>LPNX010127643.1:118382-200882 GCA_001517045.1 Pseudotsuga menziesii
TACAAAGCCCAAGATAACCAACGGGAATCCATCCCAGAAAAACTATCCAAAATGTATACAAACATAGTAAAAAACACACTAAACCGTCCAATACATACAATCATCCTAGCCTCAGGAATACATAATAGATAGGACATAGCAAAAGGTCTACGAAAAAAAAACTCCAGTGAAATCTAGCACACTTCAAGGGAAGCCCTTGAACCCTCCATAACAATCTTCCCAGCCATGGATAAGCTCCCGTTTGCATGATAAAGCACCGAGGAAGCTACACACCCATCGAGGAAGCCTTTCTGACCATGAACAAGCTCCTGTAGTAGGTAAAAACGCTATCAGAGCCGTGCACAATCGAGGAATAGATAAATGTCATCGTTTGTAGGGAGAATGAGATACACCATGGGCGCATCCAACAAATCCATCTATCTTCCCACTCAATGCTTCGTCGTCGCTGCCGCCACGGTTGAAACACTATAGGTCGCCATGCAAAGGTATCCACACCACTCCGCTAAAAACTTCACCAAAGCTCAGACAAACTCAACCAAACACCACACCAAGAAAGAAAAAACAACTAAAAAAAGAACCCTAGCTGCCGAGATCGAACCGTTGCCTTGACTCTCAAACCCTAACAAAAGTTAGAGAGCACCTAAAGAAATCAAATAACCAAATACATCGATACATTTCACATGATGTGATGTGACATGATGTAAAAACATTTTATTAAAAAACCATAGAAGAAATATGATAATGCTTTTAACTCGTAGAGGTTAAAGTTATATATATTGTAATCCGAATGGTCTTCAACTATCGGACGTTAAATTCCCACCTACCAATAAAATTATGTTTCCAAGTAGTTAAGTTAAAGCCATGGCTTCATTCATGCCAATTTCCGGTTCACTCTTACAAGTTACGCGTGTTGCTTTCCTGTTCACAACTTAGAGATATGCAGAAGGGCGTGGGCCGTAAATCCATAGTAAAAGAGCAGTAAAAAAGTACTGTAAAAATTCGAATTGACAATAAAACTCGCAATAAAAACGATAATTCAGAATTTTTGGGAATTTAGGATTTTCTTTAAGAGATAGTAGACCTTATTTTAAATAAAAAATACAGAAAATAATATATATAACTATTATTTTAACATATTTTTATAAAACAATAGAAGTGGGTCTTTTTTTATCTAGAGCATTGCGATAACTAATATACAAGTATAAGATAAATAACATGGGAAACGAGAGACTTCCTAAAATTGCTTTAAACTCAAGTCAAAATCAATTACGCCTCAATGTGTGTTGGTGTGAAGATACCATGGCTTGGTTAAACCACTCGGGCATTAATGAAAACCACATTTTGCAGAACATTGACAATGTCAAAAATATTATTACTTCTAAGTTTAAAGAGAAATTCCGATGTCATAAAAATTTAGCCGTTAAGAGAAAATTATGATACTATAAGGAGGTAATTAATCCTAACTTGGAAGATCAGAAATATCTCTGGGTAGTAACTAGCTCACAGAAGGAAATTAATAAATAGGGCATTGGTCTATTCCTAAAACTCCATGGGTGGAAAAAGTTTGCCATCTGTGTGAGAGTGTATGAGCGTTGAGGATGAAAATCACTTTCTCTTAGAGTGTCTTGCTTACACCCACATTAGTATTTGTTACAATACAAACCTTTATAACCTCTTAACTTGTCAAAACTATAGTGAACTTGGAAAGCTTCTTGGCAAGCTTTTTTTAGTACAGGAACAAGATTTTAAAGTAAACCAAGTATTATACGTTTTAAGGTTCGATAGACCAAAGTTAGTGTGAACGTTAATCATCATCATCATCGTCAATAATAATATTGTGATTTTTTAATTATAAATTATATAATATAAATATTTTAAATAAATCAAACTTTGAAAAACAAATTTCGCTACCCTAATTGTTTATTGATTATTTATCAAGTAAAATATAATTATAACTTTCATAAAAATCCCTCTTAAATTTGAAGACAAAATCTAAAATAATTTAGTAATTAACTTACTTTTTGAGATTTTTCCTAACTAATAATTTAGGATTTGATTCTTCTTTTTGAGGAATCATTTTTATGTCTTTTGATTCTCTTTGAATATCAGGGTCAGGATTTTTTTTGTCTTAAAAAACAACAACTCAAACATATGTATATTCAATTTCCCTTTATTGTAATACCATTAACCTAACAAACAAACAAACAAAAAACCACTATTTCTTCACTTGTTTCAAACTTTTGTACCTACACCTATAAACATTTTACGAAATCATGTTGAACACTAATACCTTGGCCTCGGTTCTCCATACCTTATTAACAAAAAATTGAGCCCAATATTCAAGCATCTATATGTGTTTTATCAGCCACCTTACTAACCAGATTTAGCCCATATTCAACTCGGTATTTATATTTAATGACAATTATTTATTCATAGATAAACTAAAAACTTTGGTAGAATGTATTATTATAAAAATTAGTATAAATCAATTTTAAATTTGGATCTATCAAGCATTGAGAGGAATCCAATTTTTTGAGGTATACATTTTTTTACCATTTGGATCTCTCTCTGTATCATAAATATAGGTTTAAAATGGATCTATGCTAGTTTTCTTTATATACTTTATTTATTTAAGTGGATATGTAATTTATATTTTTCATTTTTTTAATATTTTTTTTAATGTCCACTAGCATAACCTAAGAGGATCTCTATCTTCCACATACTAGATTGGAGAGCACCTCCTTTCTCTCAATACAATAAAAATAAAATTAAAAATTATTATAAATTAGTTTAAAGATTAATTCAATTTATTTTATTATTATTGTTGGATATTTGATTAGTTTATTATTATTAGAGATCAATCTCTTTAAATTAGGTAATCTACTTTATGAAATTTCTTAAAAATAATCAATGAAAAATAATCAAATTAATACCTTTAATGTAATTTATTTATGTACATTAATATATTTATACATAATATCCATTATTATTATATTCTTAATTATTATTTTTAATAATAATTAATTAGTTTGTAATAATTAATAATTATCAAATCGTAATTAATAATTAATTCATTGTGTCATATTTCCTATGGGGATGCTACAGTCTTTCAGATTTAGGAGTGGTTTGTTGGTGATAGTTAAGTCCCCATTTAAATATCTGGAGAAAATTCGGTTTTATCAAGTTTTTCTTTCAAAAAATAATAGATTAACAAAACTAAGAAGAAATAAATAATAAGTAAACAAATAATAATAACAATAACAACAGTCAAATCTCGCTAGCTTATTCAGTTAAGGAGTGGGTCTCATTAGAAAGGTGACCTAGGCTCAAACCCCTTAAGGGTGAGCTAGTTGGGAGGAGACACCCAAAAATTCAACCATGTTAAGGGTTGGTGTGGCCCAGGTCGGGTGCGATCCTCGGGTGATGGCTTAGATTCCCATGGGTTGTGGCTTCTCAGCCAATGGTGGAAATGCATTGGCCTCGAGTGACAGGCATTTCTTAACACAAAAAAACAACAACAATAATAATAATGAAATAAGCATGATGTTGTTATCAATGTGGAAGAGATGTGGTATGTGTCTCAAGTAATTTTTTTCTATTCCTCTAAATGATTTATAGAAGGACATGTTATCGTCTTTTTTTGTTTAAATCTCGAGGAATCGATCAGTGATTGAGAATACCTAGGTGAGACCTGGGTTCAAATCTAGTTGGTTGACACTATAAACCCTAAGCTCGTGCCAAAAACCCACAATCCAATGCCTAACGCAAAACTTATGGCTTAGCAAGGAGTGAGATGTCCAGAGACACACCCAAGATGGGGTCCCACTCAAGGGAGGGCCCTACCCTTCTAGCCTTATCACAATGACCCAATGTCTCAATGGGGATTTGAACTTGGATGGGGAGAGTGAGAAACTTACCTCCTCATGTTAGAAAATAGGATCGCAGAGAAATAACAATAAACAATAAATAAGATGCAAATATTAAAACGCATTTGAAGAGAGACACCAATATAACGTGGTTCAACCAAGATGGGCTATGTCCAAATAGAAATTGTGAGTCCTTTTATTATTATATCGTCCAACAAAATGAAGGGGTACAACCTACAACAAACCCATTGCACTTCCTCTTCGCTCTCTCGTAGTCTCTCTCACACAATCACAGAGATCGTTTTACAAGGTTACGATACAATACAATACAATACAAAGCCGTATTACACTGTATTCCTTTTATAAATGGAATACCATGGGATGCCCAAAACCATGGGCCCATAAATCACCTATTATTGACCAAGTCATGACTCTAAAATTATAACAGTTTACAAGGCATTTTTTCCTAAATTTTTTCTATTAGGGCGCTTCCCCCAAACCTCAGCCAAGGGTGGGCTCTGAAAATAGTCCCCCCCCGCCCCTTGATGACTATAGTTTGGGGTAGGTGGAATCCTCCCCACACCCCCCATCGGGTGTTGGGATCCAAACATGGCTGAAATAACATCTCTGAATCAAGAATATTAGGCTCCACAACTAACAATCTCCAACTTGGAGACTGGTCACAACAACTCCACCGTTGTTGCACTTGCTAGACTATGCTCTTAACCTTGGACATGTCAAATTTCTCATCTTCACCTTCATGATTGAAGGAAAATAGAAACCGAGTAGGATATCAATTTCTCTATGGTTACTACCTTTGTCAACATGTCTCCAGGATTCTGGCTAGTATGTATCTTTTTCCAACTTTAACAATTCATCTTCCAGAACAGATCTGGTACTTGAGTTGTATATGTTTAGTCTTCAAATGGAATGTCGAGTTATTTTCAAGATAAATAACAATTTGACTGTCACTATACAACTTACTATTCTCCTGCTTCTTACCCAATTCCTCCATAAACCTTTGCAACCAAATCATATCTTTACTAGCCTCTGTAGCAGCAACATACTCTCCTTCCGTTGTTGAAAGCACAACAACCTTTTGCAGTTTCGGAATCCAACTTATTGTTGTTCCACCTATAGTAAAAGCATACCCAGTGTTTATCATACTATTGTCTTTATCACCTACCATATGTGCATCAACATATCCCTATAGAACAATGTATGAACCTCCAAAACATAATGCATGAGAAGTGGTACCTCTCAAATACCTGAGAATCCACTGTGTTTCCATCCAATGCACTTTACCTGGATTGTTCATATACTTGCTCTCAACTCTCACTACATGTGCATTATATGGTCTTGTGCACACCATGGCATACATTAAGATGTCAACTACTTATGAATAGGGAGACTTGGACATGTATTCTATATCCTCCAATGGCTTGGGACACATTTCCTTACCTAGTTTGAAATGGTTATCCAAAGGTGTACTAACTGGTTTTGCATTCTTCATTCTAAACCTATCCAACACCTTTTCTATGCACTCACCCTAATACAATGTCAATTTGTGATTTTTTTTTATCTCTTGTTATTCTCATACCAAGGATTTGCTTTGCAGCACCCAAATCCTTCATAAAAAATGATTTAGCTAGATTCCTTTTGAGCACATTTATATCATGAATGTTAGATCCTGCAACAAACATGTCATCCACATAGAATAATAAGATAACATGTATTAAATTATCTAACCTCTTAAAATAAACACAGTGGTCAGAATGACATCTACTATAACCATGTCCTGTCATAAACTTATCAAATTTTAAATACCATTGCATTGAAGCTTGCTTCAAGACATACAAGCTCTTCTTCAACCTGCAAACCAAATTCTCCTTCCCTTTGAACTCATAACCTTGTGGCTATTGGATACAAATATCTTCCTCCAAATCCCCATGGAGAAAGGTCATTTTTACATCTAAATATTCAGGATGCAAATCTTCTACTGCCACTAGACTTAAAATAGTCCTAATTGAAGTTACTTTAACAACATGAGAAAATATTTCATCAAAATATATATCTTTCTTTTGTGCAAACCCATTTATCACAAGTCTAACCTTATACCACTTCTTGCCTCCTTGTTCTTCCTTCAACTTGTAAACCCATTTATTTTGCAATGCTCTTTTACCTACAAGAAACTCAACCAAATCCCAAGTCTAGTTTCTCACTAATGAGTCCATCTCCTTATGCATGCCTTGCTCCCACTTCTTTCTAGTTTCCACCTGCATTGCCTCTTCATAACATTCTGGTTCACCATAATCATTCATCAGTAAATAATACATTGAAGGAATACCATGCCTTCCTTTTAGAAAGGGAATACCATAGGATTACCAAAACCATGGGCCCGTAAATCACCCATTATTGACCAAGTCATGACTCTGAAATTACAACATTTTACAAGGCATTTTCCCTAAATTTTCACTACGGGGGTGTTTCCCCCAAACCCATGGCCCAGGGGGGCTCCCAAAATAGTCGTCTCCCCCGCTGGACCCCACTGACGACTATGGTGGGGGGGTAAGCCCCCCCCACCCCCCTATTAGGTGTTGGGATCCAAACACAACTGAAATAACATCTTTGAATTAGGAAAATCAAGATCCACAACCAACACCTCACCATATGTTATTGCACCTCAATGACATGACACATATTCTTATTATGTAAGTATGTATAATCCCAAGGGACTTGATTGGAATTAAACCCATAACCTATGGCCTTCCCGTTAATGACATGGTTTGGGAATATGGTTCAACAGATGAAGCTAACCCTTGGGATCTAATTAGATCATATAGGAGTTAAGCTAAAGGTTGTCCCATATCCCCCACGCTTTTTGGAATTTACATCAATGAGTTACATGCATCTTTGGAAGATGTTGTGATGGCACTACTTTATTTGCAATAGTCTTCATCCTTCTTCTTTATGCTTAGTATGTTATTCTTATTATGAGTTGTCCCATTAATATCAACAAGTAGCTAAGAATTCTCAATGATTTTTATTCTAATTTAGGTTTGACAATAAACAATGACAAAACAAATGTTACAATAATCAAAACCAAAAGTATCACTTATGCTAATTTTAGGTGTGACAATAACAACTTAGAGAAAGCCACTTGATACAAATATATTGGAGTTGACCTTCACCACAAGCTTAATGAAAATATACAATAGAGAAAATGATCAATAGAGGGTGGAAAGCATATTTTTCTCTTGAAAAAAATTGTAAACAATACGACTTCTCATTGAGGGAACAAAAGGAACTCCTCTTTGAGACTTTGGTCACTCCCGTTTTTGCATATGGATAAGAATTTTGGGTTTGCAACATCTTTAGAGAATTGTGGAGGAAGATTGGAAAAAAGTAGAAGATTTATATAATGTATAATCTTATAATTAAAATCAATGCACCCTATATTATCTCTTCATTAAAGTTGGTCTTCCCCCATTAAGAGTATGACTATGATTAAGTACTTAATGGACAAACACAAGACAACCAACATGAAAGACAAGAGGCTTCCTAAGATTTCTTTAAACTCTAGTCAATGCCACCTACGATTTAAGAGGGGTTGGCATAAAGGTGCCAACTCTTCACTAAATCATTAGACAATAGAGGAGGAAGTCACACTGTAGAATGTTGATACCATTGAAAATGTTTTCCCATTTAAATTCACTACTACAAAATGGGTGATAAGTGACTAAAAAATGACTAAAAATGGGTGATAAATGACTAAATTTGGTCACGTGAGCATTGGTCATAAATTAGTAGTTACTTATCACCCAACCAAATTGGTCATAAATTATCAGTTACTTATCACCCAACCAAATTGGTCATAAATTAGCAGTTACTTATCACCCAACCAAATTGGTCATTTATCACTTGGTCATAAATTCATTGAATTCCTTCAAGCATTGGTCATATATTTAGTCACTTATTTGGTAATTGTTTCTATTGGGTCATTTATTTGGTCATTAATTATCATTGTTCGGTAGTACATTTTAGTCATTGATTGTTGTTAGATGGTCATTTATTTAGTCATTAATTGTTGTTAATTGGTCATTTACTTAGTCATTGATCATTGTTAATTGGTCATTTATTTAGTCATTAATTGTTGTTAACTAGTCATTTAATTTGTCATTTGTTTATGTAAAGTGGGCACAGAGGAATCGAACCTCCAACCTCTTGCATGTAAGGCAAGTTCTCTTCCATTGAGCTATTGTTAAATGGTCATTTATTTAGTCATTAATTGTTGTTAACTAGTCATTTAATTTGTCATTTATTTATGTAAAGAGGGCACAGAGGAATCGAACCTCCAACCTCTTGCATGTAAGGCAAGTTCTCTTCCATTGAGCTACAACTCTTAAATAGAATCAAAGTTTCTTGAACCCAAAATAGATGTACTTGACAACCATAAAACTATGCTCTATCAACTAAAGGGACTAGAATTATTATAGTGATTCCTCTTTAAAAATGCATAAAACTCATCTATTAGTGTGACTTATGATTATCTATTTGAAGTTGTCCAAAAGGTATTGCATTCATACGAATGGAAGTTATCTGGAAAGAAAAAACATTAAAGGAAACAAAATAAAAAAAGTCCTCAAAGCATCAAGAATGCATGTTATACATAGAATTGTCATTCAAGGTTGGAGAAAAGGAACTCAAAACATGAACTAAATAAGATGTTACTTTTTACCAGCAGTTGTTCTAACAAGAGTTGACTCTTTTCTGGTACTATACTTGTCAAATAAGAAAACCATGAAGACAATTCAGTAAATTAAATGGATATATTCATAAGAAATTGATACAGATCAACTATATGTGCCATAGAGTTCATAAAGATGATCCTGTCAATCTGAAAACTAAATAAGAACCACCTATGATTCATATTCCCATATTTACATGTGCCAAGTTTTTCATCTTAATATTTATAACAAGAATCTAGATATAAAAATAAAACATGAGTTGCAAGGTGTTTATGCTCAACTTCGACATGCTTCCGAAGAGGTCAGAGCATGACGCCAAAGGTGAACTTACTGAACTCTTTTGCAAAACCATTCTGTTTGCACCATTGTGTCAAGGAGATGTGCTTATCACATCCGTATCTCATTTCACCATTTACGCTCCCATATGATCCTTGTGACTAACTTTTTAAGTTTTGTCTTATGCATTGTTTTGTTGATATAGTTTGCTTGATGTCGTGTCTTGGAGTTTGATTGACTTTTTCCACGCATGTCATCATGTCATGATTTTTATACTATTGTGTTCAGCTCACTATGTTGATCATGCACATATTTCATTTAGCTAAAACTTTCATCATTTGACCCCTTTGGAACTTCTTCAAAGTTTTGGCACAATGTGGTCATTTGAGTCGTGTCAGTTAAAATTTTACGAAGTTCCATCCACTAGTAAATGTATCGATCATTCCTACTAGTTTCATCTCATTACGGGTTTGATAAAAAAGTAAAAAATTCTTTCCCCTTAGGTTCCTTGTCACAAAATAAATCTTATGCATTTGTTTTGAAAGGGAAAGAAAGCTCTCCTTTTTCGCAAAATTCCCCTTTCAATATCCTTTCCCAAATTCATTTCCCAAAGGACTTTGTTAGGAAACTTAAATCTTTGTTTTTTAAGAGGAAGTGTGGGCGTTAGTGGCATCTAGAACATTGGAAAGTCGACAAGGAGAGTACATATTTCAATCATCTTGATCGTTAGAAATTCATAAACCTCAACAGTTGTCGACTCCTCCATAGGCTTCGACAAGGTCTTGGTGGACAACAAATCAAGTGGAACAACAAATTGTAAATATATTATTATCAATTTAGTGTCACGCTTGGCGGTGACCTTAAAAATAGATTATTATTATTATTATTATTAAAATTAAGAGGAGTTTCATAATGACACAACTATTTCATTTTAAAATAAAGCTCGTTGTTTTTAATAATTAATAAGTACGTTTTTACATTAAAATAAGTAAATATAAGAAACACATTTCTTGATCGAGTAGGGCCCATACGTAGGTGATTATCTGTCCTATGTGATCCCATCACAAATGAATGGAAGGAAGGAATGGTGAAATCATTTAGTGATTGACTATAATATGATAAAATAGGATACGCAATAAAACCAAATTATTACTCATCCTTACTTGGGCAAGGAACATGCATCTCTTTTGTTAATACATAGATAATTACAACCGAAAGGTTATGCATATTCATTTTTTGTCGAAGAAATTGTAATTTAGATGATATACTACAAATAAACCACAAATTCTGCACAAAACTCTGTAAAAAAAATGGAATTTAGATGATATATTACAAATAAGCCACAATCTCTGCACAGAACTCTGTAAAATCAACACTGGAATTTAGATGATATATTACAAATAAGTCACAATATGTGCACATAACTCTGTAAAAACATTTTTTGTTAACAATACTTTCAGTAAAAATAAGAACAAACTTGTACTATAGAAAAGGCAACTTATTACCTTAGAGGAATAATATACTTGTGAACTCCAAAAGAATGCAATTCAATCAAATTGAATAGTTGGATTCACAAGTCTATTAGTGTTTTGAGTTGTGGTTCCTCCTTTTTTTTTACTGAATCTTCATCCAATGGACGACAATTGAAGTTACTACTTTTTCCTTCGTTGCTCTTTTGCTTGCAACAGATTTAGCCTTTTCAAATCTTGTGCTCGTTAAAACTTTCATCTTCTTATTATAATATCCCAATTAAATCTTTCTCTTCTCAAATCCATGGGAAATAAATTCCTCGTTGTAATCCCACTGATCTTCCCACGTAAGCCTTATACAATTGTTGTACTGGTGGTGGTCGAATTTAGGTGCTATCTTATTGGAACTAGTATCCATGGCCTTTGAAATTGAGCTTAAATTATCTTGAAACTAAGATTGAGACTCTGAGGATGGACAGATACACACAAATAGGAATTCAAAATATATGTTCTTGATCTTGGAGGAGATTAAATATATATACACCCTTTGGAAATGTATATCTTCATTTGTTACGAAGAAGCATGGGCGTTAGGTACTTGTATGGTGGTTATGAATCATGATAGTCACCTCTTACTCATGAAGGTAAAGTAATGAAAATGATAGACCCTTATAACCCAATACATGACATGAGATTAGTAATGGATAATACCTATAGAACATTGATTCCACATATATAAATAAGCTTACATATGTGTTCAGAATCCTGCTCTTACTCTTTCAAAATCATAATCTTTTTTTAGGTCTCTACATGGATTTAAATTGCAAAGGAAATTATAACAATCCATTAACATGGGAACTATGCAAAAAGGAATCTAAGACGTAGGATAATGAGACTGGATAACTTAAAAGTGAATTACATCTAACAACAACGATACTACCCTCGGTCACATAGGGAACTCAACATTCAAAGGCTTTAATTCGTGAATTGGTGACCATGAGTAAAAGTGAGATTGCCACGTATTCATTCATAGACTTCTTCTCATCAATGATGTCTTATTGGGCCTGCTGAGGAAGGTACAAATATATAAGTTCCAAGCACTCTTAACCCAACTAAGATACTTTTCAAGGGAAAGGAAGAGACACATGTACGTTCTAGTTTCGCACTATAGTTCTAGATTCCCAATAGAGTTTAAGATTGATTGATGGAGGAATATATAACGTATTATAAGGAATAGTTCTGTCAAGCTAGGCACGAGGAGTGATTCCTTGTATAGGTAAGTGTATCTCGACGATAGAAAGGTGAGGTTGAATAATAAAATCCTTAATTAAATTGTTCATTTAAGTGTAAGCTAAGGTGTTCTATCATGAGCTGGTGTTATTGTGGATTTTGATGTTGATAAGTGTATCATTTTTGTCATGTATTGGTTCACCATATTAGCTATGAGAAATAGGTTGAATGGAATGTACCTATAGAATTTTCAATCATAGGATCAATGATGTTTAAAACGTTGGCATCATATAGGCTCTAATTCTATGAGTGATATATTGTATTTTACTATAACACTGAATTTGAGTGTTATGGAAAGTCTGTATCCAAGTGTTAAAGAAGAGAATCCATCTTCAGTAATAAATATATAAATGAATGTTGAATAAAATAGATGATACATTACATTACAATATTTTGTATTTTATATTAGCCATCTCGCCTTTTCATTGAAAATGTCACATCTTTTTATTTAATTAATTAATAATGATTCATTATAAGTTCAGTTATTATTATTATTATTATTTATGTAAAATTGTCCTTCCCTAAAGGGAATATTTTTCCTCAAAGCTGAGAGTGTTGTTGTCCTCTTATTATGGACAATGTTTGAAGTACTGACTTGAACACTACAATCTTGGATTGATTTCGTTCTATGGATGTGATTTTGGAAATTGTGTTGTAATCCTTTCTACTTAAGTGGTGCGTTTTTGAAACAGTATAACTTGTACTTATTTTCTTTACATCTCGCCTTTTGGATTCCATT
The DNA here is from genome assembly GCA_001517045.1 of Pseudotsuga menziesii. Classification (NCBI taxonomy): domain Eukaryota; kingdom Viridiplantae; phylum Streptophyta; class Pinopsida; order Pinales; family Pinaceae; genus Pseudotsuga; species Pseudotsuga menziesii. The sequence continues at coordinate 130,770 of LPNX010127643.1, forward strand.
TAAGAGCAATTGTGGATTTTCTTTACTTCCACTTTTTGCACTAGTTGTGGATTGTTTAGTCACATCATTCAGAGCTTGAAATTGAGCTACTGGTTCAAAATTGACAAGTGGCTCAGAGACAAGATATACTTTGGTTGTATCTTCTACAATATTTTTCTTAGTTACACCAAACTATATTGTATAAAGTACAATATACTTTGGTGTAATATTATGAGCCTTGTGGAACTTCCCTTTGCTGCTTGTCGTTATTGTGTACCTCAATTTCTGATCCATTTTGACTAATTGAGCCTTGTAGAACTTCCCTCTGTTTCTTATCATTATTGTGTACTATCTCCTTTACAACTCTTGTGGATGAGGCCATCGGCTTACTCGAAGTACTTAGTTATTTAACAGGATTACTATATCTATAATTTTCCAACCTCTTTATGATAAAGTCTATCTTGTCGTTCATCCTTGCCTCCACTTTATTGAATTTGTTTTTTAATTCAGTCATCAATGTTCTAGTATGCAAAGTCATATAATTTGAGTCCATTTCACATATTATGAAAAATAAATAAATATATAATTATAATAATAGTTCTTAAATAATAATATTATTATATTTTATATATTTTTATTATAATGTCTCACACTTTGGAAAAAACTGCATGTCATTTTATAAACCACATGTGGTTTTAATTCTTCTTTTTTGTCCTTCGTTCAAATGCTTTCTTTCTTGTTTTTCTTTATAACTTATTTTCTTTTTACTTTTTTTTTATGAGTATTTATTGCTTTCTTCTCTTTCTAGGAAAACCGCATGTGGTTTTCTTTTAAAACCACGTGCCAACTCTAATACCACTATAACATCGAATCCGAGTGTTATGGGAAAATCCGTATCGAATGTTAAAGAAGAGAATCCATCTTTAGTAATACATATATAAATGAATGTTGAATAAAGTAGATGATAGATTGCATTACAATATCTTGGTTTTTTATATTAGCCATCGTGCCTTTTCATTGAAAATGTCACACTCTTCATTTAATTAATTAATAATGATTCATTATATGTTCATTTATTATTATTATTATTTATGTAACATCTAGCTATAGATTTATTGATATGTATAACATGATCTACTTATAGCTCAACGTGGGACTCTAAGCATATCCGTAATATAGAAGAGCTTAATTATAATATTCATTGTGCATGATCTAACCCCATTAACATTAGTACACATGAACGCACATGCCTTGCAATACCCCTCATAAATTTCTTGCAGTGTTACTACTTGGCAAAGTCTTGAACAACCCATTGAGGTAGTCTTTTCACCTTTTTACACAATAGTTGCATATTTTCCATTACTGCACTCCACTTCCTACACACACCTCTTTTACTCTTTAGGGGAATATTACTCACAAAACAAGGCCAAATCACTGGATGGGGCAAATCGCTCTCCCCATTTTAGAGGTAGGCATGGTGAAGAATGTGCATTCGAATGCGACTTTATACCTCCTTTCAAATAAGTTGCATATAATTTGTTGCAATCGAAGTAAGTGTTATCAGTCCTAATCTTGATCAAATGCAACTATTACTTCAACTTCATTGACTATATCTTTGTTTGTGCCTCTTGCCTGACTGTGATATGATATCACCCAGTGATGAATTCCAATGCAAGAGACTTCCTTTGATTCAAAATTCATGTGTTAGCCAGTGATATAATCCAACAAACAGTAGTCAATTACATGGCACCCCTGATTGAGAGTTATCCCTTCACCCATAGACTGGCGTTGGAGTTATTTTAAAGATATGAAGTTGAAATCCTAGATGCAAAGAGTGGATTAGACCAAACACCTCAATCAAATCAATCGAATAAGAAACATTAAATTGGTTTTTAAACATATGCTCCAAATCTAAATTAAAAAGATGATATCAATTGTAGAAGCATAAAAAAGAGTGGAGGGTTGAAGGATACAACCAAACCAAGAAATCCCTAGATTAAACAAAGACCATGACCTAGGTTGCAAAGTAAAGATCCAATTCTATTCTCCATTTTATATTCATTTCAATAGTATCTCTTCTTATATGGCTGATAACCAATTTGATAACTATAACTTCTCCTAGGTAAATATTCAGATCCACTAGGCCCAAAGCCCATGGGATAACATGTTCCAGGGCCATTTTAGTTTACCCCTCATCAACGACATATTCAAAACCAAAAAAACGTAGGGTTTGACGGCATGAACTACATACTTCCAATTCAAATACATGCCTAAAGTGCAATTAAAGTTGCGTCAATATTACCTGTACACCACCATATAAATGTGTTTTTCTAGATTTGTCTTCATGCTTGGTCAGATCATCCTGAAAGAACAAGTGGTTTTATGTGTGGAAAATGAAACAAAAAAATAGTAAAAAATTTATGATGTTGCAGCAAAATTGTTTGATGGAATGTAAGGTTTACCCAAGCCACACAGACAAACTCATCATATTTCATGGAAAAAATTTCACATACATTATAATACCAGGACCAAAATGGACCTCATTTTATAGATCTAAAGAAAACCCATACGACCGTGGCTATTCTTGGACAAAATATTGACACCAAAGCCTTCAAATCCATGTTGATCAACGGATTTACAACAATTTTATGATTCAAAGACCAAAATACGGTTTAATAGCTTCATTATTCCCCCAAAAAAATTCCCCTTAAATTAAAGCATATAAAAATTAAAAACACCCCCAAATTAAAACAAAAAATGATCTTATTTGACAGCTCTACATAAACCCACACTAGCTCTATTACCTATATTAATATTACACACATTACACCCACTCTATTACATATATTAATATTAGATATATTATAATACATAGTATATTAATATATTAATAAAGTGTATAATATAATAGATTAATATACTATGCAATGTAAGTTATGTAATATTATATTAGTATAATATTATACTATTATATTATTATATAATATTATATTACATTACATAATATATTAATATACATTACATAGTTTATTAATATATTAACTATATTATATATTAATATTAAATACAAGTATATATATAATGTATATTACCACTTGTTTGGAGTGGAAGTTTATGTCCCATCCTCTGCTTTTAATTTAAAGTACTTGTATTAAATTCATGGAGATTATGTGTGCTTTATAATTTAGTGGGTGATATACATTATTAATCTTTGTTGTACTTGCATGTAACACCCTCGTTTTGACCCCATGGGGGGAGGGGAATGTAATACCTCGGTTTTGACCCCACGGTATTGAAATTTTACATGATGTATATATTGTATGAAAATCATGGCAAGGAGCTCATGGCCAAGGCCTTGCCAATGATTTGGTGTTTTATATATAGGTGATCAAGGTCGATGCCTTTGGTTATGGTGCTAAGTCAAGCACAACATATTTTTGAATGTCATGTAAATACACAATTTAATAAAATACCACAACTAGCTATGCACTGCAACGTGAAAAGAGATGGGGGCATGATTTCACAAAGGAACTGAGAGGGATTAATCCAGTAGATGCCAGGTGAGAGATTGCAGGTCCAATCCTCACAAAATCCAATATAATCAGTAGAGAATTCTTCGCTGATTTGTCGTCCAAGTCACCCAAGTAGACACACGATGGAATAAATCCTTTTGGATAGAAATTTCACACCCGCTAGCTTATGTTAAACAACTTGCTAGTTGAATTAGTGAAATCCTTGTGATTGTTGGATCTGTGTCCCCACCAGATCAACGGTGGACTCCAAACTTGATGAAGCAGATTACATTGGAATTTCGTGCACATCAAAAGTTTGTTGAGTTGCGCAAGTTGAATTAGTGAAATTGATCTGCGGCGTCGATCTATTTGAGGGTCGATCCCAGCCGTAGATATGTTCAAAATTTACTTGTTGTTTAACCCGTCTACCCTGGTTTGTCCCTGTGCTCAATCATTCAATATTCTTGTAGTAAATTGGTTGAGGCAGTTAATGCCTTGGGCAGAGCATGGCATGGCAGTCGGTTTTGTTCTTGAGCAAGCTTGTAGTCTGCAGAGGCTGTGTTATTGCTTCTGAAGCAAGAAAACCAAAATTGTGTTCCCATCATGTTAACCTTGTTTGGATCTGAACCTTGTGTTCATTCGATTCATTCTATCAGGGGATCGAATTGATTATGCGTTGTTCACTCTCCTGGGTCGTGGAGAAGGTTTTATGTTCGTGATTGTTCATTCCATCTACATTGTGGTCCATTGTGGTGTGGAACCCTCTTTCTCTCTGTGTTACAGAGTGGATCCTGTGTTGCTGTGTTTTCCTTGTGGGTTGCTGTGATGTGCATCCTTGTTTTGGTCTGAAAGACTTAGGAGTGGAAGAGGACCATAATTGGTTGATAAACCTATTGAAGAGAGGAACCTCACAGACAGATCAAGAGGGGCTAGAAAATATTTTATGCACACCGTGAAGAGCACTGGAAGGGAATGCATAGCCTGAGGGACTGTGGAGCATAGAAGGGGACTCTTCCTTGTGTTGGGTGTGTAGGTATTGTGAAATTCCAAGATGGATAGATCTGGTGTAGGTTTCCATATCTCTATGGTTGAGCTCACTAGCTTAGTAATTCTAGCTTTCCATTTCCTTAGAATCCCGAGAAACCCAACTATAGGTTGGTTTGATTGTATTTTGATGTGTGTTGGCTATGTGTGAGCCTGTTGTTCCCTAGTTCCTTGTAGAAATCATGCCCATCTCGAGGGAAGAAGTGGTGTTGAGATATTAATGAACACACTGGCCTATGATTGGGTGGAACATTGTAGCAACATAGATAGTTGCAGGACAACTTCATCTCCAAGATAAGTATTCTATGTTATTCTTGTTATGCAATGTATTTGCTTATGAATGAATATACTGGTTATGTAGAATGCTTATGACTATGATGAATTCCTGCTAATGATTTCAGTAGAGTTACTGTTGTTAAATGTTCTGCATTTGCATTTGTTTATGCCTTGTATGTTTCAATGCATTTTGCCAAAGTTCATGGAGGCTAGAAGCCTGGTTACAAAAGTTAGAAGGCATCTGACTTAAGCATTTTCACATCCCGGAATCTGCCTACAGAAGGTGGGAGGCGGGAGGAAGGAGTTGAAGCAGGGAAGAATGTGGATTTCCGCACTTTGGGATCCTCTTGCAGAAGGCGAAATTGGAGAAAGAACCAGAAATTCCAAGGAAGAGGTGTGTTTTCTGCACCCTAGAATCTGCCTATGGAAGGCAGAAGGAGGGAGGTGGAAAATGGGAAAAAAGGTTAAGGTCAAAAGTTGGTTTTTTGACTTTCAAGTTTTGAAGGTGAAAGGCGGAGCCTTGGTTGAAGGAATCCATAGTGTTTTGAGTTTCTGACTTCCGAGTTTCGCGTAGAAGGAGGAAAGGCAGAAAGAGGTTTGAAGGACTCTGTCATGTTTTGAGTTTTCGACTTCTGATTTTCGGGTGAAAGGCGGAAAGGAAGAAGGTAAATGTTTCCGTCGTGTTATGTGTTCTGATTTCTGAGTTTCGTAGGGTGGAAGGCGAAAAGGATAGGTTCAATGCAGAAAAGGTTTTTACTGGTCGTAGAAGGGATCTGTCAAGGGCAAAATGACTGTTACAGTGGTTTCTAAGCCTCAGAATGAATGTTGAAGAGTGTGTTAACCTACATGCCCTGTGTTTCGAAAAAAGAACAAGGGTTCTTGAAGCAAATTTTTTAATTTATCCGCATTATGGGGTATGGGGATGTTACAGATTAGTATCAGAGTTAATGGTTACAACATTGGGCTTGGATGGGCCAAGAGAATATCTTTTTGAGCTATTGGTTGAAACATTGCAGCTCGCAGTGTATTTAAATTCTGAAATTTTTATGTGGCTAACAATGAATTTTCTTAACACATTTTTGTAGAGTCATAGTGCCAATTGGAAGAGTTGGTTTTTGGCTCAGCCATGAGAACCTACGGCATGAATGGTGCACAAAATCCCTATGAGCACGAGGAAGATGCTATGGGGGAAAAAGTCTAAGTTGGAAATGTTAGTACAAAGTCTAATGGGAGAATATTTCAAGATACTCCCCCATATTTTGCAACCACCATGAGAAGCCTAAGGGTGGAGATGCAAAGCTACAGAGAAGATAATCAGAGAATGATTAAAGCTCAGGAAGGGCAGAATCAACTGAATGCAACCATGCTGCATAGTTTGATAGACATCCAGAGGAGGATGGAATCTGATCATCGGGCAATAAATCCTGAAGGAAGTAGGAGATGTGCTAGAAGAAGAAAAAGGTCTTCTAGTGGATCATCTGAGTCTGAAAGATCCACTGGGGGTTCAAGTTATTCTTCTCATAGGAATAAGAAAAAGAGGCTCTACCAGAACAGTTCACGTGATGAATTCAAAAAGGCTAAGCCTCCTACGTTTGATGGTGAGGTAAAGAACAGTCAAGAAGCTGAAGCTTGGTTTCTTGGGATGAGAAAGTATTTCCAAGTCCAAGACTACTCTGGAAATATCAAGGCTAGGGTAGCCATATTCAATTTGACTAGAATAGCATCCATATGGTGGGAGAACTTCAGGAAAGTGAAGAAGATCTGTGAAAGGAATATTGTGTGGAAGTAGTTCCAAAAGTATTTCAGGCATAAGTACCTCTCTGATAGGTACTATGATGATAAGATTAAAGAATTCCATGAGCTGATATTGGGACAACTGACCATGGAAGAATATGCAAATAAATTCTTGGAGATGTTGAGGTATGTCAGATATATCAAGGATGATAAAGTAAAAATCCAACATTTTTTGAGTGGACTACCTCACTCTTACAAAGACAGGATTGATTTTGATGAACCTCTAACTCTAGAAGAGGCTATAAGAAAGGCCAAGTATTGTTATGATCAGAAGAAAGGAAAAACTGATATCCATACGGCATGGAAGGATAAGAAGAATGAAAGGTTTGATCAAAGGAATAAAGGTTTCAAACCTTCTCACTTCTGAAATCAGTAGAGACATCCATCGCAAGCTGTGACTCAACCAGCCAGAGTGATGGAAGATAGGCCAAGAAATCCAAAAGAGATCAGAGAACTTCTCCAATGTTGGATATGTGGAGAAAACCATATGCACAAGAACTGTCCACTTGAGAATGGGTATGTAAGGCAAGCTCACAACATTCAAAAAGCAGAAATTGTGGGTCAAGTGGCAAGGACCGTCCCTAGGATTTATGCAGCACTGGAGGATCGCCAGGTAGATCATCAGTCAACTATGGTTGAAGTTGCAGGTAAGATTGTTGAGCAATCTATTTATGTTTTGATTGACCTTGGATCTACTCACAGTTATATTACTCCTAGAGTTGTTGAGATTTGTGCTCTTAAGAAGTTAAAGCATAACAAATCATGGTTAGTTTAGCTATCTGTTATCATCCCAAATGGAACTTCTCTGTTCGAGTGCCGACATTCCTTATGTTGGTACACAAAAGGACACTATAGGATTGAAGTTTGCCTAAACACTATAGATGGGCATGACATGAGATGCATTTATCCTTCAACCAGCTTGCCATATTATTTTTCTAAGTGTTTATTTTTTTATGTGACTATCTTCATTGAAACTAGCGTACGTACGCGACTATTCCTATTGACAACTCGCGTACTGTACGCGAGTATCTCCATTACAACCCACGTACATATCCATATGCGGGTTTCCTTTAAGCAACTCGCGTGTCATACACGGGTTTCCTATATTAATAGTCATGTACATCTCCATTCAACATTAAAAAATATAAATCACAATTAATGGAGATTAATTGGGCCCTAATCATTAACTACCCCAACCATCTCAACCTCCTCAACCTTTGAAACCACTATATTTCCCAAAGTATAAATAGAGGCCTTGGGGAGGGAATTAATCAATCAATTTTGGAGAGCAAAGTTATGCTGGTGGTATATCTTCAGAAGTCTTGGAGCAGCAGAACTTAGAATCCTTTGGTTGCAGAGGAGTCCTTGTCTCAGGCGTTGGGTTTTACACTTATCTCATTCACTGATTGTTAATAAAGAGAATTCTTCTTCCAACATTGAGTTGAGTCTCTTTCATGTATTATGGTTGATGAATATATTTGATTAAGCACTATATGTATTGTTTGTCTAACCTGTCATATATACATGTATAAGATTGTACTTGGAGAATTTTCTCTTTGCAAGTGAATGAGGTGCATCCCTGAAAACTTTGGAGAGAAGTAGAGTGGAAGAAGATCAAGCTTGGATCAACCGTCAGTAATCGGGTGAGTCCAATATTTATTCCTATTTCCTTTCTGTACTTAGCTAAAGCTAATTGTTTGCAAGTTTTAGAAGTAAGTTGGTAACCCCAGACCCTAGGTTACAAGGCTGTTTATTCTTGAACAACAGAACTGGTGACTCCGCTGGGGAGCCCAGCCTACTGTGGGTTAACTCTGTAGATACGTGCCCAGTCTTTGATTTGATTCAGTGTGTGGTGTCTTGTCTTGGTTAATACTTGTAGTGGTGTTTGAAGACCATTATAATTTTTATTTTTGTTGAAATTGTTTACTCCTATACGCGGGTTGTTGTGCTACACAGTCGCGTACAGATGTCTGCGTATGTGGGTTGATGTATTAGACAGTCGCGTACAGTACGTGGGTTGCTCTTGTGAACAGTCACGTACAAGTTTGAGCAGCAAAATTTTTGGGGTTGGGTTGCTTGTCCCTATCCCTCTATGGATTTTTGTCTTGCTTAGTGGTCTTCAGTACTAGCATTGCACTGTAGGTTTGATTTCCCTGTTAACCATACTTCGTGCTTTTTGTTAAGCCCTTGGGTTTTTATTGGTTGGATTGTCTTTCTTTTGGCATTTTGAAGTGGATTTTCCTATTGGGTAATAGGTCCAAGTGCTGGTTGTCTGAATCAGTGATCAGGGTTCTAGATACCGTACATACCATTCTATTTCTGAATAGTGTTGGTTTGTCACTTTCCTTTGATTGATTTCAGTGATTTATATTCATTGTATATTCCCAGCTAGGTGTGTTCCAAGTCTTCCTTAGGTGGTTGATTTTTGGTTTTTATAAATCTGCTTTACTTCATTTTGCTTACTTTATATAGTTAGATTATTCAAGCATACTCAAGAATTTTGCATTTAGGTGCATTAGTAATCTTTGAGGAATTTGAAAAGTGAAAAGAAAAACATTGGAAACATTTTGCATTTGAATTGCATATGGTAGTTTTACTTTCAGTTTTTAAATAAATTCTCAAAAATTACAAAAATAAGTTTTAGTTTTCTCTTTCATAGTTGCATTTTCATTAGTTTATATTTACAAAAAAAAAGAAAAAGAGAAGCTTGTTTTAAGTAGTGATCATTTGCTTTGAAATTGATTTATACACTTGTTTTCTACATTTCTTATTGAGTCAATAACATCATAGTCTTTCACTCCACTTTCCTTCTGAGTAAAAACAACCCTTAAAATGAACGCCATAATTAAAATTTATTAGTAATTTTTGTTTTATAGGGCCATACACCTACTAGCTTAGGCTATACTTGTGGGATAGGAAGTGTAAAATCCCCATAAGTACTTAAATTCAGACATAGTGGGCCTTTCAATAGGTAAATCCTTCTCTTTATTGATAGTATTTGGGAAGCTCCTCTCAAACGGGAGTTAAGCACGAGGCTGCGTGGAGGCATTGGACTGAGGAGATAACCCTCCAATTCCTTGTCGAAATGCAGACCAAGGTTTTTACGCATCTAGGGATTCTGTCCTAGATAGAGTTTCAGGCTTAGCTACCCTACCCATGCATACGAATCAGGCTTGCGATTGTCCCCCCAGACTATTGGTATAGTTAAGGTAGCCTCTAGTCTCTTGACATCTAGGGTTCATACACAGGTAAACCAAAAGGCTATTTCTGGTTCACCTTGGATAGGCTTGGAAGGTAAACCTTGTTGAAAGTGTAGGAGGGCGATGGGTGATTCCTCCGCTTGTGCCTAAGAACCCCTTCAAGGATGCCAAAAAATTGTCTCTCAGATTTCTTCCGGAAAGCATATCTTGTACACCTTGTGATTGTTGAGACTCTAGGAATTTTTATAGTGATTGCTCTGTGGTTTGTTTGTGTTTAGCCAACCTTAGGGTTTGAAAAGTCAAATTTAAAATCGTGGAGGACCAACCTATTAGAATCTCACGAAGGTTGCAAAACCTTCCTCCGCTCATTACATTGGAACCTCCACCTCCCCCTCAAAGGCGAAGATTGGACACAGACGGTTCTTTTGAACCGATAGGAGTTAGAGAAGTTCTGGGTGAACCAGAACTTAGGGCAAACCGTATTAATTTAAACATAGTTGAGATAGAAGACTTGCAGGCTGATAAGTTTACAAGGAATTTTAATACATCTCTAACTGACTTAAACGATCTTGTGATCGTTTAGGTTCGTCCTTTTGATCCACCCATGATTGGTGTCCCTATGGGTAGAATAATGTCTACTGTAGGAGAAAGTTCTTTTATTTCCACCTCAGTCGCTCCGGCTGAAGGGGTGCCACCTCCCTCAGTAGGTGCCCCTAGATCCAGTATACCTACTACACCCTTAACTCCAACGAGCCGAGTGGTTCAACCAACGGCTCCCACAAGTCTAGCAGGTGCTTCTGGTGGTATGGTCACTGGGATTCCTAGTGTACCTACAGTTTCTACCTCCTTTGCACATACTGCCCAAAGTGGTCCTATAGGATCCTCGACTTTTGTCCAAGGATTTCCTTGGAATGGGGGGAACATTCCCCCATCCACTCCATACGTTGGCCCAACACCCTCCTATATAGGGGTGTAGTTTGGAAACACTAACCCTTATTGTCAAGGTTTCCAAACTCTGGCTTTTTCTTTGTTCACGAGCTCTCCCTTTTCGCTTTTTAGCGGAGGGATACCTGCTCTTGTATTTCAAACCCCAGTTTCGACTGGGGTAGCCAGAACCTCTTATACTGCACCTTATACAAACAATCCTGTGGCTTATGGATGGAACCCTTTTCAAAGCAACCCATCCACTTCACAACTGCCAGCAGGGGGAAACCCCACCTTCACATATGGGAATACGGGGGCAAGTCCCTCTAATCCCCAAACTGGTACTTTTAGTGCTTCGATTAGACCCAAGCTTCCCTTCCTAGCAATGTTAAACTTGCTAGATTTATCTAAACTGATGAATGACCCAGTGAGGCATGATCCCGCTTGGCCACCCATCCCTACCAAGCTGCCCTCAGATATCCCAAAATTCGAAGGCAAAGTTAGTGAAGATCCTGGAGCTCATGCCACCACTTTCCATTTATGGTGCTCTTCCAACTCACTGAATGAATATTTAGTTCAGTTGAGGTTGTTCCAAAGAACCTTGATGAGTACTGCAACAAAATGGTACATTGAGTTGCCTTCTGCTGTGTTTAGTAGTTTTTGGGACTTGGCTAACGCTTTCCTTAGTCACTTCTAGCTTCCTGTCTGATATGATTTCGGAACGAACTTGTTGTCTACCTTTCGGCAGAACAAGGCCACCCATATCTCTAATCACATCCAAGAGTGGAGGAGGTGGAAGAGCCTTATTAAATCCACTATTCCTCCTGAGTTTCTATTAGAATGGTTCCTTAAATCCCTATTGCCTTATATATCTAAGGATGTATCTACTTCAGGAGTGACAAATGAGGAAGAAGCTTTCCTCAGGGCCCAACAACTAGATTTGATATATTCTCAGTCTAGGATCTTATTTGAGATTATCCCTGAGGCACTGAGGCCAATACACGATGCAGAGAAACCTAAGCCTAGACCCCATGCCGATGGTGTGGTTGGTTCCGTTAACTCTTCCACTGTAGAATCTTTGGCCAAACAGCTCCATCAGCTGTCCGTCAAACATTCTATGGCGGAGACAGCAAAGGCTGCCCCCTCACCCCAAAATGCAAATGTTTTTGCAGAAAACTCTCAGAAGGGAAATCAGCAGCTCAGTGGGAAAAAGAAGAGAGGATAGAAAGGGGAGGGAAATCAAAACAAGCAAAAACCCACAAACAATGCTGATGGGGGCAAGAAATAAAAGAAGAAGGTGAAATTCCCATGTAAGTCGTGCCATGAAGATCACCTCACCCATCTTTGTCCCCTTATGAAACAAGCTCAGAAGATGTTAAAATCTCAACAACCAGTTGTCCTGAAGGATCCTTTTCCCCAAGGACATAATTCTCCTTCAGCTTCAAATGCAGCAGGGGGCACCCCAAATGCCCCTGACCCCAATTATATCAACATGGTTCGATCTCAAAATTTTAATACAGACCAGGAATAAGAACTATGAAAAAGAGACCTCGGAGAAGGGTAAGTCCATAGGTGAAACTTCTAACCCTCTCACGATTGAGAAACCTGCAGAAATTATGCCCAAGATACTGAAAGGTGTCTTGAAGAAGAATTTGCATAATCCTAATGATAGGGCTGCAACAAACTACTCTGTAGTTGAAGACTTAGCCCAGACACCTTGTGAAATGTCGGCTTTAGAGGTGTTACAGAGTTGTCCCTCCTAGTGGGATGCACTCTTAGAAGCTTTAGGCAATATGGACTCATCGAGTCTCATGGTGAAATTTAACTTGTCTGATGTCAAAATTCACCTACCTTGTCATCTAGCCTTATTGATAGATGTCATCCATGGTGGAAAGACCATTGGAAGGGCAGTTATCGACAAGGGTGCTTCTACATGTGTTATGTCCTTGTCATGTTGGAAAAATCTTGGATCCCCAGAGCTGGTCCCGTCAAACACCCTACTTACTGCTTTCGACGGAAGGTCATTCTGTTTGCATGGTATCCTAACGGATTTTGAAATTAAGCTGGCAGGGAAAGTGGTGTCTGTTGAGGTAGAGGTGATTGATGCACCTTTGGATTATAATTTTCTCTTGGGAAGAATTTGGACTTATGCCATGTCTGCTATTGCATCAGCCGTCTTTCGGGTGGTAGTGTTTCCACATGAAGGGAAGTTGGTTACTATTGACCAACTCAGCTTTACTTGAAAAGGATGCATGGAATCTAATGAGTCCACTGTTCCATTGGTTGATCAAGTCAAACCTAATTCAGAGAGCTTAGGGGCTGGAATGTATGCATCATTGATGGGCACATTTGATCTTCCAACTCCTATTAATTATATAGGTTCTACTAGTGTGGGGAAGTCCATAGCCACAGTTGTTAATAGGATTGATCCTTGGGTTCTCCATTCCCACCATGAACCTGAAGTGACCTTATCAGCAATGGAAGTGGCTTATCAAGCTATCACCCAAACCACTATTGATCCCTTTCTGGTCCCCCTCACAGTCTCAGAGGAACTGGAAGAAGCCTATTTGCCTGCTTGGGCAGAAAAATCTTTGCATTTTACAGATTGTTTAGATATGTTTTTACCTTCTAATGAATCCATTCTAGAAGCCATGTGCGGACGAGATAAGATCTGTGAAGATCTTCACCATCGATCCTATTTTCTTCGAGAGTTAAGCAAGATAGAGAATCAAGAGTTTCATATGAGACTGGCAGACGATGTTGATATTCCCGTTAATCCCTTACCAAGGGAAGGAATGTTTACTGAGGGGAATATGGCAAATATTTCTGCTACCATCCCTATCAACATCTCTGTAAATCCCAACATTGTGGAAAATATACATATTGGTGCAAACCGCTCTCCTGAAGAGATTGCGATCTACACAGCCTTGTTTAAGGAATTCTGCGACGTTTTTGCCTAGTCATATGAGGAGATGCTAGGAATTGATCCATCTATAGTCGAGCACGAGATCTAAACATACCTTAAAGCTAAACCTATTCGGAAAAAGTTGAGACCTGTTAACCTGTGTAAAGCGGCAACAGTGAAGGCTGAAGTGGAAATCTATTGAAAGCCGGTTTTATTTATCCCATAGCTTTGACGGAATGGGTATCCAACCCTGTTCCTGTTGATAAAAAGAAAAGGACCATACGCGTATGTACTGACTTTCGAGATTTAAACAAATCCTGTCCTAAGGATAACTATCCCATGCCATTTATAGATCAAATTATTGATGCTTGCATGGGAAGTGAAGTATTTTCGTTTATGGATGGTTTATCTGGATATAATCAAATTCAAATTAAATTGGAAGACCAACATAAAAATTCTTTCATTTGTCCTTGGGGTACCTTCACGTACAAGAAAATGCCCTTTGGATTGAAAAATGCTGAGGCTACCTTTCAGCGGGCAATGAATTTTGCTTTTCATAATATTAAAGCCATTGTCAAACCTTACCTTGATGATCTGCCTACACATTCTCGTAAGAGGATCGATCATCTAGATCACTTGCGTTTAATTTTTGAACGATGCAGATACTATAAAATTCACTAGAATCCCCAAAAGTGTGTGTTATGTATTGAGTCAGGGAGATTACTCGGATTCATTGTTTCTAATAGAGGCATTTAGGTGGATCCGTTGAAAGTTGAGGCCATTGTAAATCTGCCTCCTCCTTGTTCTATCAGGCAGCTTCAGAGTCTGCAGGGGAAGTCCAATTTTCTTCGATGTTTCATTGTAAATTATGTCAATATTACTAAGGGTTTCATGTGCCTCTTAAAATAGGACACCCCATTTGTATGGCATGAAATTTCACAACTCGCTTTTGAGGCATTGAAAAAAGCTTTGTTGTCAGCACCATTATTGCATCCGCCAGATTACTCTAGGGATTTTATATTGTATCTGGCTGCATCTAAGTCGACCATAGGGGTAGTCCTAGTCCAGGAGGACTATAAGCTCCAAGAGCATGTCGTTTATTATCTCAGTTGTGCTTTAGCCGGACCCAAACTTAGGTACTCCCACATCGAGAAGTTGGCCTTAGCAGTTGTTTATGCTGTTCAGAGGTTATATCACTACATCTTACTAAGGACTACGATGGTAGTGGCAGATGTTAATCCTTTTCAATATGTTTTGTCTCGATGGATATTTGGAGGCAAATTCAACAAATGGATAGTCATTCTCCAAGAGTTTGACTTGGATTTTCAGTCCGCCAAATCCAAAAAATCCTTAGTTTTTACTGAGCTCATTGAAGAATTTCCAATAGAGGAAGATGTATCTATTGAAGAAGACTCATTCCCAGATGAACACATCTTTTTAATTTCCACCTCTGACCCCTGGTACGGAGATATACTTATCTATCTCCAGACTTTGAAGTATCCTGCAGCTTTCTTGTGGGAAGAACGACATAAACTATGCCTACATGCCAAGAACTACTTCATCATAGGAGATACTTTATACCGTAGGGGGGTAGATTCTGTTTTGCGTTGATGTCTTACCCACGAGGAAGTGGAGATTGTCCTAAATGGTGCCCATAGTGGAGTGTGTGGGGGTCATTTATTTGGGTTAGCAATGGCCCAGAAGATATTATGTGCCGGTTATTTCTGGCCCACAGTCTTTAAAGATTGTGTGGAAGCCATGAAACGTTGTCATCCTTGTCATCTTTACACCAGAAAGATGCGGTCACATCCCGCTCCGTTATTTCCTGTCATCTCAATGGGCCCCTTTATGAAGTGGGGGATTGATTACGTGACATGTAACCCAGCCTCGGTTGGGGGGCACAAATATATCATTGTCGTTGTGGAGTGTTTCACGAAATGGGCAGAGGCAATGCCCACCTTTAAAGCTAACGGGGAAACTGCAGCTTTTTTCGTGTTCAATCAAATTATTGCACAATTTGGTATACCTAAAGTGATTTTCACTGACCATGGCAGTCATTTCCAAAATAGCATGATGACTGAATCGACCACTATGCTAGGATTTAGACAAGAACATTCATCTTCTTTCTATCCTCAAGCAAATAGTTAAGTCGAGGCTGTTAATAAAACTTTAAAAACTATCCTCAAACGTACTATTAATGCAGCCTGTTCCAACTAGCATATCATGCTATATCCTGCACTTTGGGAATATCGGACCAATGTTCATAGAGTGGAAGTCGTTACCTCAGTTGAATGTGAAATCCCATCTTTAAGAATTGCTATTCATGTGTTACCTGATACGTCTAAGCTAGAAGAACATCTATTACATTTAGAACATCTAGATGAACAACGTAGAGATGCGCTGATAGCAAACCAAGCTCATAAAAATAGGGTCAAAAGCTAGTATGATAAATCGGTCAAGCCTTGGATTTTCTCTGAAGGGGAACTTGTTTTGCTCTGGGACCAAGACAAAGAACCCCTGGAGGCAGGAAAATTCAGGTCTATGTGGTTGGGGCCTTATGTCATGTCAAAGGTGTTAAAGAAGGGAGCATATGAATTGATTGATTTTGATGGGAATAACTTGCCTGAGCCTAGAAAGGGGCTCTACATGAAAAAGTACTATGATTAGGCTTAGCACTTTTTCTTGTATTTTCTTGTATGTATTTTTATGTACACTAGTTCATCAATTTGTGTTTTTTATATCATATGCTGGTTGTTTCAGATGTATTTTGAGAGGTTCGTAGGTTTTGTTGATGGCACCAGTCGCCACACTTGTAATTTAGCTTCGACTACATGGGTCATTTATTCACCCTCAGGAAAGTTAGTTGCCTCAGGAGGCACTTGCTTAGATCATGCTTCCAATAATGTGGCTGAATATAGCGCTATCATTGAGCTTCTATGGGATGCTTTGTCATGTGGTATCACTCAGGTGGAAGTCTGACTGGACTCTCAACTGGTGGTTTCCTAGCTCAATCGGGCTTATCAAGTGCGAAACCCTATTCTATTGCGTCAGTTTATGCAAGTTAGGTTATTGGAAAGAAATTTTGAGTTCATTACATTCAATCATATTCCAAGGAATCAAAATTCATTAACTGATGCATATGCTAATTACATCTTGGATTGGCATTTAACACATTTTACATAAAAGTATACAACAAACATATAAAAAACATTTGTAAATAAACTGGCATATATATATATATGTGTGTGTGTGTGTGTGTGTGTGTGTGTGTGTGTGAATATCTGTTTATATAGATAGGTCGAGTCTTTGATCCTCAAATCTAGTCATAACTGTATAATATACAAAAAATGGATCAAAGTCCATCAAATGCTCCTAGGTCTAAGCTTGACCACCCTAGTCACTTGGACCACCTTGGTCCCCTTGGTCACCCTGCACTCTGGCTTCTTCATCCTCCTTGGCTTCAGCAGCCTCAATAGCATCTATGTACACAAGTATTGCTTTGGTTACTTGCCTCAAAAGGTGTATCCAGACAGGTGGTACACCAACCACTAGCTTCTGCATGATAGCTAGGATGTGCTCAATCCGTAAGGTAGGTACTATCTGGGTAAGCCTAGCCAGCTTCCCCTCAAGAACCCTAATCAAACCCTGGTCTTCTCCCAAAACAAGACACACATACATGTGTGGATTCCCAGCAAGGCAGACTGGTCCAATATCTGCATTTTGAGATTTTTAAAGGATTAGAACTTTTATACATATGTATATATCTCTATATTTAAAATTCATAAAAAATTTAAAATTTGAAAATAAAAATTACCTAACTCTCTCCATGCTCCTTTTGGAGGGAGGACGAGGTCAGCAGCACCACAGAAATACATTCCAACATATGGAAACTGCTCCAAAGATGGCAACTGTCGCTCCCACCAAAAGTAGAAGTCGTCATCATAGACACTTTGGACCAAGCCACCACCTCCAAGGCATAGGAAGATATCTCCCCACCTACTCAGCCTAGGCTGACAGGGAGAACGAATTGGCAAAGGTACTGGAGGACTCAATCCTGGCACTCTCTCAAAGAAGAAGGCTACTAATATGCCAGAATAACCAAAATTCTTCCTCCTGCCTCTTTTGCAGTCAGAGAGCTGTTTTCCCATAATTGGGATCACTCCCGAGCACCAGTCATATAGGGCTCCCTGCATACAGTCTACTTCTATTCTAATCTAGTTCGGAGTTGCAAGTTGAAGTGATGATGACCCTACAACCCTCACTATAGTGCTCGTCAACACCTATAAAGGAAAGTTGCGTATGTGAACAATAGGGATGTAGCTACCCCTATATTGGGTGCCTGGCTCGCATTATATATCAATATAGTTCTGTACACTTAGAGGGTCACCGCCTCTGCCGGTGCCTTCCAAGTTCACCGGATCTCCCCATCATGATAAACCAGCAATGAAATAGACATCCATCGAAGTAATCTCCAAAGACTCACCTTGAAGGTCAAACATGCCCAAATCATGATCCCAATAATTTATCAAGAACTCTAAGAGGTGGAAATTGGCCCGGATAGGTGAGGTACAAAAAAACTTCAATAACCCACTTTGACATAAAACATTCACTGTGGGGGCATCTTGAAGAGCTTCTTGGTCCATGTCTTCATGTTCTAGCTCCCTCCACTCAAGCACCATCTTTAAACCTAATAAACAAGCAATTGCAAACCTTTAGTTTCATATAAAATTTTGAAATTTTTACCCTATACATTGTTTTTCTACCTCACGCAGCGTACACGACTGTTGTTTTAGGCAGATCGCGTACATAAGCGACTGTCTTCTGGGAAACCCGCGTACAAAACGCGTGTACACGACTATTAACATACCATACCCACGTACACAGGGTTCCCATTTTGAGGGCGCTTAAAAACATAAAATTTGGGCTCAAATTTAACAATTGCTTGGATCAAATGAAAGAGCATGGAGTGTAGTTTTACCTAACACTTGCGGTTTTGCGAATGGTCCACCAAATTGTCCACACCGAGCAATTGAAGGTAGAGGTATAAATTTGTCTTTTATGGTTAAAAATCAAAATGGTGAGTTTTTATTCATATTTTGAACTATTTATAGAAAATTTATTTCTAAAGTGGGGTTTTTCCCTATAGTTCATAATTTTTAAACTAATACCATCTCTTTTCTACCATGTGACAGCTTATCGTCATTTCTAAGTTGTTTTTGCTCATATAGGATGGTTTTTGGTCATTTCACATGCATTTTGCATCTATACATATTCCATCTTAATCCTAGCATTAACACTTCGACCACAGACTATGGTATTTTTAACCAATAGCTCCTTGTCTTTACCATTGTTCTTCCGTGGATAGGACCTTCCTCCTATGAGTATCCTCATTTAGAATCTATTTATTGTCTTTTGATACTCATACTGTAGCTATCATTGGTTCAGGGGTATCTTTTTGAGCTACTTTTCACACCAAATTGAGCCTCATTTTGGTCTCTTTTTACAAGCTATCCCTTTATAGGACTCCCTGCCCTTATGGAGTTTCTTTAGGCCTAGAGTATAACTCCTTAAAACAGACTTGACTACTGAGTAAACTTGTCCATTCAAGCTCATTAAGAATATGTGAATGGGAATCCACATTGGTGGTAGGTTATCTCTTTCTCGGACCATGTGGAATAATATGAGAAAGGATCACTCTCTTTTCTACGGAATTGAGAAGAGTATTCTTAGGTACATGTTTATCACTTTTTCAGACCTGAGGGACTAAATTTACGGAAAAGGAACACCCGGTATGAGCTCAGTTTTCTCTTTTTCGTGCTCTGGACCCAAACATGAAAAAGATTCTAAGTGTACTTTGTGTCTTTGTCATGCTCGTTAAACACCAAGAACAAAGCATTGAGTTTATTGTTGTAATCCCCATTTCTTGTACTCAAATGGATCTTTCCGAGTGATCTTGCTTTCCTTCACACTCGTAAAATTCAAGCTATATGCTGCTCTTGAAGGAGCATTGGGTAGGTGGTAATTCAACCTTTTTCAGACCTCCCTGACTAAGTACGAAAAAGGTTCACCTTTTCTTCTACAGAAGTTAAGAGAATTCTTCTGTGGTATGTTTTATACTTTTCCGGATTCAAGAGACTAAATTTTAATGAAAAAGGACCCCCCTAGAGTCTTCTTTGGAGTTTTCAAACTCTCTAAATGTGAAAAAACCAAGTGAGCATGTACTAGTTCAGGCTCATAAAATCCACGAATAAGTGACACTATCAAGCATTATTCCCTCTTCTCTTCAAGCTTGTCAAAAAATGAAGAGAGATTCGAGTTGACTTTCCTAGACACCTTAAAATTTAACAGGGAAGGTAAGGAAGAAGTTTTCTTTTGGTTCTCAGTTAGTGGTAGCATGCCCTCCTTGAACATAGAACTCTCCATTTTTTCTAATACTCATGTCTCAGTGTTCACTTTCAGTTCAGCTTTTACTTTGAGTTTCTTACTCCTCCTCTTGTCAGTTCTTCCTGGGGAATCTGATCATGTCTCCTACATGACAGATAAGTCTAGTTGTATTATCTGTAAAGTTAAAAGCTGCCTTGGGTCATATATGTGTTGTGCTCACTATTCAAGGACTTAACCCTGTGTCTGATCTATATCTTGATTCCATCATTGTCGTATCTATTACTACTTGTGTCTCCCTTCCTTTACCCAGTTCCTAGTCACTCTTATGATCTGTTGGAGGATCTATTGCCTTCCTTATCACAATATGGTTCTGCATCAGCACTTCCTAACGATGAAGACCTAGACTTTTGACGATTGTACCTCAGGATTCAATTTCATTATTGGTGAATTCCTTTGCTTCAGTAGTGGATTATCACTTATTGATTGACAATCTATTGAATCCGCTCCATGTTCGACTTCAATAACATCTATTCACAAGGCTTGGATTGTACTGGTTTTTTGGGATTGTTTATGAAGACCTTAGTTTCACATCCATGGACTAAGTTGCATAGGATTATGTTGTGGTTACTTACACAACTTCTAGATCTTTGAAGATTCATCATTATTGTATATTATGGCTTCGATCCACCTTTGTAATATACGTGGTTTTGTACCCGTACTATATGATGTACTCAAATATTGTAAAGGAGATAGTGTTCCAGTATATTGAACATAGCATCATCAAATTTGACTTTGTATATGACATTATTATGTATTTGTTTCAGGTACTACCTCTACTCCATTGGACTTTTGAGTTCTCCAAAGATAATGATTATAATTTATTTCAGCCATTGCTTCCCTCTGACCTCACACATTAGGGGGCATCTGTTATCATCCCAAATGGCACTTCTCCATCTGAGTGCCGACATTCCTTATGTTGGTACACAAAAGGACACTGTAGGATTGAAGTTTTCCTAAACACTATAGATGGGCATGCCATGAGATGCATTTATCCTTCAACCGACTTGCCATATTATTTTTCTAAGTGTTGATTTCCATACGCGACTATCTTCATTGAAACTTGTGTACGTACGCGACTATTCCTATTGACAACTCGCATACTATACGCGACTATCTCCATTACCACCCACGTACAGATCCATACGCGGGTATTATTTAAGTAACTCGCATGTCATATGCGGGTTTCCTATATTACTAGTCGCGTACATCTCCATTCGACATTAAAAAATATAAATCTCGATTAATGGATATTAATTGGGCCCTAATCATTAACTACCCCAACCATCTCAACCTCCTCAACCTTCAAAACCACTCTATTTCCCAAAGTATAAATAGAGTCCTTGGGGAGGGCATTAATAAATCAATTTTGGAGAGCAAAGTTATGCTGGTGGTATATATTCAAAAGTATTGGAGTAGTAGAACTCATAATCCTTTGGTTGCAGAGGAGTCCTTGTCTCAGGCATTGGGTTGTACACTTATCTCATTCACTGATTGTTAATAAAGAGAATTCTTCTTCCAACACTGTGTTGAGTCTCTTTCATGTATTATGGTTGATGAATATATTTGATTAAGCACTATATATATTGTTTGTCTAACCTGTCATATATACATGTATAAGATTGTACTTGGAGAATTTCCTCTTTGCAGGTGAAGGAGGTGCATCCCTGAAAGCTTTGGATAGAAGCAGAGTGGAAGAAGATCAAGCTTGGATCAACTGTCAGTAATTGGGTCAGTCCAATATTTCTTCCTATTTACTTTTTGTACTTAGCTAAAGCTAATTGTCTGCAAGTTTTACAAGTAAGTTGGTAACCCCAAACCCTAGGTTACAAGGGTGTTTATTCCCTGACAACACTATCCATTGGGGCAAGATACAGGTTAGTGAAGTGGTATATAAATGTCCATTCATTATGGATGGATTGGTCACTTATGTAGATCTAAATGTTCTACCACTTGGTTCCTATGATGTTCTCATTGGAATGGATAGGTTAGACTCTCACAGAGTTAAGCTTGATTATTACAATAAGACTTTTGAATGCATGGATGAAGAACAAAACCCAAGGGTTGTAAGAGGCATTCCAAAGGTGATTTATGTTAGGAAGATTTCAACAATGCAGCTAAAGAAGTTTTGTAGAAAATTTTTCTAGTTGTATGCAGCCCATGTGTTGGTGGAAGCAGAGAATGGAACTCCTCGGTTGGAGGACTTTCATGTATTATAGGAATTCAGGGATGTTTTCCCTGATGAAATTCCAAGGCTTCCTCCAAAGAGGGACATTGATTTTATAATTGACCTTGTGCCTGGAGTAACACCAATGTATAAGACACCCAATAGGATGAGCACACCAGAATTGTTAGAGCTGAAGATGCAGCTGCAAGAGTTGTTGGAAAATAAGTATATCAAGCCAAGTGTGTCCATGGATGATTTTAAGGAACCATACTTATTTAAAAGTGTATAAATGTTGGTGAATATTACCAATTCTTAAAGCACCAACTATAAAATGATTGACAATATTTTTCAAAAAATATTTTAATTTCCAAGGATTTTATATCATTTATATAATAATTTGGCGATTTTTAGGGTGTAAAAATTTTACCCCATCAAAATTGGGCAAAACAGGGCTTCAAAAAATGCAAAATGGTGAATGTTTTTTGGGAGAAAAACATGGAAAAATAGCCCGCTCGGCTAAAATTCACCCCTAAAATTATCCTTGAGTGTGTCCCCTTGGGGAGCACCAGTTCTGTTTGTGAAAAAGAAAGATGGTACACTCGAGTTGTGTATTGATTATAGACTATTGAACAAATTCACTATGAATAATAAATACCCTTTACCTCAAATTGATGACCTCTTTGACCAAATGAGAGGAGAAAAGGTATTTTCCAAGATTGACTTGAGGTCTGGATACTGTTAGGTAAGAATCAAGGATGAAGATATTCATAAGACAACCTTTAGAACAAGTTATGGACACTATGAGTTTGTAGTGGTACCATTTGGTCTCACAAATGCACCAACTACATTTATGTGTCTCATGAATAGTGTCTTCAACAAGTATTTAGACAAGTTTGTTCTTGATTTCCTTGATGACATTCTTATTTATTCTAAGAATGAGGAAGAGCATGAAGAAAATTTGAGACTGAACTTGAAATCGCTAAGGGAGCATAAGTTTTATGCAAAGTTGAGAAAATGTGACTTCTATAAAGATATAATTCTTATTTGTGTCACATTATCTTAGATGAGGGCATATCTGTAGACCCTGAAAAGGTTGAATCTGTTATGAATTGGCCAACTCCAAGAAATGTGATAGATATGAGATCTTTTATGGGACTTGTAGGATACTACAGGAGGTTCATTGAAGGATTCTCCAAGGTTGCACATTCAATCACTTCTTTGCAAAAGAAGGGGATAAAGTTTGAATGGACACTAAGATGTGAAGAAAGCTTCCAATAGTTGAAGAATATTCTTACAAGTGCACTAGTTTTGAATATTGCAGACCCCAAAAAGGATTTTGTGGCATGTACTGATGCATGTGGTTAAGGACTTGGAGGAGTTCTGATGCAAGGAAACCATGTGGTATGTTATGAGTCCAGAAAATTGAAGGACCATGAGAAGAACTATGCCACTCATGATTTAGAAATTGTAGCCATAGTACATGCTCTAAAGATGTGGAGACATTACTTAATGGGCAAGAAATTTGAGCTAAGGACAGACCATTGTGGTCTGAAATACTTGTCGGATCAACTAACTTTGAATGCTAGGAAATTTTTTATGTGAGTTTGATTTTGAAATCAAACACATAAAAGGAAAAGAAAATAAAGTGGCTGATGCACTCGACAGGAAGGTGCCCGAAATGCATGTGGCATCCCTTAGTATTTTCCAACCAGGTTTGAGACAACAGATTGTTAATCATGTTGTTGAAGATGAAATGTATGTGTAGATCAAATACAAATTGCAGCAACAAATCCTTGAAAAGAAGTATGAGGGGTATAAATTGGAAGAAGGTGGATTTATTTCCTATAAGAACAAAATGTATATTACAAATGCAGCAGACTTGAGGATAATTGTTATGGATGAGATCCATCAAGCTCCATATTCTGGTCACCTAGGATATCAGAAAACAATTTCTACAGCCAGAAAGCAGTATTTTTGGCAAGGAATGAAGAAGGACATTGTTGAGTATATTCCAAAGTGCATGAAATTCCAGAAAGTGAAGGTCGAGCATCAACACCCGACACATTTATTGCAGCCTTTTCTAGTCCTAAAATGGAAATGGGAAGTTATTTCCATGGATTTCATTACAGGGTTGCCAATGACTTGGAGACAAAATGATTCCATCATGTTTGTGGTGAACAAGTTGACAAAGGCATCACATTTTATACCGGCTAAGTCCACATATAAGACTGATTGCATTGCAAAAATATTCATGAAAGAGATGTTCAGATTACATGGATTGCCTAAGGCAATAGTTTCTGACGGGGGTCCCAAGTTTACTTCCAATTTTTGGAAGGGTCTGTTTACATCTTTGGGTACCAAGTTGATCTTCAGCACTGCCTACCATCCTTAGACTAATGGAAAGACAGAGAGATTTAATTAGGTGCTTAAATATATGCTTTGCATGTATGTGATGGACAAACCAACCAAGTGGGAGGATTATTTACACTTGGTAGAATTTGCCTATAATAATGGAGAGAAAGCATCCTTGGGGATGAGTCCATATGAACATTTGTATGGAAGAAGGTGTAGGACACCAGTGACATGGGATAATCCAGTGAACAGGATTGTGCTTGGTCCATAATTTCTCAAGGAAATGGAGCAAGAGGTTGCAAAGATCAGGCAGAACCTAAAAGCAGCCCAAGATAGACAGAAAAGCCATGCAAATAAGCATGGAGTGCATAGATAGTTCAGTGCTGAGGATCATGTTTACCTTAGAGTGAGGGCAAGGAAGAGTTCCTTGAAGCTTGGAAGTTGTGCCAATTTGTCACCTAGATACTGTGGGTCGTTTGAAGTGCTTGAAAGAATAGGGCCAGTTGCATATAGACTTGCATTTCCTGCTAGCACTAGAGATCATAATGTTTTTCATGTTTCTTTTCTCAATAAGTATGTACATGATACTAACCATGTGATAAATTGGGATGTGATTCAGGTGTAATCTGAGGGAGATTTCCAAACCGAGCCATTGTGCATCCTCGAAAAGAAGGTCATGGTGCTCCAGAATCGATCCATGGGACATGTATAGGTGCAGTGGGAGCACTATGTTTGTGAAGAGACTACATGGGAGATGGAGGATGCCATGCAATTGGCACATTCATTTTTGTTCAATTTTGAAAAGCACTGAGGAAAGTGCTCATGAAGGGGGAGGGGAATGTAACACCCTGGTTTTGATCCCAAGGGGGAGGGGAATGTAATACCCCAGTTTTGACCCCATGGTATTGAAATTTTACATGTTGTATATATTGTATGAAAATCATGGCAAGGAGGTCAAGGCCAAGGTCCTGCCAGTGATTTGGTGTTTTGTATATAGGTGATCATGGTTGATGCCTTTGGTTATGGTGTTAATTCAAGCAAAGAATATTTTTGAATGTCATGTAAATACACAATTTAATAAAATACAACGGCTAGCTATGCACTGCAATGTGAAAAGAGATGGGGGAATGATTTCACAAAGGAACAGAGAGGGATTAATCTAGTAGATGCCAGGTGAGATATTGTGGTTCTAATCCTTACAAAACCCATCCTAATCAACAGAGAATCCTTCGCTAATTTGTTATCCAAGTCACCCAAGTAGAAGCATGAAAGAATAAATCCTTTTGGATAGAAATTTCACGCCCACTAGATGATGTTAAACAACTTGCTAGTCGAATCAGCAAAATCCTTGTGGACTATTGGATTTGTGTCCCCACTAGATCAACGGTGGACTCCAAACTTGATGAAGTGGATTACATTGGAATTTCGTGCACATCAAAATTTTGTTAAGTTGTGCTAGTTGAATCAACAAAATCATTGTGTGACGTCGATCTGTTTGAGAGTCGATCCCAGCTGTAGATCTGTTCAAAAGTTACCCATTCTTTAACCCATCTACCCTGGTTCATCCATGTGCTTGATCATTCAATATTCTTGTAGGAAATTGGTTGAGGTAGTTAATGCCTTGGGCAGAGAAACACATGGAAGTAAGTTTCGTGATTGAGCAAGCCTGTAGTCTGTAGAGACCGTGTTCTTGATTATGAAGAAAGAAAACCAGAATTGTGTGCCTAGCCTGTGAATCCTGTCTTGATCTGAACGTTGTGGTCATTTGATTCATTCTATCAGGGGTTTGGATCGATTATGCATTGTTCACTCTCATGGGTTGTGGAGACGTTTTTCTATTTGTGATTGTTCATTCCATCTACATTGTGGTCCATTGTGGCATGGAACCCTGTTTTTCTCTGTGTTACAGAGTAGAGCCTGTGTTGCTGTGTTTTCCTTGTGGCTTGTTGTGATGTTGCAACAAACATAAATAATGATAATAAGTTAAATAATTAAATAATTAATAGTTAGGTTAATTAAGTCATTATGAAAGGAGGCGTATCCTCATCATGAATGTCCAAGCCATGTTTAAGGCCAAGACATCATTGTAATATCCATCATCTAATATATTATAACATTTATCATTCAAAATGATAGCCGGATTTGACTACTAACAGACCAACCGGATTCAGTTGCTCAATTTTGTATCAGAGCGGATTCGCTCCTACACTCTAAGATCAGACTCGGCTCATCAACTCCTACTTGAGCTCGAACTCGGCTCATCAATCATTGATTTTTTCTGCTGCTCCATTTCACCATCTATCACTTCATCCCAAGTGCTGTAAAAAAAAATAAAAATAAAACAAAAATAAAAAAGGTTCTCCTATGTGCACTCTTCTCGTCCTGCCTCCACTTCACCCTCGTGCTTCCAGCAAATCACCTCCTTCACACACTTTTTCTTTCACACCCCCACTACTCCACTAAACCAGCCCTCAATGCTCCACCACCATCTGTCGTACTTCCTCAATTCCCCATCCTCTTCTGTCTTCCCTTCCTCCCGTCTCCACATCAGTGCATCCCCTTCTTCTGCGCACTGCCTGCATATCCTTATATGCCATCCATGGCCTCCCACCCACCTGCACATCGTCCAAACTACGCTCCCAATCAGCGCGTGCCCTTCTTCTTCATGCCACCCCATCCTTTTGTTGCGTGTCATCTCCTAGTCACCACATCTTCTCCCTGCACTTGCCATCCTCCTCACCATCTGGAACCCCTCTTCCCTGCATGCGTCCTCTCCACACCTGCTCCCTTTTCCATTCCCTTCTCCACCCACTTGTGCTCCCCCTCATCCCTTCCCCCTGCTCGTCGTACAACCGCCTCCACTCCACGACCTGCAACCAAAAATTAAAAAACAAAACAATATATTATATGATATATAATATAATATAATATAATATAATATAATACTGTAATATATTTAAAAATAAATCAAATATTATTATTATTATAATATTTGTTAAAAAAACTATATACAAAATAAAAAATAAAAATAAAAATAAAAATATTAGTTAATTAATTAATTAATATATTATTATTCAATTTTCTCCTCAAAAGCCAAAATAGCGTTGTACAAACATCCATGGCATCTTATAGTAAGAGTGACGAATTCATAAATATCCTTGAGGAAATCCTTAAGGATATGGATGAAATAAATAAATCTATTGATGGAATGTTTAAAGAAAATGAAGATGGATGTGAAAATCACGTAGAAGAAGCCACCCAAGTTGATGAAAAAAAGGAAGATAGAGTAGGCCAGTATGTCATCTTCGATGAGAGTAATGGCATCAATCAATATAACATGCAGTACAAAGATATAACATACCCTAGTAATAAGGGAATTGACAACAAAATAATTGTCAAGGAGAAGGATGATCCTGACCAAGATTGTGATAAGAGACAAGCCGATGTTGCTAATAATAAAAATGATCAATGTTGCAACAAAAATGTCACAATCACAAACAAACGAAATACAGATACCATCACAAAGACGGCTGTAAAAAACATCAAGGGACGCAACTATAATATCTATCAGACACAAGATAAGACTGGTGTTCTTATGAGCATTATAAGCACAAGGAGCGTGTTCAAAGGAACTAACACAAAATGTGTTGGGGATAACAACACGAAAATAATTAAGGTTGTAATGTACGTTGAGCATGTTCAATTGATGACAAACATAGTTAAAAGAAGCAATCAGACAAGTAGAAAAAACGTAAACAAAACTTCACCAAGTCCATACTTATTGCAAATACCAAGACATAATAATCGAAATGAGGCAATGGTCATAATCAAAATCGCACCTCTCAAGTCATCAGTGCGACATAGAGCCAACATAAAATATGACATTAGGAAATACTCGAGGTTTGAGGATAAATCTCCCTTAAAGGGAATGGCAATGTAACAAACATAAATAAGATAATAAGTTAAATAATTAATAGTTAGGTTAATTAAGTCATTATGAAAGGAGGCATCTCCTCATCATGAATGTCCAAGCCATATTTAAGGCCAAGACATCATTGTAATATTCATCATCTAATATATTATAACATTTATCATTCAAAATGATAGTCGGATTCAACTACTAATGGACCAACCGGATTCGGTTGCTCCAGATGTGCATCCCTGTTTTGGTCTGAAAGAATTAGGAGTGGAAGAGGCCCAGAATTGGTTGATGAACCTAGTGAAGAGAGGACCCTCACAGAAATATAAAGAGGGGATAGAAAATATTTTATGCACACCTTGAAGAGCACTGGAAGGGAAGGCATAGCCCGAGGGATTGTGGAGTGGAGAAGGGGGTGCTTCCTTATGTTGGGTATGTAGGAATTGTGAAATGCCAAGCTTGTTAGATTTGGTGTAGGTGTCCATAGCTGTGTGGTTGAGCTCACTAGGTTAGCAATTCTATCTTTCCATTGCCTTAGCAGCTTGAGAAACCCAACTATAGGTTGGTTTGTCTATGTTTTGATGTGTGCTGGCTATGTGTGAGCCTCTTTTTCCCTAGTTCCTTGTATAAATCATGCCCATCTCGGGGCGACAATGGTGTTGAGAGATTAATGAACACACTGGCCTATGGTTGGGTGGAATGTTGCAGTGATATAGCTAGTTATGGGACAAATTCATCTCCAAGATAAGTATTCTCTATTATTCTTGTTATGCAATGTATTTTCTTATGAATGAATATACTGGTTATGTAGAATGCTTATGAATATGATGAGTTCCTGCTAATGATTTCAGTAGAGTTACTATTGTTAAATGTTATGCATTTGAATTTGTTTATGCCTTGTATGTTTCAATGCATTTTTCCTAAATTCATGGAGGATAGAATCCTGGTTATAGAAGTTAGAAGGCATATGACTTAAGTATTTCCGCACCCCAGAATTCACCTACGGAAGGTGGAAGGCAGGAGGTGGAATGAAGGAGTTGAAGCAGAGCAGAATGTGGATTTCTGCACTCCAGGATCTGCCTATTGAAGGATGAAGGTGAAAGTGGAGAAAGAACCAGAAATTCCAATGCAAAGGTGTGTATTCCACACCCTGGAATCCTCCTATGGAAGGCGGAAGGTGGGAGGCGAAAAATGGGAAAAATGTTAAGGTGGAAAGTTGGTTTTCCGAGTCCCACATTCTGAAGGAAGAAGGCAAAAGAGTGGAAGGCAGAAAGCAGAACCGTGGTTGAAGGACTTCGTTGTGTTTTGAGTTTTCAACTTCCAAGTTCCGGGAAAAAGGCAAAAAGGTGGAAAGGAGGAAAGAAGTTCGAAGGACTCCATCGTGTTTTGAGTTTTTGACTTCCAAGTTCCAAGCGGAAGGAGGAAAGGTAGAAGGTAAATGTTTCTGTCGTGTTTTGTGTTTGATTTTTGAGTTTCGTAGGGAGGAAGGAGGAAGGAGGAAAGGGCAGGTTCAGTGCAAAAAAGGTGTTTTCTTGTCACAGAAGGGATCTATCAAGGGCGGAATGACTGTTATAGTGGTTTCTAATCCTGAGAATGAATGTTGAAGAGTGTATTAAAGTACATGCCCCATGTTTCGAAAGGAGAACAAGGGTTCTTGAAGAATTTTGTTAATTTATTTGCATTATGGGGTATGGGTACATTACAATGCATAGGAGTGGAGTTATATAAGATATATTACCTTTTAAATTGTCATTTTGACTCTTATTTTCACCAATTCCAAAAGCTTCGAAGGTGAAACTATAGAAAGAATGCAGTGTGGATAAGAGTTTGAAAGAGTACCTAAAAACAAGCCATCCCAACCAATCCCAAATAACAACATGCAATCCCAAATGCATGCATCTCAACAAAATGTATTTCCATCCGAACATCATTCAATCGCAAGCAACTACATCCCAACTACATCCAATATGAATGATACTAAAGTGCAGTGGAATGAATCAAGGGAAATGAACTCAAGAGTTAGAAGTGGCTCATGCAAGTGGATTGCCCCTTCGAGTCCCCATAGGGGTCACTAGGTGGGAGCTTTATTGGGTTACCCTAACATAGTCCTTAGGTGAGGGGGGAACTGCACATTTGACATAAAAAGAATGAGGAAGCTCGTGAGAATAACAATATGTGGAAAGGATAGATTTCTTGGATGTTTGGAATGGGGGTAACTAGTGCAGATAGATATTTTATGGAGAGATTGTTTGGAAAAATTTCTTGTAGGTAGGTGTTATCTCTAGATTTATATCTTAGTCCTACCTTAGATATTTTTCCTAGAAGACTATTTTCTTAGAACTGCCTTAGTTTTACATTAAGACCCTTTCAAATTAGTTGTTAGGTTCTTTTAAGCCTTATTTTATCATTGTTTTAATTGTTAGAATAAATATGTCTCATTTTCATTAATCTTTCAAGTTTTAAATCTTTATTAAATTGATGCATAGATTGATAAGTCCAATGTTAATAAATAAGGATCATTTTCAAGGACTAAGGTATAATTTCATTCATGAATAGAGCTTTATGAAGGTTTTGGGTATTCCGTTTTAATAAATAGATGCTTTTATTGCATTTATAATCATAGTACATACCGACAACGCATTGAATAATGGGTGACATGCTGTTGCTACTGGATTGTTTCCACTTGGAAATTGGTTAGATACACTTGTCATATATTGGACACATGTTTGAGAGAGGAGTTCCTTTGCATTATGACACTGACAATATCCTGGATGCATGCTAGAGGAAGGACTATATATTTATTATGGCACAATACAATAAAGAAGGAGTGGATGATATAGACAGGTTTTGATATCATCAAAATGCATGAACCCAGATTCGTTTTCCAGCTAACCCTAACAGGTTTGCTAATCA
Organism: Pseudotsuga menziesii; assembly: GCA_001517045.1. Classification (NCBI taxonomy): domain Eukaryota; kingdom Viridiplantae; phylum Streptophyta; class Pinopsida; order Pinales; family Pinaceae; genus Pseudotsuga; species Pseudotsuga menziesii. The sequence goes on from LPNX010127643.1 coordinate 162,196, forward strand.
ATATTTTCTACATAGATTATTTTGTTTAGACGGGTTTTGAACATATGATTTAGCATAATCAAAAATCATGATGGCAATGGTAAAGATGCTCAGTGGAAAAATATGTAGGTTAGAGCCAGACAATGTTAAGTGGGTTGAAGAATTTCCCAAATGTGTAGAGATGATGAAAAAAATAGGATGGTTTTCTTTTTGTGAAAGAATCAGAGGAAATAACATACATGTAAGGAATGCCTTTGTAAATAATTACAAGGATTCCATGGTGAATTTGCAGACCCTAAAGTTTAAGGTAGACAAGGCTACAATTGCAGAGGCAACTGGCATACTGTCTGAAGGTGAAAAGTGGTTTAAGAAGCATCTATCTGAGGTTGACCTAAGTAGGTGTATGTTACCCGGTTTCGAGAAGCTATATTGGGGAAAAAGGATTCAGTTAAACAAGGTTAATCCTGAGTGGAGAGATATTCTGAATGTTTTTCAACATTATATAACTTGTGAAGGATGGTTTGCAACCATATTCAGGTACCATTTAATATTTTTGTTACATTTAAATGGCGAATATAGATTAAACTTTCCCTAAATTTCTTGTTTAGAAGTATAGAGAAGATCTATAACTATTGATAATTAAGCTTCTAATAACTACTGAGTTGAAAAAGATCAATAGATCTTGGGAACATTTTATATTCTGGTTTGGTTTTGAGCCTGAAGCCCAAATGCACGATGATGAAGAAATAAGAAAATAATACAGAAGGAAGAAAATAAAGCTAGATGAAGGTAGAAATGAAGAAGCACAGAAGGTAGTGGAGGCTGTAAATATGTCTATGTCATAGATTTCCATAACAGAGGTACAAGGGAATCTAATTATCAAATTCCCAAAAGAAGACGGCATGGCTCCTGATACTCCTAGGGATATTGGGGAAAATGTAATGGTTCAAGATTTTTCATCAATTTCAAAACATGATGAACCCCCTATCTCAAATAATATTGAAAATAATTGGAGGCCAAAGACTAGATCAAAAAATAAGTTAAGGATGAACATGAAGACTATCTTAAACCCGAAATTTCAAAAGGACCTTGTGACTGTTATAGAAGATTCATCTAGTGATGAATATCTACAAGATGCATATGAAAATGATCAAACATAAGATCAAACCCTCGTAAAAATTCAAGAGGAATTAATGCATACACCGGATTTGATTAAAAACATTTGCAAGGATAAAGAAAAGGTGGTTAAGTTTGAGGTTGGTTCAAGTTCAAAGCCTTTAGAGATTGATAAAGATCCTGCACATTTGCAAATGATGGAATCAGTTTCAGAGGTTGAGGTATTAAAAAAATCCTAGCAATCCTTTAAAGAACAAAACAAGTATCTGAATGATTCAAATCAAAAACTAATGATTGCTAACAGAAGGTTGAGAGAAGATTTGGAAGAAATAGATGCAAACTACTAAAAGCTCATAACAGTGTCAAAAGAATTTTTACGGAGAAAGAGGGCTACACAACAACAATGAGGAACTCATAATAAAAACAAAGAACTTCAAGATCAAATTCTAACTATGGAAGAAAAGCATTCTCAGCTGGAGAATAAATCTCAAGCGTTGGATGGTTTGACTATACTAGCAGAAGTAGCCAGGAAAATATAGCTGATCATGGATAAATCCAGCTCAAGAGCAAGGTCATGCATTCCAGATAGGATTGATAAACATAATTGTGATGTCATTAGATAGTTGTTAGTATTAGGTGTCGAGTTTAGCTTTTGATTCATTTGATCTATATCAAATATTAGTCAGCTTTTCTATTTTTGGTTATTTAGATCCATAAAATCTGGATCTCAAACTATGTTAGTTTTAAGACTTTTTTGTATAGATAGATGTAAAAGTGAACAATGTAAAGGCATTAGGAAATGGTGTGAACATCATATTGTCATCTTTACTCATAGGTATGTATTTCATTTTCAGTTTTTATAAAGATTGTCATGAAATGATTATATTTGAGATGAGCCAATGTTTATTTACTATTTATGATGGTAAATGTTTATGTTTAGTTTAAACCACTTATTCATGATATTATTTATTGATAGATGTTTTCTATTCCTAGAATTTTTATGAATATTTTGAAATGTTTACCATAGATTTGAACTGAACCTTTTCACTCTTTATATAAATTCATAATCATTGTCTTTCTATTCTTGAATATGATGCATATACATCTACTGTTTAGTCATTTTAGATATTTTATCCTGGTCTTCATTTCACTTAACTTTTTGTAAGTCCGGGAACCTAGTCATCCATTTAGAAAACTTTAAGATTATCTAGACTTTGAACCTCTGTAGTCTAGGTGCAAACTCTAGTGATAACATCTTCTGGCGTCATTGTTGGGGACATAAGTGAAGAAAATCCTCCTTGGGTAATTTTGTTTGATATGATTTTCGAATGTGAACAAAGTCAGAAGTATTGTAGACTACATTTTCACCCTCGGTCAATAATCATCACAGTGGCTTCTAAAATGACAAGACTAGGGGAAATACTTCATCTCTTTTGTATCAAGATTTTCCAGATCCAGAGAGGTTGTTGAGGGAATCTAGGCAAAGATTAAATTCTACATCAAAAAGTATTTAAGATACATCAGTTTCAGAGTCATCAGGTGAATTTATTAATCATCCTTTTTCTTCAAGCCTACCTACCATCAAAGAAGAAAAAGGAAAGGAAGATTTATTTGTCCATATTCCTTAATTCCAAAATCCCAGTCAGGTTGATATCTTTATAGTCTATACAAATCCTTTATCAGCTAAAAATATGAAAGAAGAAATTTTGATTTCATAATAGTCTAACTATTCAAAGTCTTTGATATCACCTTGCACACCGTTGACTATAAAAAATACTATTAGCCAAATAGGAATCCAAATACCATCTCTGTTGTAAACACATCCATTTACTATATCAGTCCAATCACCCTTATCTCCATCTACTCCAAATATGGCAGCCCAACCTCCTAATAGGATGGATGTTATCATAGCTTCCAGTCCATTAGTTTTTCCTCAACCTTTAACTTCCCTTCATGGTGGTGATTACCAGAAATATGTCCCGAGATTCAATGACCAGGGAGAGGTTACAACATAAGAACATTGGAATTCCTATTTTAGCTATGTTGATAACCAAAACATAGAACACCAAGATGTATGAATGAGGATCTTTGTTTAGAGTCTAGATGGAGAAGTAAGGAAGTGGTTTAGAGAACTTCTTCCAAACTCAATTGATAGGATAAGTGATTTAGAAGAAGTTTTAATGAGGTAGTGGGGAGATACTAAGTACTATCTCTATTATATTACCAAGTTTTGAGCTTGAAAGAGAAAGCATGGGGAAACGGTCACTGATTTTACTAAATGTTTTAATAAAATGTATAGTAAATTCCCTACAGAGATCAAGTCTACTAAAACAACTGTAAAGTTAACCTATGCCAATTCTTTTGATGCTGTATTTTCTATTTTGCTAAGGGAAAGAAGATCCGATACCTTAGTAAATATGAAGGAAGCAACATTAGAGGTAGAATCAAATTCGATGGAAGCAAATAAATTGAGAGGTAAGTCAAATCATAATGGAGATGACAAGGAAAAAAAAAGAACGTCACCATATACTTCAGGAACAAAAATAACATATAGTAAAATAGATGATATGACCAAACTTATTAAAAAATTGCCTGCAAAAATCAATAGGTGGAAATGGAGAATAAAATTCAAAATAAGCCTATTCAGGATAACGATAATAAAAACCCTAATCAGTTCAGAAGAACATTCAATCCTAGGTTTTTTCCTAGAGTTAGGAGAAACAATTAAGATCAAAAAATTCATCCTCCTTTCCAAAATAATTTAATACAGGATGATGAGTCTTATAAAACAAATGAAATGCAAGTTGAAGATTTAGAACCTGATATTGATTAGCTAGATGATGTTTCTTCTTCTCAATTTTTAACTAAATCTGAATATTATCATGCAAAGATGGTTGATTATCATGAAACCGACTATTTTGAACAAGAGTCATATATGCAAGAAATTTATTAGGAGATGTAGCAAAAGTCATATGGTCTTAGTCTCGGATGAAGAAAGAAACATAGGGAAAAATAAGGTAAATAATGCTCCTATTAAAGAAAGTTTATCTTTTGAGAAAAAAACAGGAACAACAAAGAGATAGGAATAGAAATACAGAAACATAAGAAGTAGATAAAATTGCTAATTTTAATTTGGAACATGAAATTAGAAAAATCAAGATTCCTATTCCATTAAATGAGTTGGTTAGGAATAAGTCATCCAGAGAGCCTACTTTAAAATCCTGAATTATTCAACTAATACTATCCCTTTAGATGTGATTAATTTGCAATATGAGAATCCGACCAATACCTTTGGGTCTAAGAAATTTGATCAACCAGATGATAAATCTGATTATCCTCCTCCATTTTATATCACACTTACAGTTCATGATCAAATGCTACACAACTACCTTCTAGATTCTGGTGCCTCTCACAATCTCATGCCTAAGGAAATCATGGGAGAATTAGGGATTTTTATCACTAAACCCTATCATGATCTCTATTCCTTTGACTCTAGATCAGTAAAATTTCTTGGAGTCATTAAAGATCAGGCAATCAATCTTACACAGTTCCCCATGAAAAGTGTACTCATGGATGTAGTCATAGCAGATATTTCTCCTAAATTTGGTATGCTATTAGCACGATCTTAGGAAAAAAGGGTAGGAGGAACCCTTCAAATGGATCTTTCTTATGATACCTTACCAGTATTTGGAGGAGAGTATAGAATAATTTACAAAGAAGTTAAGCTTGCATACTTGGCCACTGATAATAAAAATCCTACAAATCAGCCAATTTATTCAGTTCAAGAAGATTTTGACTCTTATATCTAAATGATGATTATACAAGTGTTTTACAAGTTAAGAAAAAACATGCAGAACAACCTAAGATAAGATATCAAGATTATTTATGGAAAATTTACTTCGATGGTTCATCATGTAAAGAAGGACCAAGAGCAGGTATTGTACTGATTTCTCTGGGAGGTGAAATTATTTCCTTGATGTATAAGCTGGAATTTCAAACCACAAATAATATTGTTGTGTTGATGTAATTGTAACTTCAGGATGTATTCACTTGTATTTCTTATCTATTGTAACCCGATGTTTATTCCAGGATGTTATCATGTTATGTCATACCTCGATGTTCCGATCGAGAAAATCAATAATGTAAACAAGTCATGTCAAGTCATTGTGGGTAACCCTCCGATTTTCTAAGGGTTAAAGTCCCTGCAGTTCTAGGGCACCAGGGTTATTAGACTCTCCAATTAGAGGTCGGCCCTAGTAGGGTTTTAGTCATGTCGAGATTAGTATAAATAGAGAGCTGGACTCTCTATTTAGGATACATCACTCACACACTCAAGTATAGCACATAGTTGAGGAAGGAGAAGACACTGGGGCTAGACAAGAAGAAGGTTACTGCTGTCGGGAGTGCATCTTACTATTTTGGGGTTTTAGATTTTGTGTTGATTCTATCTCTAAGGAAGTTGTGGGGTTTTCTCTATTTATGGTTTCCCCGATGAAAAACACTGTGTTCATTGTCTCTTGTGTTTGATTTCTATACTTGTTGTTCTCTCAATTAAAGATCCTAACATAATTCTAGCTTGAATGTTGAAAAACTAACATGCTATCAGAGCTAACCTGAGAAGAAGACACTGTGCAGCTGCGGGAACTAGGGATTCCTACTTTGTGGATCTCTATCCATATATTTTCAGCAAAATAAAGGTGGAATAACTCTCCTCCTTAGGGCGCATCTTTTTGTCGAAGCAGAATCCAATTCTGAGGTTTTTCAGTTTTGGACCTATCACTACTGCCAAAAATTAGGGATTTTCATAGAAGAGGAATTTTTTAGTGAGCCCAGGCCTGGATTGATCTCCTCCCCAAAATCGAAGTTAGGGATAAATTTAAAGGCATTTGGGTGGACAGAACTCCAGAAAAGCAAAACCCTAATTTTCTCTTGAACCAACTTTACAGGATTTCAGATCCGACATCTTGACCTGGTAAGATATAAAATCTTTTGTATTTCCATTTGAGGTTCTCAGTTAAGATGTCTCATCATACCAAGCTTGATGAAAAGCTTGAGGGAGCTTATAACTTTCGAGCTTGTAAGTATAGGATCTCCCTGGTCTTGGAAGAGAATGAGTTGGACTCCTACATCCATGAGGAGGTTCCAGTTATAGAGGGAGATGAGGCTAAGGCCTTGCATAAGAAGAAATTGGTTATGTCAAAGAGAATCATTGTTGATTCTATCAAGGACCATCTCATACCACAGGTGTCCTCTCTAAAGACACCTGAATCTATATTTGATGCCCTAACCAAATTGTTTGAAGGGAAGAACATAGACCGGAAGATGACTCTGAGAAACCAACTGAAGAATGTGAATATTCAGAATGCAGAAATAATCTAGTCTTACTTCACAAGAGTTTCTTAGATCAAGGAACAACTAGAAGCTATAGATGAAGAAGTGGAAAATGCAGAGATTGTGATGACTACCTTGAATGGCCTTCCTAGGTCATGGGATTATTTCATCCAAGGAATATATGCTAGAAAGAAATTAGTCAAGTTCAGTAGACTATGGGAAGAGTGCTCTCAAGAAGAAGCTTAGATAGCATCTTGAGAAGAAAATATGGGAAGTGAAGATCAAGCTCTCACAGTACACTCCAAATCACATTCCAAGTCAACCAAAAGAAGATCTCATAACTCCAGAGGTAAGCACTCTCACAAAGATAACACTAGAAAAGATTTATCTAGGATCATATGTTATACATGTGATGAAGCAGGACATTATGGAAGAAATTGTCCTAAGAAACAAAAACTAATAAAGAGGAGCAACAAAATAAGACATCATGCTCATGCTGCAGAGGATGATGAACCATCCAAGAAAAGAACCAGATATGAAAGTGAAGATTATTCAAGCAAGGATGAATATGTTTTGATCTCCATTCTCATAGGTAACATTACTCATGGAAGTGATGATTGGCTTACAGACAGTGGGGCTTCCAAATATATGACAGGATTCAAGGAATCCTTTGTGAGATTATCAGAACATCAATCATCTCACAAGGTGAAGCTAAGAGATGACTACCAATATCCAATAAAAGGTAGTGGGGAATATTCCTATAAGCTAGACTTTGGAAAGTCTCTAACAATGAAAGAAGTATTGTTTGTGCCAGGACTCAAGAAGAACCTCCTTTCCATATTGGCATTAGATGCAAAAGGAATGCGAGTTGCATTCATAGATGGTCAAGTCATCATGTGGCCAAAAGGAAAGACTATCGATGATGCGGTAGTAATTGGAGAACAAGAAGGAGGACTGTACAAATTAAAGGGCCATCCAGAACAAGCCTTGGTCCATGACACAGTAGATCCAAGTGAAATTTGGCATAGAAGGCTTGCACATGTGCATTACAGAGCACTACCTATTGCAAGCAAAGCTGTTGAAGGTCTTCCAGAAATCCAAGCAAAATATGATGGGGTCTGCAAAGGATGTGCGAAAGGAAAGAATACAAAGAAGACATTTCCAAGCAACGAAAGCATAGCAAAAGGAATCTTGGAAATCATCCACTCTGATGTATGTGGTCCTATTCCATCAAATTCACTAAGCGGGTATGCATATTATGTTTCTTTCATTGATGATTTCTCTAGGAAGACATGGGTTTACTTCATGAAGAACAAAGATGAAGTATTCAGCAAGTTCAAGGAATTCAAAGCCTTGATCGAGAACCACACTGAAAATAAGATCAAGACGATTCGATCAGATAATGGCAGAGAATTCACTTAAAATGAATTCAAAGAGCTATGCAAAGAATCAGGGATTAAGAGGGAGTTGTCCACTCCTTACAATCCACAACAGAATGGGATCATAGAGAGGAAGAATAGAACTATCATGGAAGCTACAAGAGAAATGCTTCATGATCAAGACCTTCCTATGCATCTTTGGGCGGAAGCTACCAGAACAACGGTGTATGTACAGAACCGTACTCCACATAGAGTACTCGAGAACAAGACTCCTGAAGAAGTCTTCTCCGACAAGAAACCAGAAGTCATCCATCTCAGAATATTCGGCTGTCCAGTATACATACACATTCCAAAAGAGAAGAGGACTAAATTATATCATTCAGGAAAGAAGGGTATATTTGTGGGATACTCTGAAAGATCAAAGGCTTACAGAATATATTTCACAGGATTCAAGAAGATTGACATCAGCAGGGTTGTGACATTTGATGAAGACACAGCTTACAACAAATCCAGAAAGAGACCTGCTAAAGAACTTGAAGAAGCAGAAGCACCCAGAGTTCATGATACAACCATGAACGAAGAATCCCGAGAAGAAGATCGAGAATTTGAAGAACCAAAAAGACCTATAGATCCACCTTTGGAGAAGAATCCTCATAAGAGGAAAACTGCTTGGGTACGAGAACTTATCCAAGTTGTAGAAAGATATGGGGCTCCAAAAGAGAATCACACGAGAAAGAAAGAGGACCAGATCCTGCTCCGGGTATGTAGCTTTAGTATGTGATTTCATTGATAAAGAACCTTCCAGTTATGAAGAAGTGGCAGAATGGAAAGACTGGAAGGATGCTATGATCGAAGAATACCAATCGATCATGAAGAATGATGTTTGGGATGTTGTCCCAATACCAGATGGGAAGTCAGTTGTAACTTCCAAATGTATCTACAAGGTTAAACATGCTGCAGACAGTAGCATTAAAAAATATAAGGAAATATTTGTAGCTTGGGGTTTCTCTCAGAAAGAAGGAATAGATTATGAGGAAACCTTTGCACCTGTAGCTAGATACACTTCCATCAGATCAGTACTTGCTCTGGCTACAGTAATGAAATGGAAGATACACCAGATGGATGTCAAGACTGCCTTCTTAAATGGTGTAGTAGGAAGTGTATGTAGAACAACCACCTAGTTTTGAGACACATGACAAGGAGTCTCAGGTGTGCAGATTGAAGAAATCCTTGTACGAATTGAAACAGGAACCCAGGACATGGTACGGTAGAATTGAGAGATTTCTATCCAGTTTGTGCTTTACTAAGAGTAAAGCAGATTCCAACGTTTACTACAAGGTTGAAGATGACAACCCAGTGATGCTTCTACTATATGTAGATGATCTGTTTGTGACAGGTATGGATGGGTTGATTGCTGATATGAAGAGAAAGCTTGCTACCGAGTTCGAAATGAAGGACTTGGGTATGATGCATTATTTTCTAGGTATGGAGGTGTGGCTGAGTGTAGATGGAATCTTCCTTGGACAAGGGAAGTATGCAGTAGAGATCTTGAAGAGGTTTGGGATGATGGACTGCAAGGCTATGGCCACACCTATGGCATCGAACTTGAAGCTATTAAGCGATGCTTCATCAGAGTCGATTGATGCTATGATGCATCGTCAGATGATTGGGGCATTGATTGTTGAAATATTGTAACTTCGAAGAATATTCTATATGTATCTTTTGTGGTCCCCGATGGTCCTGCCGGGAGAACCACTTGTATTATATTGTACCCCGATGCTTCTAATCGGAAGAACTAATAAGAGTCATGAGGTTGTCCCTTCTAATTGTAAAGGTGGGTCATTAGCACCCCAGTGTGGTTACTTGAGCCTACATGTCTAACTCGAGCCTACATGATTAACTCAAGAATACATGTCGGATGAGTTAATTGAAGTGAACGGATGAATATAAATAGAGGTGTAGCTCTCCTCATTTTAGCACACACTCTCACTTGTGTAGCGCACTAGTGAAGGAGAGAAGTAGCTGGAGAAGGAGGAGGATCAGGCTTTGATCTCCTTGTTGGTTTTACCTTTTATCTTTTTGGGGCATCTATATTGAGGAAGCTTTTGCTGGGTTTTTCCTAGGATAAATATTTGTGTTCCTTTTGTATGGTTGTGCTTGTCTATCTTTCAGTGATCCTGTTTATATGCTTTTGCTATGAAAATGAAATGAAACTCTAATGATCTAGCTTAGCATATGAAAATTTAACATGGTATCAGAGCCACCCTAAAAGAAGACATTATGCAGCTAAAGAATCTAGGGATTCTTAATTTTTGGGTCTCTATCCACAATCGATCATCAAAATAAGGCTAGAATAACTCTCCATTGAAGGGCGCATCTTTCTATCGGAGCGAAATTCGATTCCAAGCATTTTCAGTTTTCGGTGCGGGAAATTAGGGCTTCTTGCAGAAGAAGAATTTTTGAGTGAGCCCAGAATAGGATTTCTCTCCTCATCAAAATCAAAGTTTAGAGACCTGGATCAAGATTTTTGGTTGGGTGAAACTTCAGGAAAGTCAAACCCTAGTTTGGCCTCGAGCTAGAAAAACCCTAAATACTAAAACTACTAAGTTTTGGTACATTCGCTATATCCCAAGATTGGAAATGGTTCAGAAGCTGAAAATTGCATAGGATGAAGATAAAATCCTTATGTACACTGTTTCCAAACTTCATCCTTATATTCTCTATATTATGGGAGATATGATCCCTCAAAGTTAGGGTTCCAGCCTCCTCCAGAATTCATCCCTAAACAGGACACCTGGGGATAATTTCTATAGCTTGGGATACAAAGGTCCAAATTGAATTCATAAAGATGTTCCAGAGACAAAACTGAATTTAATTTCTATGGTCCAAAGTTCAGAACCAGAAGATGAAACAATGACACGTGGCAGGCCGTACAACTTCGCTGTTCTGAACAGTCCTGTAATAGGTCACCTTGGAAAAAGGATCATAAATCCCAATTGGTGAAACCAATTCTAATGAAACCTATGGTGTTGTATCAGGGACATTCTAGGTTACCTTATTGAGATAGTTTAGACATATAAAAGTATAAATTTCAGAGATATTGCAGAAACAGTGTCAGCCATTTCTGCAGAAGTAATTGGAAAACTAGGAATTCCTGTTCCGGGAGCTTCCCTACACTGTTTTCATGAGGGAGTACATTGGACAGCTCCATTTGAAGAGATATATATTTATATCCAATCATATCTAAAATATTCCAAGTTTTTAAAATTAGGATTTCTCTAACAAACCCTAGATTAGCCAGCTCTGGAAGCAGGACGGACACCTCAAATCGATAAGATCTAATCTTTTGCTATTTGCATTTGAGGTTCTCATTTCAAAATGATCTATCACATCATCTTGATGATAAGATTGGTGAAGTTGAAAACTTCCAAGAATGGAAGTATTTGATCTCTCCAAAGAAAATGAATTGGACACCTACATGAGTAGAGAGGTTCCAATTCTAGAGGGAGATGAGGCTCAAAGCCTTACACTAGAAGAACTTGGTCAAGGACAAGAAAATCATTGTTGATTCAGTCATGGATCAACTTGTACCACAAGTGTCTTCCCTAAAGACACCGAAAGAGATGTTTGATTCCTTGACCAAGATATTTGAAGGAAAGAACATACATCAGAAGATGACCCTAAGAAACAAATTGAAGAGGTAAAAGAAGAAGTGAAGAATGCAGAAGTGGTGATAGCCACCTTGAATGGCCTCCCAGGATTGTGGGATACATTCATGCAAAGAATGTATGCCAGAAGAAATTGATTACTTTCAGCTTGACTCATAAGAGAAGAAGAAGAAAATGGGAGCAATTGAAGATCAAGCTTTCACCATTCAAAGAAGATCCCTCAAGCGATGAGGAATATGAAGAACTCAATTCTTGAAGAACCTCTTATTCATCTTATCATTTGGATAATAAATGATGATTTCATGAATGAAGAAGATGATAAACCAGAATGATCAAGATGGATTCTACCCACGAAACAAATAAAAGATAAATATTCAATTGTCATATTGTTTTGTTATACATTTGATTATATTCAGTTGATGTGCTATGCATGATAGATTGTTTGCATTAATGATTGTATACTACTAATGTGCATGTGATGGGTAAGTAGCTCATGGTGCCATACAACTCTCCATTGCCTCTTTGCTGACATATTGGATTAGTGCACAATCTCAATGATGTCATGGTAGAGATGGAAGGCATCTAGAAAATTTCTGTAAGATATGGATGAATGTTGTATTGGCTAAACAGTTGCATGATGCATAAGAATTTGTCATTATGCATATGTTTTATGAAATAGTTCTAACCATGCAACTGGTGCATTTGAATTGTAGGAAAGGTCCTGTACAACCTCCTACAAGAAAAGAAGGATGAGACTTGTTCTAAAGAACAAGTGATGACAATTCAATAAACATGAATCTGAAGCTCCCAGGGTTAGAGACACCATGACGGAAGAAAGAGCTTCAGAGAGCGGTAGATCCACCTCAAAGGATGAAGACCACCATGGGTATGAGAGATAACTCAAGATGAAGAAAAAATGCTATGAAAGAAGCTATGGTCAAAGAATAACAGTTGATCATGGGGAATGATGTATACAATATGATTTCGAGAAATAAAGGAAAGTATGTAGTATCCTCCATATGGATCTACAAGAACAAGTGTACAAAGAAAGGTTCATGATTTGCCTCAGAAAGAATAGACTATGACATGGCATACTCTATTGACCAGTATATATCAAGCATAGAACCACCTGTACAGAATGAAGAAGGAATATAATACTCCACTTCAGGGGGAGTGATAACAAAAGATATCTGAGTTCGACACAGTACGACATGATGTACAGCTTCCTGATGGATCGAGACTTTACCAAAAGTAAAGTGGGTTCCAGCCTTCAAAGTTGAATGTAGAAGACTAGGATATGTTGATGATCTGACAAGAAGAACTCATGGAAGATGTTATGATGAAAGAATACTAGAATGATGTTTGGGATATAGTACTCAAACCAGAAAGCAATAATCATGGTATCTTACAAATGGATTTGCAAGATAAAATATGTCGCTAATAGAAGTAAGGAAAAAATTGTGGCTAGAGGTTTCTATAAGAAAGAGGGAATTAATTCTGAAGAGACACTTACTCCAGAAAGCAAGGTACACTTCCTTCAAATGGTAGTTGCTTCCATGATGAAGTAAAGAGAATTATTCCTTAATGGTATGATTGGGGAAGAATTTTACATCGAAAGGATTTGAAGTTGAAAACAGATGGACTCATATATGTAAGTTGAAGAAGGCCCTTTATGGAATTAAGCAATCTCCCAGAGCTTGGTATGGAAGGATAGACAGTTTCCTGTCAATTATGGGCTTTACCAAGAGTAAAGTTGATCCTAAACTTTATCTCAAGGTTGTAGAAGATGAAACTATCATCCTGTTATTATATGTGGATGGCTTATTATTGTCAGGGAATGAGAAACAGATCATGGAAAGCAAGAAGAAACTAGCAGAAGAATTTGAGATGAAAGACCTTGGGTTAATGCACTATTTCCTAGGTCTGGAAGTATGACAAAGTTCAGAAGGAATATTTCTCAACTAGGGAAAGTATGCGGTAGAGATATTGAAGAGATTCAATATGTTGGAATGCAAAGCCATGGCCACACCCATGGACTCCAACCTGAAGCTATTAGCTGATGACTCATAAGAGTTAGTGGATGTGACTCATTACAGAAAGATCATTGGGTCATTGATGTACTTAACAAATACCAGACCAAACATTTGTTTTGCTGTGAACACCTTATGTCAATATCTTGTTCAACCAAGACGGGTTCACCTAGTAGCTGCAAAACATGTGATGAGATATTTGAAAGGAACTATAGACCTTGGTCTATACTATGATGGTAGCCATGACTACAGATTGTATGGCCATATAGATGCAGATTGGGCTGGAAGTATCTCAGACAAGAAAAGCACATTAGGTAGATGATTTTGTTTGGGGTATGCTATGATTTCATGGTTTAGCAGAAAGTAGTCTAGTGTTGCTCTAAGCATAGTCGAAGCAGAATATATAGTAGCTTGATCTGCTAGTTGTGAAGCCATATGGATTTGAAAGCTGATGTCGGGATTAATAAAACCTAGAGTTGGACACTACCGTGATCCTATGTGATAACCAGAGTTGTGTACGAGATAAGATGCAGATGATGATGTTTCAGTATTCCCATATTGAAGATATAGATGATGTTTCAATATTTACATACTGTAGATGCAGATGATGGTGATTCCGTATTTCTACACTGAATATAGAGATGACGATGCTTTCAGTATTTCTATACTGAAGATATAGATGATGATGCTTTCAGTATTCACACACTAGAGATACAGATGGTGATAGTTTAGTATTCACATACTGAAGATGTAGATGATGATGGTTTAGATGATGATGTGTTGATGAAGCCTTTGTCTCGAGTAAAGTTCGAACACTTTTGAGACAAGCTTGGTGTTGTTCAGAAATACCTTCCTCGAAAGGGGGAGTAGTGATGTTGCAGTGGGATTGTATCATCCCTGGGCACTTGCCCTAAAGTGATCCGGAGACCTTGGTCCTCGAGAATGAAGTGGGATTGTATCATCTAGGCATCTACCCTAAAGTGATCCGGTGGCCTTGGTCCTCGAGAATGAAGAGGGATTGTATCATCCTGGGACATCTGTCCTAAAGTGACCCGAAGACCTCAGTCCTCGAGAATGAAGAGGGATTGTATCATCCTAGGACATCTATCCAGAATAGATTCAGTGACTTCGGTACTCGAGAATTTAGTGGGATTGCATCATCCCTGAACTTCAGTTCAAAATGTATCTGGAGGTCTCGGCCCCCGTGAATGTGGTGGGATTGCATCATCCCTAAACTTCGGTTCAAAATGTATTCAGAGGTCTCGCCCCTCGTGAAAGTGGTGGATTGCATCATCCCTGAACCTTGGTTCAAAATGTATCCGGAGGTCTCAGCCCCTGTGAAAGTGGTGGATTGCATCATCCCTGAACTTCGGTTCAAAATGTATCTAGAGGTCTCGGCCCCCGTGAAAGTGGTGGATTGCATTATCCCTGAATCTCGGTTCAAAATGTATCTGGAGGTCTCAGCCCCCGTGAAAGTGGTGGATTGCATCATCCCTGAACCTCGGTTCAAAATGTATCCGGAGGTCTTGGCCCTCGTGAAAGTGGTAGGATTGCATCATCCTTGAACCTCGATTCAAAATGTATCTGGAGATCTCGGTCCCCGTGAATGTGGTAGGATTGTATCATCCTTGAAATTCAGTTTAGAATGGATCCGGTGAACTTCGGTCATCGAGAAGGTGGTAGAATTGTATCATCCTTGAACTTCGGTTGAAAACAAATCCTGTGAATTTCGGTCACCGAGAAGGTGGTGGGATTGTATCATCCTTGAACTTCGGTTCAAAATGGATCCGGTGACTTCGGTACTTGAGAACGTGTGTTGATCCCGTAATTCCTAGAGGAAGGATTGTCTGAGTTCCACAACTGTGTTGATCCCGTAATTCTGAAAGGAAGGATCATTAGTAACTCTGTAAAGACCTAAATCCCGTAATTCTGAAAGGAAGGATGATTGAATTGATCCCGTAATTCCAATAGGAAGGATTGTTTGAGTTCCACAGATGTGTTGATCCCATAATTCCAAAAGGAAGGATCGTTAGAAACTCCGTAAAGACCTAAATCCCGTAATTCCGAAAGGAAGGATCATTGGTAGCTCCGTAAAGACTTGATCCTGTAATTCCAACAGGAAGGATTGTCTGAGTTCCACAGATGTGTTGATCCTGTAATTCCAATAGGAAGGATTGTATAAGTTCCACAAAGGTGTTGATCCCGTAATTCTGAAAGGAAGGATCATTAGCAACTCCGTAAATACCTAAATCCTGTAATTCCGAAAGGAAGGATCATTAGTAGCTCCGTAAAGACTTGATCCTGTAATTCTGAAAGGAAGGATCATCTGAGCTCCATATATGTGTTGATCCTGTAATTCCGAAAGGAAGGATCGTTAGTAACTCCATAAAGACCTAAATCCCGTAATTCTGACAGGAAGGATCGTCTGAGTACCACATACATGTTGATCCCGTAATTCCGAAAGGAAAGATCATGTGGACGTTTTGATGATGATGATGTTGATGTTTTGATGATAATGATGTTTTGGTGATGATGATATTTTCATGATGATGTTTCTGATCAAAAGATCAGAGTATGATGATGATGTTGTTGCTGATCGAAAGTGCTGAAGATGATGTTGTTGATCGAAAGGTCAAAGTGCTGAAGATAATGTTGCTGATTGAAAGGTCAAAGTGCTGAAGATGATGTTGCTGATCGAAAGGTCAAAACGCTGAAGATAATGTTGCTGATCGAAAGGTCAAAATGATGAAGATGATGTTGCTGATCGAAAGGTCAAAGTGCTGAAGATGATGTTGCTGATCGAAAGGTCAAAGTGCTGAAGATGTTGTTGATCGAAGCAGTCAAAGTATTAATGATGATGAAGATTGAAGATTGAAGATGAAGACTACATAATGTTGAAAAGCTTCCAGTGATTTATAGATGTATTACCCTAATGATGTTGATGATGTCCTCTATCTCTCTCCTACTATTGTTGTTGTTGATGTTGTTGTAGAATACCCTTCTCGTTAAGGGGGAGTGTTGAAATATTGTAACTTCGAAGAATATTCTATATGTATCTTTTGTGGTCCCCGATGGTCCTACCGGGAGAACCAATTGTATTATCTTGTACCCCGATGCTTCTAATCGGAAGAACTAATAAGAGTCATGAGGTTGTCCCCTCTAATTGTAAATGTGTTTCATTAGCACCCCAGTGTGGTTACTTGAGCCTACATGTGTAGCTCGAGCCTACATGTCAGATGAGTTAATTGAAGTGAACGGATGAATATAAATAGAGGTGTAGCTCTCCTCATTTGAGCACACACTCTCACTTGTGTAGTGCACTAGTGAAGGAGAGAAGTAGCTGGAGAAGGAGGAGGATTAGGCTTTGATCTCCTTGTTGGTTTTACCTTTTATCTTTTTGGGGCATCTATATTGAGGAAGCTTTTGCTGGGTTTTTCCCTTTAGGGTTTTCCCAGGATAAATCTTTGTGTTCCTTTTGTATGGTTGTGCTTGTCTATCTTTCAGTGATCCTATTTATATGCTTTTGCTATGAAAATGAAATGAAATTCTAATGATCTAGCTTAGCATATGAAAATTTAACATTGATGTACCTAACAAACACGAGACCAGACATTTGCTTTGCTGTGAACACCTTGAGCCAGTTCTTGACAGATCCGAGAAATGTTCACTTGATTGTTGCAAAGCATATTCTGAGGTACCTGAGGGGTACAGTTGATTATGGGCTCAAGTACGATGCAAATTAGAAGATTAACCTAGAGGGTTATGTTGATTCAGATTGGGCAGGAAGTGCCATGGATAGGAAGAGAACTTCAGGGTGTTGCTTTAGTATGGGATCAGGTGTGATCTCTTGGTTTAGCAGGAAGCAATTTTTGTGTGGCACTGAGTACAGCTGAAGCAGAGTATGTCACAGCTTGTTCAGCTAGTTGTGAGGCAATATGGCTGAGGAAGCTATTGTCTAATTTATTTGATCTCCAGTTTGATGCTACTTGTATAAATTGTGACAACCAGAGTTGTGTGAAGTTGTCAGAAAATCCAGTGTTCCATGACAAGTCAAAGCATATCGAGATCAAGTATCACTATATCAGGGATATGGTGCAGAGGGGAGCAGTGAAGCTCCAGTATGTTGCGATAGATGATCAAATAGCTAATGTGTTGACGAAGCCATTAGCTAGAGTGAAGTTTGAGTACTTCAGGGAGAAGCTTGGTGTTCTCCAGATCGAGGTCCCTTCCAAGGGGAAGTGATGAGTCCGAAATCCATTCTGATGAGTAGGTCAGATGTAAGGGCTGAGCCATTTTGTCATGGTGAGAGGATTTGGTTCCTTCCATGTCAGATATGAGTGCTGAGATCCATAGCCATTCTGACGAGTAGGTCAGATATAAGGGCTGAGACATTCTGTCATGGTGAGAGGATTTGGTTCCTTCCATGTCAGATATGAGTGTTGAATGACATTCTCAGAATGGAGGTACCTGGTTAGTTACCAGGAATACTTAGTTCGGGACTAAGAGAGCCATTCTGACAAGCAGGTCAAATATAAGGGATGAGCCATTCTATCATGGCTAAAGGATTAAGTTCCTTCCATGTCAGATATGAGTGCTGGCCATTCTGACAAGTAGGTCAGATGTAAGGGCAACTGCCACTCTTCGGGAGAGTGGAGGCACCTGGTCCATTACCAGGTAGCTCAGTCTGGGACTGGGGGCCATTTTGGTGAGGGTGTAGGATTTGGTTCCTACTAGGTCAGATGTGAGTGCAGGCCATTCTGGTGAGGGTGTAGGATTTGATTCCTACCAAGTCAAATATAAGGAAAACTGCCATTCTCAGGGAGAATGGAGGCACCTAGTTCGTTACTAGGTAGCTTAGTTTGGGACTGGGGGCCATTTTGGTGAGGGTGTAGGATTTAGTTCCTACTAGGTCAGATGTGAGTGCAAGACTTTCTAACAAAGGTGTAGGATTTGGTTCCTACCAGGTCAGATATAAGTGCTGAAGCCTTTTCACATATGATAGTGATGTCCTATCATGCTGGTGAATGTGAGTGTTGGTCCTTTTTGATGTGATTCTAGGATTCTACATGATTAGATGTGAGTGCTGGGCATGCCTTTTTGATGAGTAGGTCAGATGTAAGTGCTGGGTAGGCCATTCTGACGAGTAGGTTAGATATAAGTGCTAAAGAAGACCTACATGATGGCTAGGCCTACAACTAGCATGAAAGAAGGATGGCTCTGTAGAACTTCCTATGATGAGAAGAATCATGAGATAACACACATGATGATGACCATAGATGATCCAGATCAAGCTATGATCAAGATCTAGTTATGACGACTCCAAGAGATCTAGATCGAGTGATGATCCAGATCCAACAGTGATGATCCAGATCCAGTGATGATCCAGATCAAGTATGATCTAGTGACGATGATCCATATCGAGAGATGATCTAGATCCAGATGAAGATGGCTTGAAGATGTAGATGATAAGAAGATCCAGAGAAGAAGAACAGTGATGAAAATTGTGTCGAGAGAATACCTTCCTAGTTAAGAGGGAGTGTTGATGTAATTGTACCTTCGGAATGTATTCACTTGTATTTCTTCTCTATTGTAACCCGATGTTTATTCCGGGATGTTATCATGTTATTTCATACCCCGATGTTCCAATCAGGAGAATCAATAATGTAAACAAGTCATGTCAAGTCATTGTGGGTAACCCTCCGATTGTCTAAGGGTTAAAGTCTCCGCAGTTCTAGAGCACTAGGGTTATTAGACTCCCCAAGTAGAGGCCGGCCCTAGTAGGGTTTTAGTCATGTTAGGATTAGTATAAATAGAGAGCTGGAATCTATATTTAGGATACATCACTCACACACTCAAGTATAGCGCATAGTTGAGGAAGGAGAAGACACTGGGGCTAGACAAGAAGAAGGTTACTGCTGTCGGGAGTGCATCTTACTGTTTTTGGGTTTTACCTTTTGTGCTGATTCTATCTCTGAGGAAGTTGTGGGGTTTTCTCCATTTATGGTTTCCCCAATGAAAAACACTGTGTTCATTGTCTCTCCTGTTTGATTGTTGTATTTGTTGTTCTCTTAGTTAAAGATCCTAACATAATGCTAGCTTGAATGTTGAAAAACTAACATGTTGAATATGAGGCATTAATTCTTGGATTAAGGGTTGGAAAATGTTTAGGTGACTTTGAATTAGTAGTATAATGAGTAAAGGATGTATATCAGATTAAATAGTCATTGTTGAAAGTATATTGGGATGAGGTAAACTAAAAATTAATTTGATCTGAAATATCGAGATCTTTTAACCATTAAAATGCATGTGAATTTGAATGTTAAAATAATCCTTAAACAGGATCATCAACAAAAAATTTAAATGCTTTAAAACATTCACAAAGAAAATAAATACAGAAATGAAAACCAAAATAATAGACACAACTGATAATGAAGTTCACTTCTGGGCTACGTCTCTGGGCCACTGCCAAATGGGAAGGTCAATCTATTAAATGTTCAAAAGCTTACAAATGAGTGTTCTGGGAACACTTTGGAATTCTATCTGTCAAAAGCAGAAAATAACAGCACCACTAAACTCC
Source organism: Pseudotsuga menziesii (assembly GCA_001517045.1). Taxonomy (NCBI): domain Eukaryota; kingdom Viridiplantae; phylum Streptophyta; class Pinopsida; order Pinales; family Pinaceae; genus Pseudotsuga; species Pseudotsuga menziesii. The sequence goes on from LPNX010127643.1 coordinate 182,276, forward strand.
TTGCAAAATTATAAGAAAAATGAGTATAAGGTTGCCTATAGCTGCCTGAGACCTCCACTGGCACACAAAATGAAACACACTTCCTACAAATAAGACAAAATGTACACACTGTATGGATTCCTCCTCAGGATCCATGCCCATTAATGGCCTCTACGCCTTGGGAACTGTGCCTATATTCTATCTTGTATAATGTGCAAGCTCCGTCCTTCAAATTCTTACCCCGCCGGTTCATTTCACATCATTTTTATAAGATTAAACCATTGATTTTGGAGGGCGTTACCATGGGCCACACGTCCATTTGGAGCCATAAATCCTGTTGCCACCTATTTAAAACAACGTGTCATTCTCTACCATGTATCAAATGGATGGCATATTGGTAAGTCATTGTTGAATGGGGTAGAGGTCCTAGGGTCAAACCTGCAGGCCTCATCCCTGTTTGCGTTTTTTGTATGTATTGTGGTGTGTTCAACACATACCATGTTATACCTTATGGTCCATGCATTTCTTTAACCCATAGTATTTGGTGCATCATATGGCTCCACGTGATTTGCATTTGATAAGGTTTGTTGCGAAGTTTTGGCATATCTGGATAAGATTTGGCATATTATATGGTTATAACATAGTTTAGATACCAAGGGTGGCCTCGGTGTTGGCATGGGGTTGAGGGATAAGACCTCAATCAACCCCTTTTTTCCAATGTTATGTGGTTTTATTAATGGATTAAATGGTGACCTTAGTTTCCATAACTCCAACTTTTAACCATCTATTTTATTAACCATATAGTTTTAACCATTTTTAACTTTTTTGTCGAAACTTTAAATGCTGACAACTTCTTCATTTGGAGGTTGTTTCACCTGAAACAAATGTCATTGGAAAGCTGATGATCTATTTCATCTTGTATGATTTTATTTTCACTTTGAAGACTTTAAATTAGATTGAATTTGAGATGATTGACCTGGATCATGAGGTATGGGACCTAATTGATCATTTTTTCTTAGCTTTCAACATAACTTATATCCCAAGAGATCATAATCAAACAACAAACTCATTGGATTTGGCAACAACTTATTTTAAAGTTCACAAATTAACTCATCTAAAGTATCCAATTGAAGTAAGATACAGACCTTTAGTTCCATATAATATTAAACAATGGAAAGTTTGTCATGATGATCAGGAGCTTAAGGAATTTTTAGAGTTAACAAAGGAATTTTCTAATTTACTAATTGATCAAGATCCAGAGTTTTATTGGAATGAAAAAGCTTCATGCCTAAAAAGTTCAATTAGCAATTGTGAGATAGTTGAACTAAAAGGAAATTTTATTCCTAAAGGGCTTGTACCTCTTGAAATATTATTCTCAAAGGATGATACACTGTTAAAACCTACAATACAATCTATTGAAGAAAATGTCTTAAGTTGTAATATTGGTTTTGAAAATGAACCTAAAATGATTAAGATTTCTAAGACACTTTTAGAAAAGGAAAGGAACAGGTACATCAAACTACTAAAATAATTTGTTGATATTTTTGCTTGGTCAAATCAAGATCTGAAAACATATAATACCATCACAATTCAGCATAAGATTCCTCTAAAGGCCAATACTAGGCCTTTCAGACAAAATCTTAGGAGACTTAATCCATCATTACTTCCAGTTATTGAAAAAGAGGTTAAACAATTGTTAGATGCAAATATCATAATACCTCTTAGATATTCATCTTGGGTAGCAAGTTTGGTACCAGTATGTAAAAAAAATGGAGAAATCATACAGTATGTGGATTTTTGTAATTTGAATAGATGCTCCCTTAAAGACAATTATCCTTTTCCCAAAATTGATCAAATTTTACAAAGAGTGGTGGGTTTCCAAAGTATATCTATGATTGATGGATTCTTGGGTTATAACCAGATTGCAGTACAACCAGAGGATAGAGAAAATACAACTTTCACAATTCCCTGGGGTACATTTATGTATGACAAGATGCCTTTTGGACTCATGAATGTAGGTGCTACATTTTAGAGAGCTATGGATATAGATTTTGTGGGTGAAAAAGAAAAGTCTATTGTCATATATTTAGATGATATAACATTATTCTCCAAATATGATGATGAACATTTAAAGAATTTGAAGTAAAATTTTCTTAAATGAAGGAAGTATGGATTATCTTTGAATCCCAAAAGTATCATTTTTCTATGGAAGAAGGTAAGCTCTTAGGTGATATAGTATATGCTGAAGGGATTAAAATGGATCTAGAACGGGTTAAGGCCATCCTAGAAATTTAGCCTACCCCGAAATAAAAAAATGAATTCAATATTTCATGGCCAAGATAATTTTTTTAAGATGGTTTATCCCTAATTTTGTAGAAATCTTAAACCGATAAATGAAATGCTTAAGAAAGACAAAGAATTTAGATGGTCAGCACATACTAGGTTATCATTTGAAAAAATAAAGCAAACAATTTTAGAAGCACCAGTTTTAATAAGTCCATACTTTGCAAAAGAATTTCCAGTTTCCTCATTTGCGTCTGAGGACACTATAGTTGTTGTTTTATTACAAAATAATTCAGATGGTTTAGAACAACCATTTCATTGTTTAGCAAAAAATCGAGAGATTCAGAGCTAAAGTATAGTACAATGGAAAAACAAGCCTAAGCATTGGTCAAAGCTCTGAGATTCTTCAGGATTTATGTTTTGCATTCCAAGATTATAGCATATGTTCCTAACATAGCAGTTAAGGAAATTGTGGTACAACCTGACATCGAGGGCAAAAGAGGAAGATGGATATCTAAAATTATGGAATATGATGTTGATATTAAGCCTACTAAATTGGTTAATGGATAAGGTATAACAAAACTTTTGGTAGAATCAAATTGTCAGGTTTTAGATCTTCATTTGATGGTTGAACAACCAATATAGGATTCATCAACAGAACATGACAAGGAACATATTTATAACAGGTATTTGGATTCTCCATGGTATGAGAAATTTGTTTAATTTCTAGTGCATTTACAATGTCCTCCTTATCTAAACAAGAGTGAATATAGATCATTAAAAATTAAAGCTTTGAAATATGTTTTAGATGATCAAGTTTTATATTGGAAAGATCCCAGAGGTATATTACTTAAATGTTTGGCCAGACCAGAGGTTGACGTTGTTGCTGCAGAATTACATGGGGGTGCTTGTGGGGGACATAAGTATTGGAAAGAAACCACATTTAAGATTCTAAGGGCTGGTTACTAGTGTCCCACTCTTTTTACATATGTTTATCTTCGGGTCAAGGCTTGCATTGAATGCCAAAAATTTGCAGGTAAACACAAGTTGCAGTATTTACCTTAAAACCAATTGCATTAAATGCTTCATTTCAACAATGGGGTTTAGAATTTATAGGAGAAATTAATTATGCTTCCGGTCGTCAGCATAAGTGTATTTTAACTGCCACTGATTTCTTTACCAAGTGGGTGGAAGAAATTCCCACAAGACGAGCAACAAATAAAATTATCATCAGTTTTCTTCAAGATAATATTTTAAGCAGATTTGGTTGTCCAAGGAAGATAGTAACTGATAATGCTCCAAACTTTAAATCTAAAAATATGATAAAATTTTGTGAATAAAAATAACATCATATTAAAAAATTCCACTCCTTATTACCCACGGGGAAATGGATTATAAGAATCCACTAATAAGAGTATTTTGATTAGTATAAAAAAGATGTTATTTCAAAACAAAAAGACTTGGGACATTAAATTAAAATATGCTCTTTGGGAAGATAGGGTAACTAAAAATAGATCCATCGGAACATCACCTTTTCAACTTGTTTATGGAATTGATGCAATATTTTCTGTCTAATCAAGTTTTCCAGTAATCAAGTTTTTGCAAGATATAGATGAAGAACCAGATGAAATGAAGAGGAGCATGTTTCAGATAGTCAAATTACAGCAAGAAAGAGAAACACTAATGGAAAAATATAAAGGTTACAAAAAGAAGGTAAAGGAAAGCTTTGATAAAAAGGTAAAAAAAGACACTTTCTTAGTTGGAGATGTAGTTCTCAGATGGGATGCACGAAATGATGAAAAAGGTAAGCATGCAAAATTTGATAATTTATGGCTGGTACCTTTTACAATAATTAAGATTTTGGGAAATGACACTTTTGTATTACAAAATATGGGTGGTGATGAATTTGTAGGCCCAATAAATGGGTGATTCTTGAAACACTTTCATACATACTGAACTGAGGCATTCATATTCATTGTATATATTATTACAATTTTATGTATATAAGACTTCGGCCCAACAAAGCAGTTTGATTTCAAAGGTATGATTCTAGCAATTTTTTTGAAGGCACATGGTCAATATGTTCTTAAAGCCTCACAAGGAGAGCTTTATCCCCAATCGGAGCCAGATTTTATCTCTAGATTTGTATCTTAGTCCTACCTTAGATATTTTTCCTAGAAGACTATTTACTTAGACCTTCCTTAGTTTTACATTAAGACCCTTTAAAATTAGTTGTTAGGCTCTTTTAAGCCTTATTTTATCATTGATTTATTTATTAGAATAAACATGGCTCATTTTCATTAATCTTTCAAGTTTTAAATCTTTATTAACTTGATACATAGATTGATAGAGTCCAATGTTAATAAATAATGATAATTTTCAATGAATAAGGTCTGATTTCATTCATGCATATTTCCTTATGAAGGTTTCAGGTATTTAGTTTTAATAAATAGATGGTTTTATTGCATTTATAATCATAGTACATACCGACAATGCATTGAATAATGAGTGACATGCTGGAGCTGCCGGATTGTTTCCACTTGGAAATCGGTTAGAGACACTTGTCATATATTGGATGTTTGTTTGAGAGAGAAGTTCCTCTGCATTAGGATACTGACAGTAGCTCGGATGCATGTTGGAGGAAGGACTGTATATTGATTATGACACAGTACAAGAAATAAGGAATGGATGGTACAGGCAAGTTTCGATATCATCAAAATGCATGAACCCAGATTCATTTTCTAGCAACCCTAACAGGATTGATAATCAATATTTTTTGCATAGATTATTTTGTTTTGACCGGTTTTGAACAAATGATTTAGCAGAATAAAAAATCACAATGGCAGTGGTAAAGAAGCCTAGTGGAAAAATATGTAAGTTGGAGCTAGACAATGTCAAGGGGGCTAAAGAATTTCCTAGATGTGTAGAGATGATGAAAAACACACGATGGTTTTCTTTGTGTGAAATACTTAGAGGACACAACCTACAGGTAACGAATTCCTTTGTAAATAATTACAAGGATTTTGTGGTGAATTTGCAGACCCTGAAGTTTAAGGTAGATGAGGCTACAATTGCAGAGGAAACTGGCATACCATCTGAAGGTGAAAATTGGTTTTAGAAGCATCTGTTCGAGGTTGACCTAAGCAAGTTTCTGTTACCTAGTTTTGAGAAGCTATATTGGGAAAATGAATCCATTTAAACAAGGTTAAGAATGAGTGGAGAGATATTTTGAATGCTGTTCAACATTATATAACTTGTGAAGGTCGGTTTGCAACAGTATTTAGGTACCATTTAAGATTTTTGTTACATTTAAATGGTGAATCCAGGTTAAAATTTTCCTATTATTTGTTTATAAGTATAGACAAGATAATTAAACGGGTAAGAAACCACCCTGATCACAATAGTCATTCAATATTTCATCATGGTTTAATTAAGCTTATGATAACTACTGATTTGAAAAAGAATGATAGAATTTGGCAACATTTTATATTTTGGTCTAGTTTTGAGCCTGAAGCCCAAATGCACGATGATGGAGAAATAAGAAACAATACAAAAGGAAAAAAAGAAAGCTATCCAAATGTGGAAATGAAGAAGCACAAAAGGTAGTGGAGGCTATACATATGTCTATGTTAGAGATTCCCAGAATAGAGGTACAGAGGAAGCTAATTATCGAATTCCAAAAAGAATAGGTCATGGCTCCTGATACTCCTAGGGATATTCGGGAAAATATAATGGTTCAAGAGTTTTCATCAATTTCAAAACAAGATGAATCCCTGTAATATCCTTATGTTAACCCCTATTGCATTGAAATTGTACATAATGTAAATATTGTTATTAAATCATGGTGAGGAGCTCAAGGCCAAGGCCCCACCATCGATTTAGTGTTTTATGTTTCGGAAATTAAAATTAATGCATATGGTTTTCGTGCTATCCAGGCACAATATAAATTGAGACATCATGTAAATATGCAATTTAATAAAATACCCACGACTAGCTATGCAATGCAATAAGAGACGGGGGCATGCTTTTCACAAGGAATAGGGAGGGAAATTATTCAAACCCTTGAGCCAATAGGGTTAAGCCAAATGTCAATGGGAGAACTCATAAACTCTCAACTAACCATTTTGTCTTATGCACCCAATCATTTAATTCTTCCAAAAGTTGGTTGAGGAAGTTAATGCATTGGGAATGCAGAGGTATGTTGGTCAAATTTGTATTGGAGCAAGTCATCAATTTTGGGAAAAACGTATTTTTTCTTATGGGGAAAGAAAACACCCATAAATGTGTGCCCAGTCCATTCCTCACCCATGATTTTCACTTCCTCACGCAGCTAGAGATAGCTGGGCATTTCTCTTCACGTTTTTATGCAGTTTCCTTCATCTTTCCATGGTTGGAAATCCGTTTTTGTGTTGCATAGTGGATGGGAAGAAGGGATTCATGATTTGGGGGTTTATGGAGGTCGTGTTTTTCCCTGCAAGGCCCATAAACATTTTTTGAAATCAAATTTCTCTCCCAGGGTTGATTCCCCATCTACCATTTCATTTTTTGTTGCCAAAACGATTTTATTCATATGCAGCACTTGTGTTTTGTTTTTATGTGCATCCTTGTTTTGGTATGAACTGTAAGTGATAATTAGGAGTGGAAGAGGACCAAAATTGTATTGATACACCTAGTGAAGAGAGGAACCTCACAAAGGATAAAAAAGGGGCTGGATACTCTTCTATGCACACCTGAGAGAACAATGGAATGGAAGGTATGGCCTGAGGGACCGTGTAGCAGTGAAGGGAATACTTCCTTGTGTTGAGTGTGTAGGTATTGTGGAGGCCAAGCTAGATAGATCTTGTAGAGGTGTCCATATCTCAGTGGTTGAGCTCACTAGCTTAGAAATTATGCCTTTCCACTGCCTTAGCAGCCTGATAAACCCAGTTGTGGATTGGATTGGTTGAACTTTGGTGTGTATTTGGCTATGTGTGATCCCGTTGTTCCCTTATTCCTTGTAGAAATCATGCCCATCATGGGGCCGGCAATTGTGCTGAGAGATTGATGAGCACAACTGGCCTATGGTTGGGTGGAACATTGCAGCGACATGTCTAGTTGCTCGGGGCAACATATTTTCAAGATAAGTACTCTCATGTATTAACTCTGAAATGTGTTTGTTTTTATTATGAATGTATTGAATGAGATTTATTTTGCTGTATTTTCTTGCATTATACAATGCATATGTATTTTACTTTCAATGCATTTTTGTTTATGTTCATGGGGCTAGATTCCTAGATACAGTAGAGTTGTGTCCTCTCCGACGAGAGGGGAGGGGACGTGACAAGCTCCTATCTCAAATAATATTGAAAATAATTGGAGGCCAAAGACTATATCAAAAAATAAGCTAAGGATGAACATGAAGACTATATTAAACCATAAATTTCAAAAGGACGTTGTGACTGTTATAGAAGATTCATTTAGTGATGAATATCTAGAGGTTGTAGATTAAACTTATGAAACAAAAGATCAAACCCTCATAGAAATTCAAGAGGAATTAATGCATACACTGGATTTGATTAAAAATGTTTGCAAGGCTAAACAAAAGGTGGTTGAGTTTGAGGTTGGTCAGGTTCAAAGCCTTCAGAGATTGATAAAGATCCTACACATTTGGAAATTATGGAATCAATATCAAAGGTTGAGGTATTGAAAAAATACTTGCAATCATTTAAAGAACAAAACAAGTATCTGAATGATTCAAATGAACAACTAATGAGTGCTAACATAAGGTTGAGAGAAGATTTCGAAGAAATAGACGCAAAATACCAAGAGCTCATAACAGTTTCAAAAGAAGTTTTACGGAGAAAGAGGGCTACACAACTGCAGTATGAGGAACTCATAAAAAACAAAGAACTTCAAGATCAAATTCGATCTATCGAAGCAGAGAATTCTCGGCTGGAGAAGAGATCTCAAGAGTTGGATGGTTTGACTATACTAGCTGAACCATCCACAAAACTATAGCTGATCATGGATAAATCCAGCTCAAGGGCTAGGTCATACATTCTAGATAGGCTTGATAAAAATAATTGTGATGTCAATAGATAGTTGTTAGTATTAGGTGTCAAGTTTAGCTTTTGAGTCATTCGATCTAGATCACTTTTCTATTTTTTGTTATTTAGATCCATAAAATTGGGATCTCAAACTATGTCAGCTTTAACTTTTTTTTGTATATATAGATGTAATGGTGAACAATGTAAAGGCATTAGGAAATGGTGTGAATATCATACTATCATCTTTACTTGCAGGCATGTATTTCAGTTTCAGTTTTTATAAATATTGTCATGAAATGATTATATTCGAGATGAGCCAATGTTTATTTTAATATTTATGATGGTAAATGTTTATGTTTAGTTTAAACCACTTACTCATGATTTTATTTCTTGATAGATTTTTTCTATTCCTGGAATTCTTATGAATATTTTGAAATGTTTATCATAGATATGAACTGAACCTTTTCACTCTTTATATAAATTCATACTCATAAATTTCTATCCTTGAACATGATGCATATACATCTATTGTTTATTCATTTAAGATATTTTAGCCCGATATTCATTTCACTTACATTTTTGTAAGTCCAAGAACCTAGTCATCCATTTAGAAAACTGTAAGATTCTCTAGACTTTGAAACTTTGTAGTCTAGGTGCAAACTCTAGTGATAACATAGGTTTAGTCCCAGTCAAAGTCTTAGTCACAGAAAGTAGCGGTAGTAGTTTTTCCAACCCAACAATCACCTAGAGAGAGTCTCCAAGGTAGACGAGTTTCAACTATCATAAAGCAACTAGCCCAATGATTAGAACATCAACTTCACCAAGCATTGTTGTTAACCTACATTCTTTGCCAACACTAAGAAAGGCTATCTAGTGCATTAATTCCTTCCTCATTTTATGTCTCATTCCCACTTCTTCTTACTTTCAAATGATAAAGGAACATATAGTTTTTTCTTAATCCCTATGTAATCTCAATCAACATTTCACTTAACCAATCCTTTTCCAGAATAGCCCTTCTCAACAAATACACCATTCTTAGTCATACTATATTTCTTAGACTCGAAGCGAATACCATCTTAAATCCATCCTTGGACAAGAGAGATATGGAAACCAAGTTCTTGTGTATTTATGATATGTGCATAACATTATTCTGTTGAATCGCCTTCCTGGAGGTAAATTTCAGTTGGACGATATTCTTTGAGAAAAAACATTCAACCATAAATTTGATTAAAATGATCATTCGAACCAATGGTGATTTATAATTTTTCAAGTTTAAAAAATTGGCATACAAGTGCAATTATTTCTATGTACATGTGAGTTTCAAAAATTCGACTAAAATGATCGATTAAATCTACCCACAACTGATAATATTAATAATTCATAAGTATAAGTATTTAATTATCAAATACACAAAATTAATTCTAGATATCTGATAGTCTTAGATATTTACGATAGTACTTCTAGAGTGAAATAATTTGAATGCAAGAAATATGTGAAAACCCAAATTTTAAGCCTTGTTGCAATAAGCTCTTTGTATATTGGTAAAAAGATGAATTTTGAATTGCTCTAGAATCCATAAATGGTTAAACTGCCATTCACAAGGAAATTTAACATTCATTTCTATCAATTTTTTGAAGGATCAATCAAATCAACTCAGGCATAATGAAAAGGTAGGTACCATACTTGTGTAAATATATTAGACACACTTGTAGATCGTCCATTTGTAGGGAATATGCATAGTATTAGCATGAAGTTCTTTTAGTACATCAAGGTGATTATGATATATCTCTTCGTAGAATTCAAAGCAAGGGTCTTAACTAGCCATCTTCCTCAATATCTGTCTAAATGTGTAACCAAATAAAAATCAAATAATGTGAGACCTGCTAGTTACATTAATTCATAAAATACCTAGAATCATGTACCAAGTTTTTTAATCCGAAAACCTCCCATTTTGCATCTGTTGAGTGCATCTTGGGGAATAGATAGTAAGCATTTAGAAAAATGTAAGCATTATTAGACACAACCTTTTAGATAACCATAAATTGCAAACACATACCTTCTTATCCTGTTGTCCTATGTGCCTTTGTCTTTCCTACTACTATGTCTCCTGCTGGTGGGTAGGAATGCGTAGAAATTAGGATAAATCTATGCATAGATAGAATATGAAAAACATCATATCCATTTGTGTTTATGTACCTCCATCATAGCAACCCACAAGGATATTTACACTGGTTCCCCACCCTAGACATAGAATGTGTGGGTTAGGATTCATGTATGGTTTCCAATCTTTAGGTGCACCAGTATTTTATGAAGAAAGGGAAGTAGTTTATGCAGACTTAAAACAAACTAGAAAATTAGTTATTTTTCAAACCTATGGGACCCTTCAGACCTATATGCTAAGCGAGAGATACATACGAGCACCTATGAAAGTAACAAGGACATCAAACCAATAATATGCTAGGGAATAACCACTGTAACAACTCATATAGTTCACCCACTAGGGAATCTAACACTATATTAGCGAGATCGTACCTATATCACTATTAAGGGATGTCGAAGCTCTTACCACACGCACCCATAAAGAATATGTCTTTCCTGATCACCCTTTATTTCAAATATCTTACAATTATTTTGATGAAATATGAATAAGCAGGTTCTTCAATATGATTGAATCCACAAAGTCGGATGAACGATCATTCTTCTAATGTAGGGATCTATGTTACCGAACCCATAATCGAAGGAATAGTTAATGTAATCATTATAGGCCAATGAATAATTATGTTCCTTAAGATTATAGTTTTTTAGAACAACATTATATGTGACATATGATATCAAAGCATGAGACCATCAATATTGAATAGTGTCGATGTTGTCATAGTAATCATATGTAACCCCATTTCCCACCTAGTGTGCAGTACAAAAATGTCAATCCTAGGAATTACCTTTGAATTAATCTATGGCCTAAAACAATATCATATCTATTACTCATTGTACTCAGAATCAATTGAAATGGAATGAACAATAGGTATTCGAAGAATAAAAATTACATTAACATAAAACAAGGTTTTATAGTTTAGATTCAGTTATATAGAGAGAGAATTACATTAAGAAAATCTCATCCCACCCATATAATGGATAAAATACGCAATACAATCATTTTAAAATGTGGATTTATACCATAAAACCCTTGAAATTTATGAAGGGATCAAAATTTCCTTTGTTGTATTTAGAGAATTTCAACCCAACTGTATATATACTACCTTGTGTATTTCTCTCCACATATGTAAAATTATCGATACTTGTATTGAGGGAATATCTGGAACCAATTGATAAGAAAGGCCAATCCATCTGACCGATGCATCCTTATCTACAGTCGCCAAGAAAGAGTTTCAATATTGTAGTAATAATATGTATGCCAGAGATAGCAATGAAATAAAATAAAATATATGTACCAGTGCATTCCCCCCCATAATCATTCAAGTTGGAGGAGGTATTTGTAAATGAAAAATCCATTCCAGCAGGATATTCCACAAAAAGTTTGCAACTACAATTGTGATCGTGATGCGAAAAATAAACATAAAATTTGGATAAATCAATTTATGCTACGAGTTATGAAATGATTGTGGTTATAAAAATACCTTACATATTTACTGTTGCATAAAATCCTTGGCCAAAGCCCTTTTGGAACAAAACACCTCACCAGAATGATATTCACCATTTACAAATTTGCTTCCAAGATCCCTTGGCCAAAATACTTGGTGGAATGAAAAATCTTCCTCTCCATGATGCAATTCCTTGCTGATTAGATGTATTGGAGTTTCATTGTGCAAAATTCCCTATTTTTATTTATTTTCCCATTTTTTCCCTCCCAATCATTTTTTCTAATTTACCCATTTTTCTTGCACATTTATTTTCCGTATTTTGTCCTTTTTTATTTAGTTTCCCTCTCTTTATTATATTAATATTAATATTAATATTCATATTAATATTATCATTATTAAAAACATATTAATATTAAAACATATTAAAAACATTTTATATTAATATTTATTTTTTACAATAGTTATTTTAAATGCATTAATATAGTTATTTTGCTTATTTAATCCAAGAATTGACTCAACCACACTATGTATAAGAAAATGAGATATTTTGTTTTCTTGAAATACGAGTCACTAGTGCTTTCAAAGGTAGGAAGATAGCCAAGGGGGTAATTTTCAAATTTCTAAGCTTAGGCAATGTGACAATCATGGTGGACGGTTACAACTTGTCACTAATACATTTGGGCAGATTTTTCCACGTTTTGAATATTCGTGGATTAATACTTCATTTTTTTTTATCATGGTGGAAAAACCGTGGAAATATCGACGTTTTTTAATTTTCGACGAACTTTTGTCTCTATATTGACGATATATGCCTATCTTTGCACACCCGCCAAACCAATGCCATCTTTCAATGGCTCTTGGATGTTTACGTGCGGGTCAACTCATGCATTTTCGTCCACATCTAACTAAGAAGATCTCGCTATTTGTATAACGAAGTAAACTTGTTCTGGGTGAGAAATTAATTCCAGCCCTCCCTCGGTTCATATTTAAGCTAGTAAGCATGAAGCTAGCACTGAACGTAAAAGCAAAAGCTTGCTTCTATCTTCTATCCGATCATAGAGAGAAATCCTGAATTGGTAACCCTCAATAATAAAAAAATAGATTTGCTTTTTATCCCCGAATGTTGCATATTTTTTCTTGGGTCTGTGTCTGACTGGATATGTGTGGTATAGTATTTTATGTATATGGTAGAAGATGCCTATACCCCCTCCTTAGGCCATCCATGTGCCCTTATATTTTGCATAGAGACGTTTACACTTGTTCATATATGATGTCGCCATGGATAAATAGTAATTGCCATGAAACTGACTACCTCATTGCAGCTATCTCTACTACTGCAACCTAGTTACCTATACGATGTCAACATAGATAATTTTACCTTTTATATTTCCAGTGGTCCATTGATTAAACTATGCTAGACAATGAAATCAAATTGAAATCCAGTTTACAGCTCCTTTGCGGGAGCATGCCAACATGTATCACTTAACACATTTTCTATAGTTGCGATAAGGTTCTTGGTGATTGATTGAGCGCAGATTGAGCACGGATTTATTTATCAACCATATCCAAAACTAGAGAGATAAGTCATACTCTGCAACAATCATCTGGCCCTAAATTCATAAAAGGTAAGCATGCATCCTTTTTTGGGGGATACAAACTAACATTGAGGCTCAAAATAACAATTGTATTCTTCGGGTCATGTACCTTACGAATGAATTTAACAGCCTTGCAACTCCCTCCTTTTATTTAAACTAGAGTACTAGCAACAAGAGGTTCCAGTAAACAATGACTCTAGCCAATTTTTTTTTTATAGACCCGATGCTCCACTAAGCTATTGGCCTTTGACACGGTGTTAATTACTTTCCATAGTAGAAGGACAAATTTCATTTGGACCATTTGGGCCACCTAGTGTTCCAATGCCCAAACTATCAAGGTCTCCTTGTGAGTAAATCAAAGGACATTGCACAACACTTGTTGGAATCAATGAAAACTTCAGTCTGTTAGACACAATGCGCACTCAGAGGGAGGGGGGGGGTGAATCAGTGAGCTAAGGATTCAACTCAATTTCAACTTTTTCTACCAATATTGTTGGTTGTGGAGCCTGATCTTTCAGATCCAGAGATATTATTCAGTTGTGTTTGTACCCCAGGTGTATTGTACACTCATTCCCCCTGCCTTGGGGTTCGGGGGTAGCACCCTTGAGAAATGGGGGTTCAGGGGCAGAGCCCCCAAGAAAATGTTTGGGATGTGTGTCGGCCAATAGTTTTGTAGACCCATGGTATTGGGTTAACCGTAGTATTTTACCATGGTATTTCCCCTTTAAAAGAAAGCATTGTAACAAGACTATGTATGGTATTGTATTGTATTGGAAGAGAGGCTGTGAGAGCGTGAAGAGGAAGTGCAGCGGTTTTGGCTGTAGGGTGTATCCATTCATCTTTCTGGACTGTAATAAAAGGATTGGCAATTTCTTTGTGGATGTAGCCCATCATTTGGGTGAACCATGTATATCTGTGTCTCTCTGTAATGTTTTAATGTGTTTTGCATCTTGTTTATTGATTTAACTGTATATCTATTATTTCTCTGCGGTCCTATTTTCTAACAAATCTTATCATGCCCGCAGCCATCTATGTCATCAAGTTTGCTTGTCTATTTCCATGTCACCATCTCCTTGTGATCTTTGCACCAACATCTTTTTCTTTCCCAAATCATCTTCAAATGACCACATAATGGGTCATTTGACTCTTTATATGTTCCATGCTTGTCATGCTTGCTTTTCAATGTCATTATGCATGTCCTTAGTCATCTCTATCCTTCGTGTCTTATTCCAATTAAACCTTGCCATGTCATCATGCTTAGACACCTCTTAGAATATTTGTTTGTTATTTATTGTTTTAATGAAATAATCAATTAAAACTTCTTCTAAACATTTCATCTCTCCAATAGTAAGACGTGTCTCTTCAAAACTCTGTCTTAATTCTTTTTATTAAATTTATGTTTATTTTTCTAAATACATTCCTGTAGCTTCTTATTTAATAAACTCTGTTTATTATTTTTCACTAACTTTGTAGGTCCATCTTTTTCTTATATGACCATCATAATGCAAACTAAAAGTATGGTTGGATAGCCACCTCAACAAGGATCATATCCATGTCACCTTTTGAACTTTTTGATACATGCATTATCTGGAGATCATTTGAAAATAGGCTTCCAAACTGTTTAATTTAACACTTGGATTTTTAACTTGTAAAAAACAAATTTTCTTCTACTTTGGCAGATTGATTTCTCCTTCATGTGATCACCATAAGGAAACTTACAAGCATGGCTAGATATCCATTTCAACAATTGACAAGACAACATCACAAGATAAATATGTTGACACACACAAAACCTCAGGCAAGCATTTCAAAATAGCTTCTCAACCTCTTTTGAACATCAAAACATATTTCTTCCCATTTTGGCAGACTCCTATTTCACATGTGTGAACACTCTATGGAGACCTGAAGTCATGAGCAAATGGACAACTTACCAAAGAATGGATCCATGAAATTTGATAAATTTACTTGCACAAAGACAGCCCTTGGCAGGCATTTCCAACTCACCTCTCAAACTCCTGTTTTTAACACTTGGTCAATTTTCTTTTGTTCTCAATATGCAAAATATTATTTTTCCTATTTTTGGCAGATTGATATTTTCCATATGAGACCATCATAAGACAACTGGAAGGTATGGATGGATAGTCAGTTCACTAAGGAACGTGACTATGCTACCTGATGAATTTTACCATCAAAATAACCCCTCCTTGTGGGCATTTCAAAATGCCTTTTCAATTTCCTGAATCTAACACCACCAATTTTCTTGTGTTCTTAAAATGCAAAATAATATTTTTCTTACTTTTGGTAGATTTATATCTTTGTCATAAAACACTCCAAAGGATAACTGAGACCATGATTAGATGCACCCATCAACAAGCTATATCATAACACTTTCATATTATTTTCCTCATCATTCTATGAGATAGGGAGAGCTTTTCCCCAAGGCCACTGAGGCATTTTTGCCAATACTGGAATAGTGCAAAACAGCCTAAAACTCTGTTTTGGAAGACCATTATCTTTGTCATCAAACATCTTCTTTGAGAACTGAGACCATGGTGAGATAGCCTCTTCAACAAGTTGTAGGATGATAGCTTCAGATAATTTTTATCACACACCTATAAGGTATGGCGGGCATTTTCCCAAGGACACATGAGCTAGTTTTTCCAACACTTGGACAATTTTCTTAGTCTGGTCCAATTTCCTAAAACATTGTTTTGGAAGGTTCATAACTTCTTCCTTAGCTACTTCCAAGAAAATCTGAAGACATGGTCATGTAGGAAAAATATCAAACTACAACACCCCCATATGGTGTGGGCATTTTATTCAGCACATAATTTGTGGTGGGCATTTTCTTAAGGCTACCTGAACCAGTTTTCCAACAGTTAGTCATTTTCAGGACCTCCAAAATTTACTCTGAAACCTCATTTTGCCAGATTCAACGTTTTCTTCAGACATGCTTAAGGAGAAATAATACCATGGTTAGGTAGAAAAACCAACACACTACAAGACCCCCATGTGCTGTGGGAATTTAATCTAACCCATAATTTAGGGCAGACATCTTCTAAGGCTACTTAGCCATTTTTGCTTGCTCTTGCACAAACCCCTATTTTGGCAGGTCCATAACTTCTCCCTTAAGCACTTTCAAGACAAAATGAAGACATGGCCAGGTAGGAAAAACAACAATCTACATTACCCCCATGTGGTGCGGGTATTTATATTCTCCTATAAATTATGGCGTGCATTTCCCTAAGGCAATTTTTACTAATTTCCCCATACTTAGTCATTTTCCTGTTTTTCACCAAATTACCATATTTTTCCAAAATGATTGTCATTAATGTTGTCATCAATGAAAATCCTATTCATCATAGTCTTCATGTTTTTCTTTATAGAAATTGGTATATAATATACTACATTTATAAATATACTTATATCTAATGTATTTGACAAGTAACTGTTTGTTATTGTGTAATTAAGACAATTACTTGTCACTACAAGGGTTTTTCACTATGAATGAAAATGCAAGGAAGCTTGCTCAGTTTAGAATGAAATTAGAGGCGAGGGGAGCTGAAAAATGTTATTTCCCTTGCTATGATTGCAGGGGCTTGGTAGTAGTTGGTAACAGTATGATAATTTGGGGATTTTGACTAAGTGTTGAAAAAATGCCCTAAAGTAGATGCCTTATGAAAATGACCACTATAATTCATAAGAAGAAAAAAATTCCCACCATGACCTGCCATCCCATATTTTTTTGAAATGTCTATCTAACCATGGCCTTGGTTCTCATAAAAACTCCTTGAATAAGAAGATACAGGTCTCCCAAAAGAAGGATTTTTTTGTCAAATTAGTCAGAATTTCTCTTGGGAAATGCCTGCCATAATTTGTGGGTTGAAGAAAATGACCACACCACATGGTCATCCTGTAGGTGTATGTTTTTTCTACCTAACCATGTTCTCACATTAGTTTGATAATGCTTGAGGAACAAGATATGGATATGCCAAAACATGGTTTTAGATATTCTTACACCAAAGTTCAGTAAAATGCCCGCCTAGGGAAAATGAAGATGAGTCTGGGAGTGAAATAAGAATAGGTGTTATCAATAAGGTGTAATACATCATCTAATATCATTATTTTAGGTTTTGGGTGAAATGAAAAATCCACCTTAGGTTTTGGACAATTGTCTATGGAATTATTGGTAAAATATGCCTAAGTGGCCTCAAGGAAATGCACGCCACCTCTCATATAATGATGTGAAAAATTATATGAAAGTGATAGGATCTAGTATGTTGGTTGGTGCATCCAACCATGGTTTCATATTTCCCAAAGAGTCTCTGGGGAGGAAGATATCAATCTACCAAAATTTCCTCTCACCTTCATTTGCACTATCCCAGTAAAATGCCCGCCAAGGTTAGATGATGAGGTTGCAAGAGAGAAGATTGGCATGGTTGAGTCAGTATGATATTAATCACATTGTGGATGTCTCACTCTCCAATTTTGATGAAAAAAATAAAATCACCTTGGTGACTTGGGCTTTGATGAAATTTGTTTAAGTGCCAATAAGCAGTTTGGAAGACCACTTTCAAATGCCTACCAGATGTTGGGTGTATGTCAATAGGTTCATTAATTGGCATGGATTTTTTTTTTGTTGAAATGGCTATCCAAACATACTTTCAGGATGACTTACAATGGTCACATATGCAAAATATCAATCTGCCAAAAGTAGGAAAAATACTATTTTGCATATTGGGAAACACAAGAAAATTGCCTAAGTGTTGATAACAGGATTTTGAGAGGTCGTTTGGAAATTCCTGCCAAGGGATGTCCTTGTGAAAATAAATTTATCAAATTTCATGGATAAAAGGCCACCTGGAGCAGTTTTCCAACACTTAGCCATGTCCAAGAATTTCTCCAAGGTTTATCCTGAAACCCTATTTTGGCAGACTCATAACTTTCTCCTCAGAAATGATTAAGGAAAAATGAGACCATGGCTAGATAGCCAGTTAAATAAGATATAGCATGCTATTCTAGTGTGATCATTCTATTCAAACCATGAACTATGGAAGGAATTCTCTTAGAGTAGTTTTGACTACTTTTTCATACTTAGTCAATTTCCAAAGTTTCACAAAGT
>LPNX010127643.1:205882-301827 GCA_001517045.1 Pseudotsuga menziesii
AAGCAATGCAACCAATACAAATTATGAAAAAATCCTAGTTAAATTAAATTAAATTAAATTAAACTACACTAAATTAAAAACATAGAGTTGTTTAACTATAATTAATTTAAAATGCAACAAAATATAAAATATGCAAATAAAAAAACCCAAAATAAACTAAACAAAAGATAAATATGAAAAATAAAAAAACAAAACAAAACACAAAATATAAAATATGCAAATAAACAAACAAAAAAAGATAGAATTCAAAAACACCCGCACACTAGCTCATTAACATTCAAAAACACTCGTGCAGGATCTGCTCTGGCTCCCATTTGGGGGTTTTTGATTTTGAACTTTCACTGAAGGATCTGGAACGTATGATGTTTTTTTTACAAGAAGGGTGGGAAATGGGTGAAGGAATTTTCCTATTAGTGCATCACCCACTCCCTTCGCATGTTAGCCCATGCTTCTAGAACCACCTGCCCCACCTCCAGAATGGCATCAATGTTTAGACCTTCAGGTTTGTTTCCTTCTATGTTTTTCTTGATTACCTATTGTGTTTCTATTTTATTCATGGTTTTTTTTGTTGTTGTGGATGTGGTGGAGATGAAATGGCTCAAATATCCTTGCAAGCATCAAGCATGATTTGTCTAGGTGAACTTGGGAAATTCAATGTGAGAAATCAAACCAACAGTTATCAAGGAAAAGGAAGAAGGGAATGAGATATTTTAATGTTGCCATGCCTGTGTTTGCTTGTTGTCATTTCACTTTTGGGGGGTAATTGGTCACTGCATGGTGTCATTGTTTCTCATTGCATTCCTCAAAGGATGTGGGGATAACATGTTTGTTGTTCCTGTTCCTCTTGTTCTTGAGGATGCAAGGAAAGTGTTTGACTGTTGATGTATTTGTAACTTCGGAATGTATTCAATTGTATATTTCATGTATTGTACCCCGATGTTTATTTCGGGAAGTGTCTATAGTGTATTTGAGTCATGTCATGCCCCGATGTTTCTATCAGGAGATTCTATAATGTAAACAAGTCATGTCAAGTCATTGTGGGTAACCCTCCTATTGTTCAAGGGTTAAAGTCCTCGTAGTTCCGGGGCACTAGGGTTATTAGACTCTCCTAGAGGAGTAGGCTCTAGTGAGTCATTGTCAAGTTGGGAATTAGTATAAATAGAAAGTGATCCTCTCTATTTATCACACACTCACTCACACTTAGCTGTAGTGCATAACTGAGTAAGAAGAAGTTGCTGGGGCTAGAAAGAAAGAGGCTACTGCTGTTGGGATATCATCTTACTATTTTTGGGGCTTTGCTATTTGGTGTTGATTCTATCTCTGAGGAAGTTGCAGGGTTTTATCCTTTATGGTTTCCTCAAGGAAAATCTTTGTATTCATTGTCTTATGTGTTTGATTGCTGTGCTTATTATTCTCTCAGATAAGATCCTAAGTTAATGCTAGCTTAAATAATAAAAATCTAACATGGTATCAGAGCTAACCTGAGAAGAAGACACTATGTAGATGCAGAAACTAGGGATTCCTACTTTTTGGATCTCTCTCCATAGATTTCCGCAAAAGAAGGTTGGACTGACCCTCCTCCCCAGGGTGCATCTCTCTATCGAAGCAGAATTTGATTCTGAGCATTTTCAGTTTTTGACCCGACACTACTACCGAAAATTAGGGCTTTCCACAGAAGTGGAATTTTTGAGTGAGCCTAGGCCTCGATTGATCTCCTCCTCAAAATGGAAGTTTAGAGATCAAGATCAAATTTTTTGGTTGGACAGAACTCCAGGAAAGTCAAACCCTAATCTACTCCTGAACCAACACTGCAGAAATTCAGCTCCAGATTCAAATCCGACATCTTAACTTGGTAAAATCTAAATATTTTGTATTTCCATTTGAGGTTCTCAGTTAATGTCTCATCATACCAAGCTTGATGAAAATATTGAGGGATATTACAACTTTCGAGCCTGGAATTATAGGATCTCCCTGGTCCTAGAAGAAAATGAGTTGGAGTCCTACATCAATGAGGAGATTCTAGTTCCAAAGGGAGATGAGGATAAGGCCTTACACAAGAAGAAGTTTGTTATGGCTAAGAGGATTATTGTTGATTCAATCAAGGATCACCTCATACCACATGTGTCCTCCCTAAATATGCCTAAAGATATGTTTGATGCCCTAACCAAACTGTTTGAAGGAAAGAACATAAACCGGAAGATGACCTTGAGGAACCAATTGAAGAATGTGAAGATCCAGAATGCAGAGACCATACAGTCATACTTCACAAGGGTCTCCCAAATCAAAGAACAACTTGAAGTAGTAGATGAAGAAGTGGAAAATGTAGATATTGTAATGACCACCTAGAATGGTCTCCCTAGGACATGGGACTCTTTCATTCAAGGGATCTGTTCCAGAAAGAAGTTAGTCATGTTAAATAGACTATGGGAAGAATGCTCTCAAGAAGAAGCTCAGATAGCAGCTAGAGAAGAAAATATGGGAAGTGAAGATCAATCTCTCACAGTACAATCCAAGAAAACCAGATCTAGCCACCACAGAGGTAAGCACTCTCACCAAAAGAATAACTTTAGAAATCCTAGAGAGAGTTCTAAGTACATTTTCTATACATGTGATGAAAGAGGACACTTTGCTATAGATTTTCCTAGAAACAAAAGTAGCTCTCACAAGAAGAATGGAAACAAGAGAAGACATCATGCTCATGCTGTAGAGGATGACAAACCTTCCACAAAGAGAAATAAACAAGAAAGTGATGATTCTTCAAGTGATGAAGAATATGTTCTGATTTCCGCTCTCACGGGAACTATCACACATGGAATAAATGATTGGCTTATAGACAATGGTGATTCCAAACATATGACAGGATTCAAGGAATCCTTTGTGAAATTATCTGAAAATGAATCACCTCACAAGGTGAAACTCAGAGATGACTACCAATATCCAATAAAAGGTAGTGGTGAATCCTCATACAAGCTAGGCTCTGGAAAGTCTATCAAGATGAAATATGTATTGTTTGTACCTAGACTAAAGAAGAACCTCCTCTCCATATCTGCATTGGATGAAAAAGGAATGAGGGTTGCATTTGTAGATGTCCAAGTCCTCATGTGGCCAAAGGTAAATTCTTTTGATGATGTAGTAGTGATTGGGGAACAAGAAGGAGGACTATACAAATTGAAGGGCCAACTAAAACAAGCTTTGGTTCATGACTCGGTAGAACCAAATGAGCTTTGGCATAGAACTCTTGTACATGTGCATTACAAAGCACTACCACTTGCAAGGAAAGCTATTGAAGGTCACCCAGGAATGCAGACAAAACATGAAGGTGTATGCAAAGGATGTGAAAAAGGGAAGAACACAAAGAAGACATTTCCAAGTAGCGATATCAAGGAAAAAGGAATCTTGGAAATCATCCACTCTGATGTATGTGGTTCAATGTCATCGAGTTCACTAAGCAGGTATGTATACTATGTTTCTTTTATTGATGATTTTTCTAGAAAGGAATGGATATACTTTATGAAGAACAAAGATGAAGTATTCATCAAGTTCAAGGAATTCAAAGACTTGATCGAGAATCACACAGAAAAGAAGATCAAGACCTTTCAATCAGATAATGGTGGAGAATTCACATCAAATGAATTCAAAGAGCTATGCAAAGACTCAAGGATTAAGAGGGATTTATCCACTCCATATAATCCACAATAGAATGGGATTGCAGAAAGAAAGAATAGAATGATCATGGAAGCAACAAGGGCCATGCTTCATGATCAAGATCTTCCCATGCATCTATGGGCAGAAGTTGCTAGAACAATGGTGTATGTACAGAACCATACTCCACACAGAGTACTCAAGAAAAAGACACCTGAAGAAGTACTATCCGGCAAGAAACCAGAAGTCAACCATCTCAGAATATTCGACTATCCTGTATACATAGACATTCTGAAAGAAAAGAGGACAAAGTTAGATACTTCAGAAAAGAAGGGTATATTTATGGGATACTTTGAAAGCTCGAAGGCTTACAGAATATAATTCCCAGGGTTCAAGAAGATCGACATCAGCAGAGATGTAACATTTGATGAAGATTTAGCCTACATCAAATCCAGGAAGCGACCGACTAAAGAACCTGAAGAAACAGAAGCACCCAGAATTCATGATATAACCATGAATGAAGAAATTCAAGAAGAAGATCGAGAATTAGAAGAACCACAAGAACCTGTAGATCCACCTCAGGAGAATAATCGTCACAAAAGGAAACTTGCTTGGGTATGTGAAATTATCCAAGGTGCAGAAAGATATGGAGCTTCAGAAGAAACACACAGAGGAAGAAAGAGAACTAGGTCTTGCTCCAGTTATGTAGCCTTGCTATGTGACATTATTGATAAATAACCTTCCAACTATGAAGAAGTGACAGAAAGGAAAGAATGGAAGGAGGCTATGATCGAAGAGTATCAATCGATCATGAAGAATGATGTTTGGGATGTTGTCCCAAGACTAGAAGGAAAGTCCATTGTAACTTCCAAATGGATCTACAAGATCAAGCATGCTGCAGATGGCAGCATAGAGAAATATAAAGCAAGATTTGTGGCTCACGGTTTCTCCCAGAAAGAAGGAATAGATTATGAAGAAACTTTTGCACCTGTAGCCAGATACACTTCCATTAGATCAATACTTGCTCTGGCTGCAGTGATGAAATGGAAGATACACCAGACGGATGTTAAGAATACTTTCTTGAAGGGTGTAGTAGAAGAGGAAGTGTATGTGGAGCAGCCACTCGGTTTTGAGACACATGACTGGAAGTCTCATGTGTTTAGATTGAAGAAATCCCTGTACAGTTTTAAAACAGGCACCCAGGACATGGTATAGAATAATTGATGGATTTCTATCCAGTTTGGGATTTACCAAGAGTAAAGCAGATTCCAACCTTTACTACAAGGTTGAATATGGAAACCCAGTGATACTCCTACTGTATGTGGATGATCTATTTCTAACAGGTGTGGATGGGTTGATTGCCGATACAAAGAGGAAGCTTACTACCGAGTTTGAAATGAAAGACTTGGGTATGATGCACTATTTCCTAGGCATGGAGGTGTGGAAAAATGTAGATGGAATCTTCCTTGGACAAGGGAAGAATGCAATAGAGCTTCTGAAGAGATTTGGGATGATGGACTGCAAGGCCATAACCACACCTATGGCATCGAACCTGAAGCTATTGAGTGATGCTTCATCAGAAGCGGCTGATGCTATGATGTATCGTCAGATGATTGGGTCATTGATGTACCTGACGAACATGAGACTAGATATTTGCTTTGCTGTGAACACCTTGAGCCAGTTCCTGACAGATCCGAGACATGTTCACTTGATTGCTGCAAAGAATATTCTGAGGTACCTGAAGGGTACAGTTGATTATGGGATCAACTACGAGGCAAATCAGAAGATTAACTTGGAGGGTTATGTTGATTCAGATTGGGCAGGTACTGCCATCGATAGGAAGAGCACTTTAGGATGCTGCTTCAGTATGGGATCAAGTGTGATCTCTTGGTTTAGCAGGAAGCAATCCTGTGTGGCACTGAGTACAGCTGAAGCAGAATATGTCACAGTGTTTTCAGCTAGTTGCGAGGCAGTGTGGCTGAGAAAGCTACTGTCTGATTTATTTGATCTCTAGTTGGATGCTACTTGTATATATGGTGAAAACCAGAGTTGTGTGAATTTGTCAGAGAACACAGTGTTCCATGATAAGTCAAAGCATATTGAGATCAAGTATCATTATATCAGGGATATGGTGAAGAGAGGAGCAGTGAAGCTCCAGTATGTTGCGACGGACGAACATATCGCTGATGTATTGACGAAGCCATTAGCCAGAGTGAAGTTTGAGTACTTCAGGGAGAAGCTTGGTGTTCTCTAGATTGAGGTTCCATCCAAAGGGAAATGATGAGACCTAGAGCCATTTTGACATGGTGAGAGGATTAGGCTCCTTCCATGGTCATATGTAAGGGCTGAGCCATTCTGTCATGGTGAGAGGATTTGGTTCCTTTCATGTCAGATGTGAGTGCTGATCCATTCTGATGTGACTGTAGGATTGGTCCCTACATGATCAGATATAAGTGTTGAATGCCATTCTTGGAATGGAGGCACCTGTTCAGTTACCAGGAATACTTAGTCTGGGATTGAGGGCCATTCTGATATGACTGTAGGATGTAGTATTACATGATCAAATATGAGTGCATGGCCATTCTGATGTGATTGAGGGATGTGTTCCCACTTGATCAGATATAAGGGTTGATTCCATTCTCTAGGAGAATGGAGGCACCTGGTCAGTTACCAGGAATCCTTAGTCTGGGACTGAGAGCCCTTTCGATGCAGTTTTTTTGAACATGGTCGAATGTAAGTGCAGATCCCTTCCGATGCGGTGTTTTCGAACATGGTCAGATATAAGTGTTGAGCCCTTTCGATGCAGTGTTTTTGAACATGGTTGGATATAAGTGCTGAGTCATTCTGGTGTAATGTTTTTACACATGGTCAGATGTGAGTGTTGGGCCTTTCTGACAAGATGAGTTCAGATGTGAATGTTGGGCATGCCTTTGTGACAAGATGAGGTCAGATGTAAGAGCTGGGCAGGCCATTCTGACTTAGGGTTAGATATAAGCACTGATGAAGACCTACATGAAGGGTAGGACTACAACCAACATGAAAAGGGATGGCTCTGTAGAAATTCTTGTGATGAGAAGAATCGAGAGATAGCACCATTCTGAGATAGCACCAATGATGATGATCCAGATTTGATGATGATCCAGATGTGATGATGATCCAGACTTGATGATGATCCAGATCAAGTGATGATCCAAATTTGATGATGATATAGTGATGATGATCCAATAGTCGTGATGATCCAGATCATTTGATGATGATATAGTGATGATGATCTAGCAGTCGTGATGATCTAGATCCCGTGACGAAGAAGACTTGAAGAAGAAGATGACTTAGAAGAATACTTGAAGATGAAGATGACTTGAAGATGAAGAAGACTTGAAAGATGATGAATACTTGAAGATGAAGATGATCCAGTCGATACAGAGAAGAAGACCAGTGCTGAAAATTGTGTCGAAAGAATACCTTCCTAGTTAAGAGGGAGTGTTGATGTATTTGTAACTTCGGAATGTATTCACTTGTATATTTCATGTATTGTACCCCGATGTTTATTTTGGGAAGTGTCTATAATGTATTTGAGTCATGTCATGCCCTGATGTTGCTATCGGGAGGTTCTATAACGTAAACAAGTCATGTCAAGTCATTATCGGTAACACTCCTATTGTTCAAGGGTTAAAGTCCCCGCAGTTCTGGGCTACTAGGTTTATTAGACTCTCCTAGAAAAGTCGGCCCTAGTGAGTCATTGTCAAGTCAGGAATTAGTATAAATAGAGAGTGATCCTCTCTATTTATCACACACTCACTCAAACTTAGTTGTACGCATAGTTGAGGAAGAAGAAGTTGTTGGGGCTAGAAAGAAAGAGGCTACTGCTATCGGGATATCATCTTACTGTTTTTGGGGCTTTGCTATTTGGTGCTGATCTATCTCTTAGGAATTTGTGGGGTTTTCTCCTTTTTGGTTTCCCCGAAGAAAATCTTTGTGTTCATTGTCTTATGTGTTTCATTTCTGTGCTTGTTATTATCTTAGTTAAGATCCTAAGTTAATTCTAGATTAAACGATAAAAATCTAACATTGCCAATATGCCTGAATGAAATGTGGTGGTTTTGTGGAGCTATATGATTGCAGGGTATGCTCTGAATGGAAAAGATGAAGAGGCTCTCAAGATGCGTTGGCAAGCATTGATGATGGGGATGAGGCCGAATGATTTTACTTTCTCAACAATGCTTCTGATTTGTGCAAACATCACAGCTTATGATCAGGGTAAGCAAGTTCATATCCTCACCATAAAATATGGATTTGATTCATATAATTTTGTGGGTATTTATCTAGTTGTCATGTCTACAAAATGTGGTCTTGTTTCTAGTTTTGTTCATTCCTTTTGGGCATCATGTCAAAATTCCCATGAATTTACTATTCAAAGCTAGACTATGAATGTTTTTAATAGGATATGTAAGTGGCTATTGTGTTAATTATAATACAATAATTGGTTCTTTGTGGATTGGAAAACCCAATTCTCTTAGGTGCCAAGATAACTCCATGCCATGTTTTTTCTTTAAAGGGCTGTCGGGTATTCTATTTGTGAGGAATCTATGTTGGTTGTTACCATTTCAACAACCATTTCGAAAACAAGGCTGTAACAGTCCTATATCAACACACTTCCACCTACTGCCTATAGTATGCAATAAACTGCAAACTATCAAACTTTGATAGGCCTCCCTACTCGCAACCACAATAAACACTGAACTAAATCAAAGGTGAACTATTAGTTGGATGGTGATATTTTTTAAGAGAGGTAAATAAAGTCTGGAAATTTAAATTGTTTGCATATCTACAAGTCTGGAACATACATTTGGTGGTTGTCCTATATTGCTAAGAATAATGTTCAAGGTTTGGAGTGGTGTGGTTTACATTGAATGCAAACTTTAAAACTCTTATACACCTTACATTGGTAACCTTCACTACTACTATAAAATTATCATAATTAGAATTGTCATACTGTATTATTGCTGCTATATTTATATGAGTCCTCATACTTAAATGGAAGGTTATTGGTTGGTTAAATACTACAATTGAATTGTATATGGTTACATGACTAATGATCTCTTGTATGCTAAAGTGCTAATGGACGACCTTGCTACTAATTACATATATCTTGAATTGAATACATTGAATTGATATCATTTACATTTGCATCTATAAGCACTAAATCAACTTAGTATGTCTTCTTCATTCATAGAAGTGATTGATTGAAAGGCACTGGTCACTAATACAATTGTGTAGATGATATAGTTGTTTTTCCTTGTAATTAAATAGAAAGAAGGTTCCTTGCAACCAAATGCATTTTCCATGGCACTAGAGTCCATGGCTATGTTTTCAAAAAGACCAGAATAGGTGTCGTTCCATGAACATTTTGGTACAGAAATGTGTGGTAGAGACTAGAAATGTGTTACCAGTTACCACTACCAGCCATAAAGACAACTCCAATGGAAACATGTTTCTACAGCTGGAAAAGAATTTCCATGCCATACCAATGTCCATACAACATGTTTTCTTCTCTACATCCACCTATTTTCTTGGTTTGATTCATTTTTTTACTAGACTTGACCATAAATTATGGTAAAAGTTGACATTTCCTCTATATTTCCTTTTCTATCGTTTTACTTAAAATTTTAAAATTACCACTAACTATTCCAGTATGTTTGATAAAGTTTCCAACCTCATTAGAATTCATATGGAGAAAGTAGAATTTCATACTCCATTCAAAATTCAACAGACTTAACATTTTAAAGGATTTTAGGATTGGAAAGATTACAGTCGTTTGATTAGATTCTATCATGTATCAAGGAATGGGATTGGCATTTCATCAAGAGCACCAAGCCCTTTATGTAACCTGATGTTGGTGCCATTGATTGTTGAATTCCTCTATCATGGTATTAGCAAAAATGTATCCTTCACTCAAGCCAAAATCATTGATTAGGAATGAGCTTTTTCTATGATATTTTAAGGATTTTATTGTGTAGTTTCATCAAAATTGAATGGTGTTAATTGATGTCCCTGGAGGATTGAGGTAGAGCCAAAGGCTAGATGAGGAGGTAGAGGGTGATACTAATGGTGAGGATCCCAATATAAGTGATGGTGGAACTTTGCTTGTCATTTAAATGTTCTTGCTCATTTATTCACAATCCTTTCTTTCAAAGTTCCAATATAATGTGCTATTTATAAATGAGTGGTCACATTTCCAGTGTGTTTCAGTTTTGAAAACACATACCTGTTTCCCCATATCGTATAACTCAGAGGTCCAAAACTGTAAATGGAATTGATTTAACTTCATTGCAATTAAATTTGTGGCACTGCTGTGAACTTCCCTAGACATTATTTGACTAGAATTCAATAAACCCTTTTTCAAAGCTAATATTAAATGTCAAAATGGAAGCAAGGGAATACTCATTGTAAAGGGAAATGTGCAATAATAGGAAGAAGATAGAGATTACCAACAAAGGACAGGCCAAGGAATCTTATAGTCAAAAAAAAAAAATGTTGAGAGAGAAACTAACCTTAGTGAGTTCTACTTGTGAGTGATCAACTGCAGGAGATGTAGATCCAATAGGGGCAGCATGACCATTTACAACATTATTGATAGTTGCATCTGCAGAAGGATCTGGTGTGTTTCCACCATCCTTATTTTTTTCAGTTTTCATAAGCTCCACCTCCTCCTCTTCTATTAACTAAACCATTAGAGGTTAGCATACACAGATATTCCTACAAATTCATACATCTCGAATGTAGTGGCTTACTAATATAAATGCCTTCATAACAACCAACCGAAATATCTAATTGTGGTAAAAAACAAGCAGAAGTTGTGAAGAGAATTCTTATACTATTGTTTAGTAATCTTATTTGATGCTTATGGATGGTTGATTGGATGTATTTGATACTTGATGCTTGGTCAATGGATATCATCTTCAATTGTCTCTTGATAATAAATTATAATCGGGTAATACCTTTCTCTATTATATTGGATGCTTGTCATTGAAAAGTTTAATAGTGTGCATGTTTCTCAAATTTGGTTGTGTTTATTTTAACCCTTGTTATGTCACCGCAAGCGGTGATATATATGGATGGGTTATGTCTATTAATCCAACCAACCGTACATTTTTTAATTTTTTGTGGTTGTAAAGTTTTTAAAATTTTATATTAAATAGAATTATTTTAAAATTATTTATTTGATTGTTGATTAGGCTATATTTTAGTGACATAGGTTTTGGTATCGGCTCCTCTAGAGTTGGTGGCATATCAGACATCATAGGTGTCAGCTAGATGTACTGTAATTCAATTAAACCCTCAGTACAGTTGTTAGTTTTTCTTTGATAATGGAAAATTTTTGCTTCTGATTTTCAAGTTTCCACTTGTGTCTTAGTGCATGAACCTCCCGGACTTGAAATTATTGTGTCTTGTTGCATGAACCTCCCAGACTTGAATTATTGGAGTTTGAAGCCCATTATTGGAGTTTGAAGCCCGACTATTCTATAGCAAATAGTTGTTGTTTGATTAGAGTGGTCTTGAGGCTACTAAGGATTGGAATCCATTCAGATAATTTATTCACATACTTTTTCCCATGATTATCTGCACTATATTCGTTTGACAGAGATTTTTGGTATGTCCACAGCCGATTTTTGGTTTGTAGACAGTAGACTTTTGGTTTGACTTGTAGTTTGAGATTATCAATGGTTAGTGAGGCTTTGTGGAGCTGCACTGCATGTTTTATTAATGGTAGCAAATAAGATGGCATTGGATTCTTGAGGCAAGATATAAGTTTTTCTA
The DNA here is from genome assembly GCA_001517045.1 of Pseudotsuga menziesii. Classification (NCBI taxonomy): domain Eukaryota; kingdom Viridiplantae; phylum Streptophyta; class Pinopsida; order Pinales; family Pinaceae; genus Pseudotsuga; species Pseudotsuga menziesii. Next base: position 217,343 of record LPNX010127643.1, read on the forward strand.
GAACAGGAATTGGGTGAAAAATCATATTCGGCAGTCACTCAACAATATGCCGAGATGCATCAGGGAGACAAAGAATCATAATTAGTCCTTGGATTCCAGTGATTTCCCATGGAAATATAATGAATCCACGTACAGAGTCTGATAATTTATATGAAGGCTTGTTGATGTGTTTCTATCCTTTATCTTGAAACCCATTCCACCTGTTCATTTGATGAAATGAATCTATAATTCTCCTTCTGTTTAGCTAGTCGGGCAGTTGCTTACGACCTCTTTTGATGTAATTCATTTAAGGCTATTTCTAATTTTAGGGTTTTAGAGTTCCCACCTCATTTTTCCATTGTATTCTTAGGAGCAGTGTAGTAATTAGTACAAGTGTTATGTTCACCTATTCTATAGTGCACCATGCTCACATTTTGGATAGCTTTCCCTTGGTTACCCGCTATCATGAGGTTATTTTGCACTAAATAGTTCTAATGAAAGTGGTGCATGTTTTTTCCTCTTTTTGCATAGAAATTGATGAATAAATAGTGTCCTTGGAGATTTCAGCAGAAGTGCACATAACCTGATAGTCTTAGTCTCTCAAAATACCCTCTCTAAGGAGAATTTGATCAACATCAATTGCAATTGCCTTTGTGGGTGTACTAAATATCCTGGTGTTCATGCACATACAAGCTTGATAGAACCTCCTGGACTTGAATTATTGGAGTTTGAAGCCCAAATGTTCTATAGAAAACTATTTTTATTTTCTTAGAGTGGTTTTGAGGCTACTAAGCGGAACTTTGTAGCAATTGTGGAATGCTAGATCTTGTCTTGAGTTGTACATGCACAATTGCTTTGAGTAATTAGTGAGACATAGACCCCATCCATAGAATTCTCTGTATAAACTAATGAAATCCTGTTGCATGCATCAATTATTGCAAATTCTAAGTGTAGGCAAGCGTTGCGATAGAAGAACACAATATTCCCTCCATGATTTGCCATTTCTTGTGTCCAAGATGGCAGAATATTCTTCCAGGAGGAAAATAAGTAGCAATGAGGGATACCTTGAAGTGTTTCCTAAGAAGAAACCCAATCCTGAACGTGGCCTGAACCTGAGGAGAACAAATTCATGTTCAGTACTTTGCTTCTTAATGGTTTGAATTTAACTCTGCAGTTGGAGGATGTCGTTGAAAAGATGTCGGTCGCCGAGTTTGTAAGGACTATTTGGAGAAAAGATGAGAAATAAATAATAGAAAAGGGGTCAAGAAAGATCCATTGGGGTCCCCCAGTCTATGTGGAAGATGCAATGGGAGAACGAATAAAGATGGAAACATCATATGCAATGATTCTCACAACAAGCCCATGCTCGTATCTTTGCAGGTTCATCCCTAAACTTCCTTCCCTAAAATGTTTCTTTAGTTTTTTTTATAAGTAAAAAAAAATGTATTTATATGTGCACTACAAAAGCATTCCATGAGATCCTCAAAGTGCATTCTGTTAGAACAAATATTTCCATATCTAAATATTATTTACTAGAAAGTTTTTGTTTTTGTTTTTTGTAACTAGGGGAATCGACAACTGGAGATGGGCTGGTACTCGCGTGACATGGGGTACAGGGATCCATTCCCTCTACCAATATAACCCTGGGTTCTCCACACCTACCACAAGACATGGGACACAGGTAAACCCAGGTGGGATTTGATCTCGTGACCTCCAATTTACAACAAGTGACTTCATAACAACTAAACCGCCAATTAACCATACTTGTGCAGGCTATTATTTACTGGAAAGTTAACATTTCATAGATAAAAAAGATTTATCCAGAGAATTTAGTGACATTTTATTCATATAGTAAGACAACATAAATCTTTCCTTTGTTTTTTGTTTTATATTGTTTGACAGGATGGTGGTATTAACAATGTCCACACATTTCCAGTAAAAACCTATTTATATGTGTATTTAATATATTTCTGTCCTAAACTTTAAAATTTGTGTGTTGTTTTCATTTTAATACAATGTTTAAAGAAATCTTGTCGAATACAAACACAAGTTTCCACATCAGTGAGGCAACGATATTGTAATATAGCATTTAAATGTGAGTTAATATTCTGGTGGAAAATGTGTGCTGGATAGATTGATTGTTGATTTCCTTCACAGGACATGTGGAATGTGACTCCAAAACCACATCTCTTAGTGGAATTACCCCAAGAACACACTTTCTAGACAACATTAGCTGTTTTAATTGTATGCCCATTTTTTATTTCATAGAGTATTTTGATATTTTCCATGCCTAGCAAAATGACCACTTATGTATAGGTCTAGGAATGGATTATTTATTTAATTTATAAATTTAATTTCCAGACAACAAAATGGTTTTCTGTTTATTAAGAAAACTCTTTGCAAGAGGTATGGGCCAATGGACCTGGCGAAAGGCGATTGATAAGGTAAGGGTTATTGCATTGCCTACATTCTCCCTAGGCATTAATATTTTATATGACTTGCTTGTACATGTCGTATAATATAACTTTTCTCTTTTCATTTCTAGCCTCTTCATCATGCTTCCTATCCAATGTTTGTATAGAAACATAAAAATATCATACTTAACTGTCTTTGTTGTGTTCTTTCTGTACCATTCCCTGCTTTTAACACTCTTATGTTCTCTCTGTGCATTTCCCACCTCTATTTTTTAACTACTTTCCCTCTATTAGAATTGTTTGTTTTCAGCTTTTGGCTCCATTTATTCATCGGTTCTTTAAATTACTATTCAAAATTGTGTTTTATTTTTCATTTTCTACCAAAAGGTTGGAATTTTTTGTTCCCGTTTATTTTCTACCAAACCAAAATATTGCACGAGAAGCCTTTTTTGGGTGGAAATGGAGGTGCTTTTCTTGTCGTCCAATCTTCTTCCAACCTTCTCATGGGGAAGAGGAGTCTTGAGTTTTAAAACCTAGTAAGAGCAATTATTCTTTATCCTCCATCTCTAAAGCTACCATTTGTAGCTATATTACAAGTGTATTATGATAGATTTCTTGGTTTGGCATGGGAAGATTTGTTGGGGTTGAAACAGAGGTATATTGCCATTCTATAGTATTTGTCTTGTAGTAATAATTTTTAGGAATTGCGGTGACATTGCCACCTCATGGCTCTTGTTTGACAAATATCTAATGTCTAGCTTAGGTTTTTCCTATTGAATATTTCTGAAGTGGATCTAGTTATTAAGGAGCAGATTGGGTTTGAACCATTCAACCATATATACTCTTTAATCACTAAAGCCTCCATGAGATCCTCAATTGACCCCATTTGCCTAACTTGGATTTGTTAGGCACTAATCATAGCTTTTATGCCATTTTAAATCTTAGTTCATCTTTGATTTTTTGTTTTATAAGATCTGAAATTTTTTCCCATTTACATGTATTAAACTCATCCCTAAAACATCAAATCCCATGGTAGGTTTGCTCCAGTTTGTGGTTGGGAATTACCTTCTGGAAATCTACTCTGTAGCGCTGATTAAATATGGTCTAAAAGGGAATTAAAAGGTTGATTTGCAGGGTTGAAAACTTGAGATTAATATGTGAAATTCCTAGATCTTCCCTAGTTAGCCTCATGTGTACCTTATTTCAAATCTAACTAAAGGTTAAAACATTATGTTGTCACAAATATTGGTTGCTGGTTGGAAAAGAAATATCATTTGCAAGTTTGTATCAACATTTAATTTATTAATTCATATATCAAATTTGAGGATATTTTCACATATACACTACTAAATTCTCAAACCCTGATTCTTCACTAGTAAAATCCCTTATAGCATCAACTAGTCTATTTATCGTATCAATCCATCTAACATTTTCTTCTGGAACTAGATCTTGTAATTGCAAATAATGCATCTCAATAGAAGCTAGAGCCTAGAACCTACTGCCTTTACAGGACAGATATGGTGTTAACACTTTCCATTGCAAATAACATTGTAATACCTGCAACATCTATGATATAGCCCACTTGAATGGTGGTAGAGAGACTTATTGTAATTTTCAGTTTCTGTTATTTTATGCTTGGTTTTTATTTTTGTCGTTGTTCTTTCCTTTCACCTTTCTGTCCACTTGATAAAAAATTTGGAAGTTCATAGGATGCACATTGGACCCAGATGAAACCATACAATTTTCATATGCACAGAGGGTGTGAATAAGACCATTCTGTAAGGACCCTATTTCACTGTGATGAATAAGTATGGAAATATTGCAAGTAATAGAAACCGACATGGAAATGTGTACATCAGACCAATATAAAATAGATGCAATGCTTTGAATAAGTGCTTACAAAATTTAATCTAGGTATATAATCATGCCACTAGTAATAATTGAATGGGATAAGTTATCCAAGGTATTTATTTATCGACTGCTGATTCTTGAAGTGTATTTGTCGATTCACTTGTCCATAGACACAAAAACTCCACGAGACTGCACATCAATCACAAGCACTTATTGAAGATCCAAAACCGTGGAAAGGAATGTTCCTTTCCATGGTTTTTTAATTTTTTTTGAAACCTCCAGGTTTCTTCGCAATATCGACGAACTTTTGTCGTGGTATTACAAAACCGTCAAAACCCTGGGTGGATTTCTACGAATACTGTCGCTATAGAGATGCAGTTTCATGGAAAAATTACCGTTCAACTTGCATATTTCGTCGATAGAGATCGGTTTTCCATGGTTTTGCATGGAAGAAATTTCTGTTCAAATTCCAGAATTCGTCAATAGAGAGACAAACACTCATCAAAATTGTTCCACGGTTTTGCGCGGAAACAAAATTTTACCTAGCAGTTTTTGGCCATATTTTCATTGTTATAGGGACGACAATTTTGTCAATAGAGAGACAAAATGTAGAAAATGAATTAAAAAAATCAATTTCAAGGCCATCGTATAGAAGACATGTGGCGGCCAGTTTTCGTCTCTATATCGACTTATAAAGTTTGTCATTATAGCAACGAAATAAGTGCCACAAAACATCGTGACCATTATTGTGTCAATTGAGATGACGAAACATGGAAACAGCAATGAAAAACCGTCGCAAATTTACTCATATGTATTAGTGTGTAAATTAATTTAGGATGAGATATTAACAATTTTTGGTGATCATGACTCAAAATACATGCACTTTCTGAGACTTTGATATACTATTGAAAGGATCAAATGGTAACAATTTTCATCAAATGAAACATGGGTGTGATCGACATGATGACCTAAACCCAATGGCATAGAAATCATGACATGATGACACTTATAGTGAGAAACAACTAACTCCATGGAACAACTCAACATGACACATGATCACACATAAGACAAAACTTTATAAGTGTGTCAAAAGGGGCATATGGAAGAGTGAAACAAGGTATGGAAATGACAAACACATCACCTTGGATATGAAAGTACAAGCATAATTAATGGCCTTGTGACAATGTTTAATAGGTTCTCATTTGACTACCCATTTTCATACTAGAGATTAACAATTCTCCTCAAACAAATTGTAATTGAAGATTAAAATTAGACAATAAAAACAACATTTGAAATAGATCTTGTTGAAGAAGAGGGAATTATTCATTGTTCGAACAATGGAAAATTTCCATTATGACAATAAAATACTAAAATTTCATAAAATTTAACAATGTAGATGGATTCACAAATCCCTTTTAGGGGATCTCTAAATCCACCTGCAACGTTAAAATTTACAAATTGTAACAAAATTAGTATGGTTTCGTAAATTTTAATAGTTGACATCTTATATAATTATTAACTTAGATTATATAGTGATTATTTGTATCCCATGACTACATTAGTCATATTTTGTATTCCATGACTTAGTAAGTTAGTCATTTATTTTAGCCATTTTTAGTTGTGATCACTTAAAATTGCTCAAATTTGGTCATTTTTCACTTAAAAACACTGTGGTAACCAACATTTTTGGTGGTTTAGTCATTTATTTCACTTGGTGACCAATTTTTTTGTCACTTGGACATTTATCACTCATTTTTCTGCTAGTGATTTAAGGAGAAATCGTGGTGAAATAAATAATTAAAGGTTAAGAAAAACTTAAGATGCCATAAAGAGGTCATTAACCCTAATATATAAAATAAACAATATATTTTTGTTATGATTGGTATAAAGAAGAAAATCAACATTGTTAAAATAATATCAAGCTCTAATGATATTCATAGTGAAACGTTGCATCAAATAATTCCTAAAACATTGTGGAATGAAAGAACATCTTTGGGAACTAAGAAGGTGGAGACTGAAAAACACTTTCTCTTAGAATGTCCTATGTTGCACCAACACACCTTCCCCCAGGGTGTTTTCTATTTTAACCTAAGACATAACATGCCCCTTCAGAGGATATTAAAGAATGCCCCTAATATCATTATATATTAAAGACTACCCTCGGAAAATCCTTTTATTAAACCTACCTCCCAATACACTTTTCCATTTTAAAGACCCCGTATTTTCACTAGATATCCTAGGTATCCTTTTTTCTCACAACATTTTTGATAGCCTTTTTATTTTTAATACCCTTTTTATTTTCACATGATTCCCTAGGTTCCTATAATTCTCTACTCTCTACGAATCCCATGGTATGAATAGTATCTATACAACTCCTTTCCGCAATATCCACCTTCATTATCAGATCTCAGACACTTTAACATTTTTCCTATCTCATTCTCAACCAAAGCTTTCCATCTCTTAAAAGTAGCAAAAAAATCAGTTTTTTGTCAAATGCAACAAACCCAAGTTTTTATAGTTTCATCATCAATAAAAGTAACATAATAACGAGAGACACCAAGATATTGTACGTAAGATGGTCCCCATACATCTATATGCACAAGCTCTAACTTTTCACTCTATGTTTGGTTCCCAACTCTAAGAAACATGACTCTCTTCTATTTTCCATAAATATAGTTCTCACAAAATTCCAAATTAACCTACTTCAAATCTAGCAGCAACTTTCTTAAATGGAGAATATGCATCCTCTTCTCACTCATGTGGTCAATCCTATGGTGCCACAATGTTTTATCCATTCTCGTGGAATGTAAATAGAGAGAAGAGTTAGTATTATCAATACATAAATACAATGTACCTACCATGTCTCCTTTTTCTATTACGAGTGATCCTTTCTGACCTTCCACCATGTTTCACCATATGTAGATAAACAACCATCATCTCCCAACTTCCATGTTGATATTAGATTTATTTTTATAGCAGGAATGTGCCTTACATGTTTCAACAGCCATTAGTTTCCATTCTTTAACTTTATTTGTATAAAAACCATTCCAACAAGTTTGCATGGTTCATCATCACCCAATAAAACATGTCCAAAATCACCTTGAACATAATCATGAAAATATTTCCTATGGGGTCTAGCATGATATGAAGCCCCTAAATCTACTACCCAGTAATCACTAGTATTATCTAATGAAAGAATCATAGCATCTTGTAACACATTACCTGTTACATTTTCTTCCCGAGTATTCTCTTGTTGTCTATCTCCTTTTTTATTTAGAGATATGATGTATTTATTCATATATCCTTTTTTCTCACCATTCTAGCACTCTACCTTTCCCAATTTGGATTTAAATATGTACTTCCTAGACCTCCCGTGATTACCTGGGATCTTTCCTTTCTCCCTTTGTCTCCCCCTATTATCCATGGTCAACAAAATCAACACATTACATGATGTATCACCTATGCTTTTCCATCACATTTACTTGCTAAGAATAACACCAACAACATCATCAAATTTCATATTGCTTGAACAAACGACATAGTTACTCATAACCATGACCAAGTTGTTATAGCTTTATGGAAATGAGCACAAGATTAGACTAGCCCTAACCTCATCATCGAAGTTCACTCCTATAGAACTTAGTTGATTAGTAACTGATCCAAATGGAGATTGGTGGCCACCCACCTATTATGCTGGCTCAAAACAATTGTCCATTGTGGCAGTTTCCTAGTTATTTTTCTATAGTTTTTTGGGTCCCAAACTTTTGGGGCCGTTTTGAGGCCCTAAACAACATTTTTTGGAGATTCAGGGTCCAAATGGTTGCCATCGGCATGCATTTGGCCAACCAAAAATTTTAAACCTTAGATAGAACTTTCCAACGAGCTTTTGAATTCCCAAATCGGAGATCGTATGCAAACGTTATGACTCCGGGAAGTTGACTGTTCAACTTACCACCTTGGGGCCGCAAACTTTATGATGGTTCATCTTCTAGGGTTACATTTTGGACTTTTGGGGTTCTCACCCTCATTATTATTATAAATAGGCCCCTTTGGCCTCATTTTGTATTTAGCTTGGAACAGATGAGTGTAGCGGCCACATCTCTTCTCAGAGATAGCTACCACCATTCTAGCAATTATATTACAGTCTGTTCTATTTTCGCCATTTAATAGAATATGTGTTTACTGTATCTCTGTTATCTTTGCAAAATGTTTGTGATTATGATTCTATGTATGTTCTTTCATTTCATTCATGCATAAATCCGGATCAGCAACCATATTAAATTCATTTAAATGGTCAACATTAATAGACCCACCTTATGGCATATTCATATTAAACAATCGCTTCATTAGAAATACCGTGTTGGAGGCTGAGGGTTTTTCATACTGTTTATCCAATGCCTTCATCAAATCTTTCATTGTCTTTTCTTTTGAAATATTGAAAGCCACCAATTATGCCATACATATATGTATAGTTATGAGTGTCTTTCTGTTAATAAACTCCCATTCTTCATCCTTCATAGTTTCTGACTTACTTGATTTTCCACCCAATGGTAGGAATAGATCCTTCTGATACAAATAGTCCTCCATTTGCATCTTCCATAACTGGTAGTTTTGACCTTTAAAATTATTGACCCTAAACTTTCCTTTTTCCGCCATTTCTCCCACTCAAACTAGGAACCCTTCTTCTTGTGAGTTTATGTGAGAAAGAGGCCTTTGAATCTGATACCAATTATTAGAAAAATAGGATTACAAAGCAATAATATAAAAAAATGTAGAAATAAAACACATAAGATCAAAATACAAGAGAGACACCAATACATGTGGTTCACCCAATATGGGTTGTGTCCACAGAGAAATAGCTATTCCTTTTATTATACCATTCAACAAAATGAAGGGATACAACCCGCAACACATCCAATACAACTTCCTCTTCACTCTCTCACAGTCTCTCTTAGACTCACTTGTCCTTTTTTACAATACAATGTGAAACCATAATACAATGCCTTCTTTTTTAAATAGGGATAAAAATGGGGAAATACCACAGGAAATCCCCCCATGCCCCCCGCCAGGTGCTAGGATCCAAAAACAAATGAAACATGACTTTTGAATCAAGAAGGTTAGGCTGCACAACCAAGACTTTAGGTAAATATATATGTGATAAGCTACAAAATCTCTACACAAAGGAATCTCTCCATCAGGAACATGAAGACAATCATAAGGAAAGGTCAAATATAGAACGTGAACAACATCCTAAAGCAGATGGCGAAGTCATTGAAAATCAAAGAAATGCTTCGAAATATAAAGAATATTCTGAAACTGAAGGGGAAGTATATCTTGATGTAGAACTGATTGAAGCTCTAGATGATTTGAGGAAAGAAATAAAGAAGAATAATATGCTAATGGAACAACTGCAGAGATATGAAGAAGGGAATACAATGATAGTTGAAGAGGCTAAGAAGACTGAAGAAACATTAGCAACTCAACTAAAAGAGAAGGAGATTACATTTAAAGGAAAGGAAAATTCTTGTCAAGAATAAGAAGCTGAAATTGGATCTATAAAGAAAGAACTTCATGGAAATTTAAGTTTGGAAAACATGGAAACTGAAATGGAACTATCAAAGCTCAAAAAGGAGAATTAGTGATTAAAAATTCAGCTAAATCTCACGAGGATGATCAAAAAATCAAAAGGACATATGGAAGATAGTATAGAAGAATATGAAAATACCATTTTTGGTTTGAATTAGTCAAATAAAAGAGAAGGAGGAAGCATACAATGCTAGTTGAAGAGGCTAAGAAGACTGAAGAAACATTAGCAACTCAACTAAAAGAGAAGGAGGAAACATGTAAGGGAAAGGAAAATTATTGTCAAGAATAAGAAGTTGAAGTCAGCTCCTTAAAAAAAGAACTTCATGAAAGTTAAGTTTGAAAACATGGAAACTGAAGTGGAACTCCCAAAGCTCAAAAAGGAGAACCAATTACTAAAAATTCAGCTACAAAAATCTCTTGAGGATGATGAAAAATTGAAAGGACATATGGCAGATAGTATAGAAGAATCTGAAAAGACCATTATTGGTTTGAAAAGTCAAATAAAAGAGGCCAAGAAACTTGAATAAGACCTAACAACTCAACTTCACGAAAAGAAAGACATTTTTCAAAGGAAAGAACTCGAGATTCTCTCACTAAAAGGATATTTGGACAAGACATTTTCCTAGTTGAAGACAAATTTAAAGTCTAAGAAGAACATTGAAGAAAGTGAAATATCTAAGCTACCATATAAGCAAAGTAGAAAAAAGGATAAGAGTTATGCAAATATTCTCAGAAGCTCCCATCAAGGAAAATGCTATAGTGGAAGAAGCCACGGCCAACAAGATTCAAGGAAGAATGGGTACAGAGATGTTACATCACAAATAATACATTTTTCTCCCAGGAACCAAGGTTTATTTTTTGGTTATTTTTTTTCATGTAACAATTTTGGACATTGGGATAGATATTGGAAAGCTTATGAAGAAAATGATCAAGCAAGAAATGGAGGTGTCCACATCAACTACAATGTGAATGTTACGATTGCCACAATTATGGACACATGTAAAGAGATTGTATAACTATGATGAACTACAATATTGAATGCTACAAATGCCACAACTATGGACACATAGCTTGTGACTGTAAAACAATGATGGAGTCTTTCATGAAATAAAAGTCTCATATCCGAGTATAGAAGAAGTCAGAAGGACATAAGGAAGAACCTTGTGGATTGGTTCTCTATATAAATTATGAAAGTTCAAATCTTAATACATGAAATTAAAGAAAACCTCTTATATTGAATTTGGGTAGCATATTGAATGAAAGAATAAACAGTCCTAGGATCGAAGACAAAAAGGAATTGGTATTACATGATGAAGATGTGAGTGAACTTGACCAGGAAGAATAATTCAATGGAGATTTTTTAGATGACATGCCTACAACAATTGCTAAGTCAAGTAATAATAAAATACGATGATCCTACAACATAGAATCTTTACACATTTTTCTAAACAATGTGTCATAGATAATCCTATTATCATGGATAATCTTTAGGGGGAGTCTAAGTAGTAGGAAAGGAAGATCAAAGAAGGGACAATAGGTTAAATTTTCACTAGTAGCTGTGAACATGTTTTTCACGGCAAGTCATTGTTATAGCAAAAAATTTGTGTCTCTATAGTGATGAACATGAGAAAAAAAATTCGTGGAAACATTATTGTTGTTGTAGCCACACTTTGAACATTTTGTCGCTATGGTGATAGGAAAGAGATGACATGTGGTGTGAGTGAACACTGCCTTAAAAACTATATTCATCACTGTAATGACGTTCATTGGTCTCTATTGCAATGTTTCTTTGTCACCATAACAATATTACTGTGTCATTATAGCAACGTTAGTTTGTCACTATAGCATCATTCATATGTCTCTATAATGATGTTATTTTGTTAGTGTAACAATGTTTGTGTGTTGCTATAGAGACATAATGGCATCGCTACAACAACAACCAATCATTTCTAGAGAAATGACCAATCAAGCATAGAGCGACGATTTTTCTACACAGGCGACGGATGATCGTCATTATAGCCATGGAATATTGTTGCTCAGGAAAGAAATGACCAAGTCTTATCTGTCTCTATAATGATGATTTATGTGAATTTTGTCTTTGCTATAGCGATGATGTCTATGTATTTAAAAAAAATATTGCAAAGAGAATGGTATTGCAAATCATCTTTCAAGAATGTGAAAGGAGGGTAGTTGCTTGACTTATCCACTTATTTATTGTTTCGGATTTGTGTATTATGAAGAAGATATTGCGACTCAAGACATTAAACCTATTTTTTGTAAGGGGCCTTGTTCACATGCAATGAGAATTGAACATGATGTGGTTTGGACCATAATATTATTTCATGTGAAGTATTGTGGTCGCACTAAAGAGAATGTGCTTTGAGATGCGCTTTCCATAATGTCAACCAGCCATGCCACCATGCCCCAAACATGATGGTTTCTCAACAATTTTGAATGGAATTTTAATGTCAACCAACCATTCCAAGAGTCCACCAAACTAAAGGAAGGTTACATTAATTTATAATCAATAATGAGCAACATGCATAACCAACTCCCACACCATGGGACCACCATTAGAATGTCCAAATGAACCAACACAATATAACATTAAATTTCATATCCACAAAAAGAAAAAAATGGCGCATTTACCACTTTATTGGTATAGACATGTATAGACATGAGGGTCACAATGACATATAGAAAAAATTATGTCAAGAATAAAGATACCATGACACTGTGTAAAAACAATGTGCAAAAAAAGTTAGTATTCATAGAGATATTTAAGCAAATATGTGACTATTAATAATATTGCAACCGTAATTCTAACAACAAACACTAGCTATTGTAGTCAGAAAATTTTACAAGGGTTAAGAGTTAATGTAGTGCACTACTTTTATTTGATTGTTTCAGAAAAAACACATGATGAAAATTAGCTATATCACCTTCTTTTCATACAGTATCTTAAATCAACATAATATTCTCTAATAAATAATTCATAGTTTTTTATAACTTTTTTTTTAAGCTGAAGCAAATAAAAATTGTATTAGGAAAGGAGCGTGTGGTTGTGAACAAGTGCTCTTAAGAAAAGTCTCTTAGATATAAAATCACTTGTTTTTTTAGGATAACTTGCTTCATTTCAATGACTTATTAAATTTGGTGGATAGTTTTCCCCTCAACTTGGTTTGTTTGGTACAACATTCCACATTGAGTTTGGAGTTTTGTTATTTATTTCCCTTATTCGCCATTATCTCCTAGGAATTGAAAATCCTCATGTTTATGGATTTTGACATGTCAAAGAGGTAATTTTTGTGTTCAATAACTATCATAACATTTATTTGTTTTTTTTCAAAGATAAAGTCACAAAAACATCCACTATTGTCAAAGCAATTTAGTATTCCATGTGATTGGTATTTTGAGCACTTTGCCTCCACTAAATCCTGCTACATGAGAATGGAGCTATAGCAGGAGGGATATGCCACTTACTAAACTTCATCCTTATATAATGAGCTCAAATAAATTATAGCACTCTAAAATGGAAAATCACCACAGTCACGAGATGAAAAAAATTGAAGGAAAATGATAGGTTAGTTAGAAGGTATCAAGCATGCTATAGACTATTTGAGTGTACAACATTTCAATTGAATGAGTTGGCCTCCCTTGTCTCTTCATGGTCTGCTATGAGATATGAAGTATAGAGCATTTGGTATGTGTATAATCCAAGGTTTCCCAATTTAGATGTAATGTTTCATTACGGATAAATAGGGAATTCACTTAGCACTAATGATACATGGAGCTAAAGAATACATTAATACAATATTCTTCAGTCATTAGTAGATATAAGAAGGACAGTGAAGCAAGTAACGGTTGACACGCAGAACATGTAGGTCATATATCAAATTGCAGGTGACAAGCATCACTTAAGTTGCATGCACACAAGAAAGTGCATGTTGCTTGCGACATGCGCCAATTACGTCACAGGCATGGAAAAAGAAAGGCATGCAAAACCTAACATTATAAAAGAAGATAAAGTCAAACAAAAAAGGAATCATTGTTATTATTCATTATTGAGTTTTGGTTTTGAGAGATCTGAGAATTATTTGGGGTTGAGGGTGAATTCCTTGGACAAAAATTGGGTTTGGTGGAGAAATTTATCCACCCTTGTCAATTCAAGAGGGCAGATCTTACAGATATATTGTCGTGATTTAAAGAAGACAGATATCATTGAGTTTTAGATCAGGGTTTGATTTTATTGGTAGCTGGGTGCATTCATTTTTTGTTGGGAAACAATTCTCTCTATTGACAAAGGACACATTCATCAAGCATTTAGGGTAGTGAACCACTTCATCTAGTTTTGAGCAATGATCCTCTTTTAGTTGCTACTTGGTTATTTATTGAAGTCATGGGCATTATTATTCATGAAGGAAGGGCACATTCAATAGAGTTTTATTGTTGATTTATCAAGAATATAATAATTGTTTATTGGGATACATTTCTTACTGCTACGTATTTGTAGCTGAGGTTCTGATCATTGTGGACTACTATATTAAACAGAGAGAGGGTTCTGATCTATCCTTAAGAGGTAGGGTTCCATTCTCATCAATACAATCCATTATTATGCATGCTATTACTGTTTGGAAAGCCCTATATAATCTACCAACAAGGAGAATTCAACAGATGTAGCTTATATATCTTGGGAGAACCAACGATTTCTTGCATTAGAGAAATTTGAAGATAAAAAAAGGATTGCTTTCGTATTCCATAGGCTAAAATTCATAAAGAGGGCATGAACCATCAATTTGGGTGCATATCTATATAGCTTGGCATCTCTTATTCAAAACATCGTCCTTATATTTTATACACCATCATGATTATAAAGAGAAATTGTTATAGTCATCTAAAATTCAATCTCATCACTATTTAAAGGTTATACTTGTCTCACATATGATTCATGGTTATCATTGAAGGTTAGAAATATTTCTCCATTATTATATTTGCATAGCCATATATACCCAAACAAGGGAATCTACAGCAGGAGGGTATTCATCTTAATATAGTGGAGTATAAATATACAATAATTATAAGATCTACAATGTATTCCAGCAACAACATATTATTCAGATGCCAAATCTAAAATAAGAAGGATGTACATGCATTAAAGGGACGTGATTTGTTCATGAAATTATTTTCTCTGTTAGGCGTTGATTGCATCCTCGACAACTTTAATAACATCATCAAGGATGAGCTACAATAGCTACAACCTTCGTTCCTTATATTCGTTTCTTGAGGCTGCATGCTTCCTGGTTGGAAGTTTTTTCTTGAAATACACTCTTTGTATATTGTACACACAAATCTGATTATAATGCTACAACCTCCAACAAGACACTCTCTTTTATTTTTTAGGTCAGAATCACATTCTATCTAAGATCCGAATTGTATAAGAGAGTATGAAGTAAATTCCATTGATTACTACGAATGATACTTTTATTAAATCCTTTGAGGTTTGCAAGTTTGAAACTGTCGACTCTACTAGTTTATATTGTTAACATAACATGAAATTTATCTAGGGTTAAAGCACAATATTACACATAACTATCCAGTCATTTAAACTCACAACTATAAAGCACATGTAGCAATAAGAATCCTCTACTTGACATATTACATTAGACCACAAGGCACTAGTACTTTATGGCTGCAAGATAAAATAGTAGGAAACAATTTTTCTAAGCCAACCAGTGAATTTGCATCGGAAATGAAATTTATATATTTGGACATGAGAGACTTCTATGTGGTGTGGAACAATGCAATAGTGGGATAGTTGAAGTAATTGATGATTTGTGATATTATGATACAAATAAAAAAAATGGAAAATGCGAGATTGATGTAGCTAGGATCAACTCAATGAAGAGAAAGTGATCCCTCCAAACTAAAATTATGAATATTAGACTCAGATGTGACTAAGTCCATTGCAAGGTAGACCAAAATTGTCAAGTTTATTAGGTTTAAAATTACATAGAATAATTATCTGAGAAAAGTAAACTGCAAAACACTCATTTATTTGCAAATGTTATTGGTGGAGATAGTCATCCACCAAAGGTAGACATAAATTTAGGAAGATAACTCCAACTAAAGGACCAACATAAACCTCTTAGAATTTTCTAGGAAATTATTCTACCACAAAATAGTATGGTCCTTTGAGAATAATGCTATTTTGAATTGACCTACTACTATGGTCAATTATTGGACAATAGTAAAAAGCAAAACCAAATTAATTACAGACTAAAAATGATTAAAAACACTTGTAAGCCACCACAAGGAAGGATAGAAAAAATATAACCTTGTGATCCAACCTCCAATCTTCATGATGCATCCAACATACTTCTGGACCTAGTGTATCCCTCAAAAGAGTCATCGCTTCTAGCCATGGACTACATGCCTTATGTATAACTACTGGGAATCTCACACAACGCCACAAGATAGGTTTTGAATAAAAACCTATGTATTTGTACATCTGAATATTTTTAATAGAAACCTCATCAATTGGGTCTGCAAGATAGAGGACCTGTAAAGAAAAATAGTATGGCACAGTTGTCATGTTGTATGTATTACTATAGTACAATAAAATTATGTTATTTTTGTGGGAAATAAAAACCATACCTAAATATCCTTTATGTCCAACATTTCCCAGAAACAATGAGCTACAATAACCATTAAAGTACTAAAAATAATAAGAATAGCAAATTATATCAGATCTAAGTTGTTAATGAAAGACAACAATATATAACAATATCAATATATATCAGATCTGAACCGATTATAAAGTCAACATGCCATGTTAGGGAAGACCTCCCTTATCCTCAAAAAAATTATTCTAAACAAACTTCAACCTCTTAGCGTTAGGTTGCTTGCATGAGACTCAACTGGACCAACATACCTATGAAAGGAGAGAACCCAGAACTGGAAAAGACCCTAAAATAGATCATCTAACCCTCACAAATAAAAATAGTAGCATCACAACAGTATGACCAACTCACAATAAAAAAACAAATGCAAAGTAATCCAAAAACTTCATATAAGGTAGCACTATGATGGATGGCACCTAAGGAGGGCTCTTCAGGTCAACACAAGGGTGGATAACCCCCCTAAGGGGTTACACTAGTCATCAACAATATGGACATTAACATTTAAGGGTTGTATAGCTCAACGTTACCATGCAATGGTCAATCATGAGTCACCACAAGGCTAAACCTCACATATAAGTAAAAATGCAAGTCAACATAACATAACAATGATACATGACATCATACTAGGATCATGCACATCAATTCAACATGAGAATAGGTTACTCGACCTTCTCAACTATATGTGGTCATACGTCTCATTGGTCTCATGCAAAGAGTGGAAGCTCATAATCATCATCACTGGATAAGGAAGTTCATGTGGTAATCTCATCCTCCTTAGGTTAATTTAGCAAGGGGTGTCCAGCCCCTTGGGGATAACCATAGTCCTCGGAAGATGTCACACATATTACAAAATAATCTATGCAACAAAGTGAACAAACATTTCACATATAAATTGTAAAAATCATAAATATAGGTATATTAATTGTTTTAATCAGCACAGTACTATCAAATAGAGAGATGCAATAATCATTAAAGTACTGAAAACAATAAAAGTAATAACAACAACATATCATGTCTAATTTGTTAATGAAAGAAAACAATGTTGAAGTAAAAATAACATGAATATATTAGATCTAAACCAATTATAAATGATATGGGCATCCCATATTCCCCAGGCTAACTCAGGAAGGGGTGGTAAGCCAATTGAGGATAACCATAGTCCTCGAAATACGTCACGCATATTCATAAATATGAAATAACAAATAGTATTCACATTATAAACTTCAATTCTAAAATATGACCATGCACTGACTAAATTAAGAAACTTGTAAAAAAACTGTAAACATTTCATTTCTTTTCTTAGTCAAATACAAATCTTAAATGTATACAACTAATTTTTTGTTTTGTTTTGATTTTTTATTCATAAATTTCAAGATGGGGACAACTAATTTGTTGTCATTTCCTATTGTAGTTATTGGTCCCTCTATTAATATTTGATTGTGTGGGCATTCTCTCATAGTAAGCCATGGAGGTCGCTGGAGATGGGAATCATCTGCAAAAACCAAGACAATTATATAGATATAAATACGTATTTATTATTGAGATACATATTTTATTATTTCCAATATCATTACAATGATCTTTACCTATTGGATGAATAGCTGAGACAACTGGAGTGTTCATTGGTTCTTCCATTTGTTCCTCTCCTAGTTGATCATGAGTAGGTACATGCTCTATCATTCATAGAATAAATTTTATTAGTACACTCCATCAATTATATATTTAAAATCATATTAAATACTTCTATTTTATAGCATATATACCTGACTGGATAGGCTACTCACCACCACCATGAGGAAAATCCCCACCATCATGTGGTACTTGTTCGGTACTGCTACCCTCATTTATTTTGTTTTTTCACCATGAAAACAAAAAAGGCATTTATTTTTCGATGTATTAATTCATGAATAGATTACACAAGTACATTATAATGATGGCCTTATTGGTTTTATTTACCTCTGTGTGTGTCAATGGGGAAATTGGGGTTTTCCCCAAATATTTTTCAATGTTCCAACATATGTTGAAAACCGTAATTGAATCTGAGCCTCAAGTCTTCTTCAATGGCTACCTCTTGAAAAGCACTTCCATGCAATACATAACACCATGAAAATTTCTTGTGATAAATCAACTATTTGTTTGTTAGAGTTAGAAGAATTTTGGCTACAAATATTGTTCGTTTGATTCTTGCAATTCGTGCTCTTAGATTCTGATATCCACCATGGCCCAGTTTGTGCTACCCATGTTTTTCTACTATTGCATTTGTCACTTTAGAGGTGTCAGGGAGCCTATGAAAGGTTTCAAATGTTGATGTAATTGTAACTTCGGAATATATTCACTTATATTTCTTATATATTGTAACCCAATGTTTATTATGGGATGTACTTGAGTCATGTCATGCCCTGATGTTCCTATCGGGAGGTTCTATAATGTAAACAATTCATGTCAAGTCATTGTGGGTAACCCTCCTATTGATCAAGGGATAAAGTCCCCGCAGTTCTGGGGCACTAGGGTTATTAGACTCACCTAGTGAAGTCAGCCCTAGTTGGGTTTAGTCAAGTCAGGAATTAGTATAAATAGAGAGCTAGCCTCTCTATTTATATCACACTCACTCACACTCAGTTGTAGCACATAGCTGAGGAAGAGAAAGACACTGGGGTAAGGAATAAAGGGGTTACTGCTGTCGGGAGATCATCTTACTGTTTTGAATTTTTACTTTGGTGTTGATTCTATCTCTGAGGAAGATGCGGGGTTTTCTCCATTTATGGTTTCCCTGAGGAAAAACACTGTGTTCATTGTCTATTGTGTTTGATTGTTGTGCTTGTTGTTCTCTTAGTTAAAGATCCTAATGTTATGCTAACTTAATTTTAAAAATATAACATGGTATCAGAATTAACCCATGAAGAAGACACTGTGCAGCTGCGGGAACTAGGGCTTCCTACTTTGTGAATCTCTCTACACAGATTTTCAACAAAATAAGGTTGGAATAACTCTCCTCCCTAGGGTGCATCTTTCTGTCGAAGCAGCATTTTTTGAGGTTTTTCAATTTTGGACCCGACACTACTGCCGAAAATTAGGGCTTTTCATAGAAGAGGAATTTTTCAATGAGCCCAGGCCTGGATTGATCTCCTCCTCAAAATCAAAGTTAGGGATCAAATTCAAAGCATTTGGTTGGACAGAACTCCGGAAAAGCAAAACCCTAATCTGATCCCAAACCAGCATTGCAGGATTTTAGCTGCAAATCTAGATCTGACATCTTGACCTGGTAAGATCTAAATCTTTTGTATTTCCATTTGAGGTTCTCAGTTAAGATGTCTCATCATACCAAGCTTGATGAAAATTTTGGGGGAGTTGATAACTTCCGAGCCTAAAAGTACAGGATCTCCCTGGTCCTGGAAGAAAATGAGTTGGACTCCTATATCAGTGAGGAGATTCCAGTTCCAGAGGGAGATGAGGAAAATACCTTACATAAGAATAATTTGGTTATGGAAAATAGGATCATTGCTAATTCTATCAAGGATCACCTCATACCATAGGTGTCCTCCCTCAAGACACCTAAAGCCATGTTTGATTCCCTAACCAAATTGTTTGAAGGGAAGAACATAAACCGGAAGATGACTCTGAGAAACCAACTGAAGAATGTAAAGATCCAGAATGTAGAGACCATCCAGTCTTACTTTACAAGGGTTTCTCAGATCAAGGAATAGCTGGAAGCAGTAGATGAAGAAGTGGAAAATGAAGATATTGTAATGGCCACCTTGAATGGTCTCCCTAGATCATGTGACTCCTTTATTCAAGGAATCTGTGCCAGAAAGAAGTTAGTCAAGTTCAGCAGACTATGGGAATAATGCTCTCAAGAAGAAGCTCGGATAGTAGCTCTAGAAGAGAATATGGGAAGTGAAGATCAAGCTCTCATAGTACATTCCAAGAAAACCATAAGAAGTTCTCATCACTCCAGAGGTAAGAACTTTCACCATAAAGATAACATTAGAAATGACCTATCTAAACTAAGATGCTATACATGTGATGAAAGAGGACACTTTGCAAACGACTGTCCTAGAAACAAAGTTAACTCTCATAAGAAGAAGGGAAACAAGAGAAGACATCATGCTCATGCTGTAGAGGATGATGAACCTTCCAAGAAGAGAAGCATAAATGAAAGTGAAGACTCTTCCAGTGATGAAGAATATGTTTTAATTTCCGCTCTTACGGGAAACATTATTCATGGAAGCAATGATTGGATTATAGAATGTGGGGCTTCCAAGCATATGACAGGATTCAAGGAATCCTTTGTGAAACTTTCAGAACATGAATCACCTCACAAGGTGAAGCTAGGAGATGACTACCAGTATCCAATAAAAGGTAGTGGGGAATCCTCCTACAAGCTAGACTCTAGAAAGTCTATGACAATGAAGGAAGTATTGTTTGTATCGGGACTAAAGAAGAACCTTCTCTCCATATCTACATTAGATGAAAAAGGAATGAGGGTTGCATTTATAGATGGTCAAGTCATCATGTGGCCAAAAGGAAAGACTATTTATGATGCAGTAGTGATAAGAGAACAAGAAGGAGGATTGTACAAATTGAAGGGCCATCTAGAACAAGCCTTGGTCCATGACATAGTAAAGCCAAATGAACTTTGGCATAGAAGGCTTTCACATGTGCATTACAGAGCACTACCAATTGCAAGCAAAGCTATTGAAAGTCTTCTAGAAATTCAAGTAAAACATGATGGGGTCTGAAAAGGATGTGCGAAAGGAAAGAACACAAAGAAGACATTTCCAAGTAGCCAGAGAAAAGCAAAAGGAATCTTGGAAATCATCCACTCCGATGTATGCAGACCAATGTCATCAAGCTCACTAAGCGGGTATGTGTATTATGTTTCTTTTATTGATGACTTTTCCAGGAAGAAATGGATTTATTTCATGAAGAACAAAGATGAAGTTTTCAACAAGTTCAAAGAATTCAAATCCTTGATCTAGAATCACACAGAAAATAAGATCAACACCTTTTGATCAAATAATGGCGGAGAATTCACATCAAATGAATTCAAATATTTATGCAAAGACTCAGGGATTAAGAGGGAGTTGTCCACCCCATATAATCCACAACAGAATGGGATTGCAGAAAGGAAGAATAGAACCATCATGGAAGCTACAAGAGCAATGCTTCATGATTAAGATCTTCCTATGCACCTATGGGCAGAAGCTGCCAGAACAACGGTGTATGTACAGAACCATACTCCACACAGTGTACTCGAGAACAAGAGTCCTGAAGAACTCTTCTTCAGCAAGAAACCAAAAGTCATCCATCTCAGAATATTCGGCTATCCAGTGTACATACATATTCCAAAAGAGAAAAGGACAAAATTAGATCCTTCAAGAAATAAGGGGATATTTGTGGGATACTCTGAAAGCTCGAAGGCTTACAGAATATACTTCCCAGGATTCAAGAAGATTGAAATCAGTAGGGATGTGACATTTGATGAAGACAACTTACAACAAATCCAAAAAGAAACCTACTAAAGAACCTAAAGAAGAAGGAGCACCCATAATTCATGATACAACCGTGAATGAAGAAGTTCAAGAAGAAGATCGAGAATTTGAAGAACCTCAAGAACCTGTAGATCCACCTCAGGAAAAGAATCCTCATAAGAGGAAACTTGCTTGGGTACGAGAAGCTATCCAAGGTGCAGAAAGATATGGGGCTCCAGAAGAGAATCACAGAGAAAGAAAGAGGACCAAATCATGATCTGGGTATGTAGCACTACTATGTGATTTCATCGATAAAGAACCTTCCAATTATGAAGAAGTGGCAGAACGAAAAGAATGGAAGGATGCTATGATCGAAGAGTATCAATAAATCATGAAGAATGATATTTGGGATGTTGTCCCAATACTAGAAGGGAAGTTAGTTGTAACTTCCAAATGGTTCTACAAGATCAAACATGCTGCAGATGGTAGCATAGAGAAATATAGGGCGAGATTCGTGGCTCATGTTTTCTGACAAAAAGAAGGAATAGACTATGAGGAAAACTTTGCACCTGTATCCAGATACACTTCCATTAGATCAGTACTTGCTCTGGCTGCAGTCATAAAATGGAAGATACACCAGATGGATGTCAAGACTACTTTCTTGAATGGTGTAGTGGAAGAGGAAGTGTATGTAGAACAACCACTTAGTTTTGAGACACATGCCAGGGAGTCTCATGTGTGCAGATTGAAGAAACCCCTGTATGGTTTAAAACAGGCATCCAGGACTTGGTACGACATAAGTGATAGCTTTCTATCCAGTTTGGTCTTTAGTAAGAGTAAAGCATATTCCAACCTTTACTACAAGGTTGAATATGGAAACCCAGTGATGCTCCTACTGTATGTAGATGATCTGTTTGTAACAGGTATGGATAGGTTGATTGCTGATATGAAGAGGAAGCTTGCTACCGAGTTTGAAATGAAGGACTTGGGAATGATGCACTATTTTCTAGGCATGGAGGTGTGGTAGAATGCAGATGGAATTTCCTTGGGACAAGGGAAATATACAGTAGAGATCCTGAAGAGGTTTGGGATGATGGACTGCAAGGCTATGGCCACACCTATGGCATCAAACCTAAATCTATTGAGTGATGCTTCATCAGAGATGGTTGATTCTATGATGTATTGTCAGATGATTGGGTCCTTAATGTACCTGACGAACACGAGACCAGATATTTGCTTTGCTGTGAACACCTTGAGCCAATTCTTAACAGATCTGAGACATGTTCACTTGATTGATGCAAATCCTATTCTGAGGTACCTAAGGGGCATAGTTGATTACGGGCTCAAGTATGATGTGAATCAGAAGATTAACCTGGAGGGTTATGTTGATTCAGATTGGGCAGGCAGTTCCATCGATAGGAAGAGCACTTCAGGGTGTTGCTTCAGTATGGGATTAAGTGTGATCTCTTGGTTTAGTAGAAGCAATCCTGTGTGGCACTGAGTACAGCTGAAGTAGAGTATGTCGTAGCTTGTTCAGCTAGTTGTGAGGCAGTATGGATGAGGAATCTACTATCTGATTTATTTGATCTCCAGTTAGATGCTACTTGTATATATTGTGACAACCAAGAGTTGTGTAAAGTTGTCGGAGAACCCGATGTTCCATGACAAGTCAAAGCATATTGAGATCAAATATCACTATATCAGGGATATGGTGCAGAGGGGAGTAGTGAAGCTCCAGTATGTTGTAATGGATGAACATATAGCTGATGTGTTGACGAATCCATTAGCCAGAGTGAAGTTTGAGTAATTCAGGGAGAATCTTGGTGTTCTCCAGATCGAGGTTCCTTCCAAGGGAAAGTGACGAGTCCATGAGCCATTTTGACATGGTGAGAGGATTGGTTATTTCCATGGTCAGATGTAAGGGCTGAGCCAATATATCATGGTGAGAGGATTGGTTCCTTCCATGTAAGATATGAGTGCTGAGCCATTCTGATATTACTGTAGGATTGGTTCCTACATGATCAGATATAAGGGCTATTTCCATTCTTGAAATGGAGGTTCCTGGTCAGTTACTAGGAATACTTGGTCTAGGACTGAGGGCCATTCTGATATGACTGTGGGATGTGTTCCTACATGATCAGATGTGAGCGTATGGCCATTCTGATGTGATTGAGGGATGTGTTCCCACTTCATCAAATATAAGGGTTGTTGCCATTCTCTTGGAGAATAGAGGCACCTGGTCAGTTACCAGGGACCCTCAACCTCGGGATGAGAGCCCTTCCATCATGGTTGTAGTATGTGTTCCCACATGGGTGGATGTAAGTGCAGAGCCCTTCCATCATGGTTGTAGGATGTGTTCCAGCATGGGTGGATGTAAGTGCAGAGCCCTTCCATCATGTTTGCAGGATGTGTTCTCGCATGGGTGGATGTAAGTACAGAGCTCTTCCAACATGGTTGCAGGATGTGTTCCCGCATGGTTGGAAGTGTAGAGCCTTTTTAGCATGGTTGCATGATGTGTTCCCGCATGGCTAAATGTGAGTGCTAGGCCTTTCTGATGTGATTATAGGATTGGTTCCTACATGATTAGATGTGAGTGCTGGGTGTGCCTTTCTGACATGGTGTTGGATGTGTTCCTCTCATGGTCATATGTAAGTGCTAGGTGGGCCATTTTGACTTGGTGTCAGATGTAAGCGCTGAAGAAGACCTACATGGAGGCTAGGCCTACAACCAACATTAAAAAGGGCTGGCTCTATAGAAATTCCTGTGACAAGAAGAATCATTAGATAGCACCTATGATGATCCAGATCGAGTGATGATCCAAATCCAGTGATGATTCCCAGTGATGATGATCCATATCGAGTGATGATGATCTAGATCTAGTGATGATCCAGATCCGAAGATGAATATGAATTGAAGATGAAGATGACTTGAAGACGAAGATGACTTGAAGGATGAATATGACTTGAAGATGAACATGACTTGAAGATGAAGATGGTGAGATGATCCAGAGAAGAATACTAGTGATGAAAATTGTGTTGAGAGAATAACTCCCTAGTTAAGAGGGAGTGTTGATGTAATTGTAACTTCAGAATGTATTCACTTGTATTTCTTATATATTGTAACCCGATGTTTATTCTGGGATGTACTTGAGTCATGTCATGCCTCGATGTTCCTATCGGGAGGTTCTATAATGTAAACAAGTCATGTCAAGTCATTATGGGTAACCCTCCTATTGATCAAGGGTTAAATTCCCTGCAGTTCCGGGGCAATAGGGTTATTAGACTCACCTAGTGAAGTTGGCCCTAGTTGGGTTTAGTCAAGTCAGGAATTAGTATAAATAGAGAGCTAGCCTCTCTATTTATAACACACTCACTCACACTCAGTTGTAGCGCATAGCTGAGGAAGAGAAATACGCTGGGGCAAGAAAGAAAGAGGTTATTGCTGTCGAGAAATCATCTTACTATTTTGGGGTTTTACTTTGGTGCTGATTCTATCTCTGAGGAAGTTGCAAGGTTTTCTCCATTTATGGTTTCCTCGAGGAAAAACACGGTGTTCATTATCTCTTGTGTTTGATTGTTGTGCTTGTTGTTCTCTCAGTTAAATATCCTAATGTTATGCTAGCTTAATGTTAAAAATCTAACATCAAATATGTTAGATTTCGAAACTTAAATATATTTAAAAGTTAAAAAAAATGAACATTTTTCATTGAAAATATGATGTGTCATACCTTCTTAAACCAAGTGGTCGAGTCTTTCCTTATTTTCTAAATTCCTTCTCCTTTGTATCATCCATGAGTGCCTTCCACTCCTTCTTTGGAACCATTAGAGAAAACTCATACTTAGGGTTAGATTGCAAATTGTCCCTATAATATGTCATGGCATATTTCAAATTTAAGGCAGCTGCTACAGTGACACCTTTTCTGTTGAATGTATTACTAAACAAGGTGACCATGTGGTTAATTAGATCATCTCTCAATTTGTTAATTTTGGCATTCCACTGTGTACGAATGGTGGGCCCAAAAATATTCAACTCCTTCTCATGCAAGTTCTTATAAAAAACACTATTTCCTACAAAAATAATATGATCATTAATTAAAACTAATTTGCGATATGTGGCTTTGAATTACATGAAAAAAAACACTAAATTAATTAAATAATACCTTCAATATTCAGTATCTTGATTGGAATACAGTCATGGTCCACCAAGAAGGTAACGGGAAATGATCCCCTGCTAACCACGGTACTATTAAATTGAGCACATAGATCTATGGATCAACACACAACTCACAAAATAGATCACACAATTTACTCAGCAATTGAAGAATGAAACAGTGAAAAAATGGCTTGCAACTGTGAATGCTTTCATTAATCAAAAGTAATTAGATAATAATTACAATGAAGTACAATGGCTAAATAGCCACATGCAATTCCAATCCATGTGAGGAAATTCGAATTGATTAGACTCTACTTGACTGAATGGTTAATTGACCTTGTCTAAATCATTATCGGAGTTCATCGAAGTTCAAAATCCAAACTCAAGTATCTAATTCAGTGTTGACTAGTCTAACTAATTGAGGTAGGTGATTAAATGCACCTCACCTGCATGTAGCCATGTAAACCTAGTGTAAATTGAATAGAACTGAGTGTAGGAAACTAGAACTGAATGTAACTGACTCCTAACTGAGCTTGACTAGTCACCAACTTAACTCAACTTATGGAGGTTGGTATCGACACTCCGAGTGGCTCCTAATTTGTAGGGATTGATATAGGAGGCTCCTAAACTGATGCATGCAAGTGAAATCAATGGCATTTGGCCTCAATTAGTGTTCCCCACACTTTAGTAACTAGTGCATGTGCCCCAGTTAGGCCAAGTGGACCTAATGGTGCTAGTGACTAAAAATAGACTGAAAGGACTCTTGATTTAGACATGACTCCTAATTTAGACATAATGACCAAATTGGACAAGGGAGGATTAATAATCCTAACACCCCCCCTGAATGCTAACTTGGACAATTTGTGGTCCCTAGTAACTAAGACCATAGGTCACCCATTACAACAAGTAAAGTAAAGTAATTGCTCAACACAAGGAGCTGGGGGAAAAACCACATGGGAAAAATTCCCCCCCTCTAAGTAAGAAGATAGAATCAGGATTCAAGTTTAAAAAACTTGAAAATGTGTTGCTGCAATCTCTATTATGTAGTAGAGCAGCATGCATGATGTTCTATGCACAAGTATCCTGAGGCCTGGCATGTAGACTTCTCCATCTTTTCCCAAAACGATGATGGAAGGAAGGAGGAATGTAAATTTTGCCTCTTGCTAGATGAAAAGGTGTATGATCAACTCTATTCTTCAAAATGTAGTGAGACTAAGCCCTTTCCATGTAGCATCTTACAGGAAGTCTATTGCATCTCTATGAAGGAGGTAATATTGCATGACATAACGCAAGGGTATTTCCTTTCCAAGTGTCAGATGGATTTCCAGTCATCTTCCTAGCTTCCAGTTTGGAAGGAGGGGCTGAATATGGATCTGAATCACCCTAAATCTCAATCTCATAAATTGATATAGCTAGATCTGCAATACTAGTGGAAAATGTAAAAGAGGTAGATGAAATTTTTTTACCTTCCCTTGCAAGTGGCTACTGAGAGTGCACTGATTCTTAAAATGACATGAAGTGTGAGAACTCATATGCCTTGGAGGCATGATTTTTAGCACCCTTCGCTATGTGTTATACACCTGAATGGCACCTCTTCATCCGAGTGCCGACATCCCTCATGTTGGCACACAAAAGGACACTTATGGATAGAGGTTTTCCCAAAACACTATGGATTGGCTTGTCATGAAATACATTCTTTCACCATCTACCTAGTTACTTTGTCATTTGCCTATATTGAGATGTATTCGCGACTATCATTTTATACAACTTGCACATCACTCGCGAGTCTCCTATACAGCAAGTCACGAATCCATGTATTCGCGGGTTGCGCTTATACATAGTCGCAAGTCATTCGTGGGTTTCTCTGCTACATACCCGCGAATGTGTCTCAACATTAAAACATAAAAACACTCACGCTAATGGAAGATTAGTTAAGTTATTTAACTTAATTTCCTTAACTGTTGTAACCTCCCTAACCTTCGAGAACTACCTTATTTCACCCATATAAATACAGGCCTTGGGGAGGGTGTTGATTACTGACACTTGGAGAGCAAAGTTATGCTGGTGGAGTTTATACAGAAGTCTTTGGAGCAGTGAACTCAGAATCCTTTGGTTGCAGAGGAGTCCTTGTCTCAGGCGTTGGGTTGTATCTGAACTCTTTCCATTATTGATAATAAAGAGATTACTTCTTCCATATGTGTTTCATGTCTTGTGGTTTGATAATTATTTATGCTTCTGCATCTATATGTGATTTATCTAACCTGCTTATACATATATGAATCATCTTGTATCTGGAAAAGTGTTTCTTGACAGGTGAAAGAGGAACAATTCTGAAGACTTTGGAAGTGGAACAAAGAAGAAGAAGATTAGCAAGGATCGACCTTCATTTAACAAGTAAGTCCTTTTGATCTTCCTATTTCTTATTTTGTGCTTTAAGAGTCAATTGCCTGCAAGTAATTGAGTATGTTGGTAACCCCAGACCTTAGGTTATTAGGTGTAAAACCCTATACAATAGAACTGGCGACTCCGCTGGGGAACCCAGACTGCTGTAGGTTGTTTTCTATCCTTCTGACCAGTTTTGCTTGTGAGTCTGTTTGTGATTTATTATCCTGTTTCAATAATTGCCTCAGCATTTGAAAGTCTTGGTTTTTTCTTGGTTTTCTGAGAAAAAATTTATACCCATTTGCGGGTTGTCTTTCTAGACAGTCACGAATACTACTGTGCATTCACAGGTTGTTATACTAGACAGTCGCGAGTCACTCGTGAGTTGTTCTTAGTGACAGTCTTGAATACTCCTGGAAGTGGGGATTTTTGAGATAAGTTTTGCTTGTTCTTCTCTTTGTTTGGTCCCTGTTTCTGAGTGGTCTTTCTTTAAGAATGTTGTGTAGTGAGTCTGAATACTGTTGGCGATCACATTTCCTTGCTTTTTTGGAAGCTCTTGAGTCTTTTTGCTTGGTTTATTTATTGCTTGCATACTGAAGTGTTTTGGCTTGTTTGGGTAGTGGGTTAAAGTGTCTTAGTCCAGATCAGTGATCAGGGTCTTGGGCTCAGTCTTTTCTAGTCTATCTTCTGACAGTGGCTGGTTGTCACTTACCTTTATAATTCTACATTGATTCTTTGTCATTGTTTGCACCCAAGCTAGGGTTCCTAGCCTTCCTTCATTGGTTGTCTTTTGGTCCTGTTAGCCTGTTTGCTTCAGCCTATTGCTTTTTTACAGTTTATAAGTGTCAAGTTTGCTCAAGTTTTGTGCATTGTAGATGCATAGTAGAGTTTTTGATTATTTTTAAAAGTGAAAAGAAAACATAGTTAAAGATTTTGCATTGTGATTTTTGCATAAGTAGTGTTAATTTCAATTTAAAAATATTATATCAAAAAACTACAAAAACATAGGCTTAGTTTCTTTCATCGTAGCTTTCATTTCATCAATACATATTTGCAAAAATTAAAAAGAAGTTTGTTGTCATGGTAATTTTGCTTTGAATGCACCTTTACTTTCATTTGTTTCTTGTTTGAGTCAAAACATCATACAGTATACCACTCCATTACCTCTTGAGTAAAGAATAGCCCTTCAAAATAAACGCATAAATTAAAATTTACTAGTAAGTTTTTATTTTTAGGGGCCTTTCACCTACTATCTTAGGCTAGACTTGTGGGCTAGGAAGTGTAAACTTTCCACAAGTTATAAAATTAGATGTAGTGGACATTTCTTTAGGGAAATCCTTGACTCTATCACTGTATCTGGGAAGCTCCTCTCAAACAGGAGTTAAGCACTAGGCCGCGTGGAGGCTTGAACAGAGGAGATAACCCTCCGAATCCTTGTAAAAATGTAACCCAGGACTTTTACGCATCTGGGGATTCTGTCCTAGAAATAGTTTTGGGCTCAGCTACCCTGCCCATGCATACGAGTTCGGTTGACGACTGTCCCCCCAGACAGTTGGTATTGCCAAGATAGCCTTTAGTCTCTTGTCTTTTAGGGTTCATACCTAGGTAAACCGGAAGGCTATTTTTGGTTCACCTTGAACGGGCTTGGAAGGTAACCCTTGTGGAAAGTGTAGGAGGGCCGTGGGTGATTCCTCCGCTTGTGCCTAAGAACCACCTCAAGGACGCCAAGTAATCGTTCATCATCTTTCTTTGGGAAAGTATATCTTTCACCCTGGTTTGATTGCTTGAGACTCTAGGAACTTTTTAGTGTGTGCTCTGTGGTTTTGCCTGTGTTTAGTTGGTCTTTGGGTGTGATTTGTTAAATTTTTAATTTTGGAGGACCAACCGGTTAGAAGGTCAAGAAGGTTGAGAAACCTTCCTCCTATCACTGCATTGGAGCCTCCACCTTTACCTCAAAGGGAGAGATTAGACACAGAGGGTTCATTTGAACCTGTAGGAACAAGTGAAGTGCTTGGTGAACCAGAACTCATTGCTAACCGTTTCAATCTTGACACAGTTGAGATAGAAGAATTGTAGACTGACGAGTTTGCAAGAAATTTTAACTCCCCCTTGACTGACTTAAGCAATCCTGTGATCGTCCAGGTTATGCCTTTTGATTCACCAGTGCTAGGTGTACCTGTGGGTAGAGTCATGTCTTCTATGGAAGAAAGTTCTTTTGTGTTTACCTCAACCATTCTGGTTGAAGGGGTGCTACCTCCCCTGGTCAGTACCCCTAGATCTAGTTTGCCTTCTACACCTTTGACTCCAGCGAGCCGGGTGTTTCAACCATCGGTTCACTCAAACATAGGAGGTACTTCTGGTAACATGGTTGCTGGGATCCCTAGTATACCTACCATTCCTTCTTCCTTCCCTTACACTACCCAGAGTGGTCCGGTAGGATCCTCGGCTTATGTCCAAGGATTTCCTTGGAATGGGGGGCACATTCCCCCATCTAGTCCATACGTAGGTCCATCTCCTTCATATGTAGGAGTGCAATTTGGGAGCAACACCTATTACGGGAAAAGCTTCCAAACCCCTATTTCGGTCCCATATACGAGCTCTCCCTTTTCGTTGTTTAGCGGAGGGATACCTGCTCCAGTCTTTCAGACCCCTGCTTCTATGGGGACAGCCCAAAACACTTACACTGCACCTCCCACACAAAATCTTGTGGCTTACGGATGGAATTTGTTTCAAAGCAACCTTCCCACTTCACAACCGGTGGCTAGGGGCAACCCCATTTTTACCTATGGGCATTCGGGGGCAGGTCCCTCGAATCCCCAAGTTGGCACATTTAATACCCCGGTTAGGCCCAAACTTCCCTTTTTGGAAACTTTAAACTTGCCAGACTTGTCAGAGTTGATGAATGACCCGGTGAGGCATGACCCCTTGTGGCCACCTGTTCCCACCAAATTGCCATCGGAGATCCCTAAGTTCGAAGGTAAAGCTGGTGAAGATCCTGGGGTACATGCCACCACTTTTCACTTATGGTGTTCTTCCAATTCGTTGAATGAGGATTCAATTAGATTGAGGCTATTCCAAAGGACCTTGACTGGTACAACGGCTAAGTGGTATATCGAATTGCCTTCTGCTGCCTTTAGTAGTTTCTGGGATTTGGCTAGTGCTTTCCTTAGCCACTTTCAGCTTCCGGTTCGATACGATTTTGGAATGGACTTGTTGTCTACTTTTAGACAAAACAAGGCTACCCACATCTTGGATCATATCCAAGAGTGGAGGAGGTGAAAGAGCCTTATCAAAGCCACCATTCCTCCTAAGTTTCTATTAGAATGGTTCCTTAAATCACTGTTGCCATACATATCTAAGGATGTTTCCACATCAGGAGTAATGAATGAAGAGGAAGCCATACCCAGGGCCCAGTAGTTAGACTTGATTTACTCACAGTCTAGGATCTTGTATGAGATCATCCCTGAGGCACTGAGGCCTTTGCACGAGGCAGAGAAGCCTAAGCCTGGACCCCACCCACGCCAATGGTGTGGTTGGGTCTGTCAACTCTCCCACCGTAGAGTCTTTAACTAAGCAACTTCACCAGTTGTCTGTCAAATAGTCTACGACGGAGGCAGCAAAGGCTACCCCCTCTCCCCAAAATGCAAATGTTTTTGTGCAAACTTCTTCTAAGGGAAATCAGCAGCCCGACGGGAAGAAGAAGAAAGGTAAGAAAGGAGAGGGAAACCAAAACAAGCCAAAACCTGCGAACAATGCTGATGGGGGAAAAAAAGAAAAGAAGAAGATCAAGTTCCCTTGTAAGTTGTGCCAAGAGGACCACCTTACTCACCTTTGTCCCCTTATGGATCAAGCCCAGAAGCTGCTCAAATCTCAACAACCGGCTGTCCTGAAGGACCCATTTCCCTAAGGACAGAATTCTGCTTCAGCTTCTAATGTAGCAGGGGGCACTCAAACTGCCCCTGACCCTAATTATATCAACATGGTTCGATATTCGACTTTGTTGCAAACTAGGAACAAAAACTATGAAACTGAGACTTCTGAGAAGGGTAAAGCTGTAGTTGAAACTTCGAACCCTCTCACGATAGAAAAACCTGCCGAAACTATGCCGAAGATACCGAAAGGTGTTTTCAAGAAGACTTTGCATAACCCTAATGCTAGGGCTGCTTCAAACTACTCCATGGTTGAAGACTTAGCTCAAACCCCGTGTGCAATGTCAGCTTTAGAGGTGTTACAGAGTTGTCTTGCCCAACGGGATGCTCTCTTAGCAGCTTTAGGTAGCATGTATTCTTCGAGTCTCATGGCGAAATTCAATTTGTCTGATGTCAAAATTTTCCTGCCTTACCATGTAGCCCTATCAATAGATGTCATCCATGGTGGTAAGACCATTGGAAGGGTAGTTTTTGATGAGGGAGCCTCTACATGTGTTATGTCCCTGGCTTGTTGGAAAGCTCTTGGATCCCCAGAGCTAGTCCCATCAAACACTTTACTTACTGCTTTTGATGGAATATCCTTCCATCCTCATGGTATCCTGCCGACTTTCGAGCTTAAATTGGCAGGAAAAGCAGTGTCTGTTGAAGTTGAAGTGATTGATGCTCCTTTGGACTATAATTTGCTTCTGGGAAGGAATTGGACTTATGCAATGTCTGTTGTTGCATCAGCTGTTCTTCGTGTTGTGGTTTTTCCACATGAGGGCAAGTTGGTTACTATTGACTAGCTTGATTTTACCTGAAAAGGCCATTTAGATTCTAAGGAATCCACTGTGCCATTGGTTGATCAGGCCAAACCTGCTACACAGAGCTTGGGAGCTGGAATGTACACATCATTGATGGGCACATTTGACCTTCCAGCCCCGGTGAACTACATTGGTTCTACTACTGTGGGGAAGTCCATCACTACGGTTGGTGATAAGACTGATCCTTGGGTCCTCCCAACTCCCCATGAACCAGAATTGCCCTTATCAACAGTAGAGGTAGCTTATCAATCCATCGTTCAAGCTACTGCTGATCCCATTCCAGATCCTCTTTTAGTCTCGGATGATCTGGAAGATGTCTATTTGCCCGCATGGGCGGAAAACTCTTTATATTCCATAGATTGCTTAGATACAATTTTTCCTTCCAATGAAGCTATTCTGGAAGCTATGAGTGGACGTGATAATATTTGTGAGGATCTTCATCATCGATCCTATTTCCTTCCAGATCTGAGCAAGATAGAAAACCAAGAGTTTAAGGTGAGACTGTCAGATGATATTGACTTACCTATCAACCCTTTTCCTAGGGAAGGGGTGTTTGCTGAGGGGAATATGGAAAACATTTCTACCACTATACCTATCAATATCTCTGTAAACCCAGATGTTGTGGAAAACATCTATATAGGTGCAAACTGCTCTCCGGAGGAGATTGCCATCTACACTGCCCTTTTCAAGGAATTCTGCGATATCTTTGCCTGGTCATATGAGGAGATGCCAGGCATTGATCCATCTATTTTCCAACATGAAATCCGAACCTATCCTGATACCAAGCCGGTTCGACATAAATTATGCCCCGTGAACCTGCGTAAAGCGGCAGCTGTGAAGGCAGAAGTTGAGAAGCTCTTGAAATCTGGTTTTATATATCCCATAGCGTTGACTGAATGGGTATCCAACCCTGTTCCTGTTGATAAAAATCAAGGGACTATTCGCATTTGTACTGACTTTAGAGACGTCAATAAATCCTATCCCAAGGATAACTACCCCACACCATTCATTGACCAGATCATAGATGCATGTGCGGGGAGTGAAGTGTTTTCGTTTATGGATGGTTTCTCCGGCTACAATCAAATCCAAATCAAACCGAAAGACCAACATAAAACTGCTTTCATTTTCCCTTGGGGTACATTTGCATATAGAAAAATGCCCTTTGGATTGAAAAATGTTGGGGCTACCTTTCATCGAGCCATGAACTTTTCTTTTCATGACATAAAAGCCATTGTTGAACCTTACCTTGATGATCTGCCTACACATTCTCGTAAGAGGGTCCAGCATCCAGATCATTTGAGGTTGATTTTTGAAAGATGCAGATACTATAAAATTCGCTTGAATCCCCACAAGTGTGTTTTCTGTGTCGAGTTAGGAAGATTACTCGGATTCATCGTATCCAGTAGAGGCATCTAGGTGGATCCATTAAAAGTTGAGGCCATTGTAAATCTGCCTCCTCCTCGTTCTCTCAGGAAACTTCAAAGCCTGGAAGGAAAGTCCAACTTTCTTCGATGTTTTATCATTAATTATGCCAAGATCACTAAAGGTTTCATGCGCTTGCTCAAACAAGACACTTCTTTTGTATGGGATGAAACCGCACAACTTGCGTTCAAGGCATTGACAAAAGCTTTGTTGTCGGCTCCTTTGTTATGCCCACCATATTATTCTAGGGATTTTATATTATATCTGGCCACGTCGAAGTCAACCATTGGGGTAGTGCTAGTTCAGGAAGATGATAAGCTCGTTGAGCATGTCGTTTATTATCTTAGTCATGCTTTGGCTGGACCTGAGCTTAGGTACTCCCACATCGAGAAGTTATCCTTAGCATCTGTTTATGTTGTGAAAAGGTTGCGCCACTATATTTTACTGAGGACCACAACAGTAGTGGCGGATGTTAATCCGTTCCAATATGTTTTATCCCGATGGATTGTTGGGGGAAAATTCAACAAATGGATTGTCATTCTCCAGGAGTTTGACTTGGATTTTCAATCCGCTAAGTCTAAAAATTCCTTAGTTTTTGCTGAGCTAATAGCAGAATTTTCCACTGAAGAAAATGTTGCGGTCGAGGATGACTCATTCCCAGATGAGCACATCTTCTTGATATCTACCTCTAATTCTTGGTACTGGGATATTCTTATATATCTCCAGCCTTTGAAGTATCCTACCGCTTACTCTAGGGAGGAACGACGTAAGTTACGCCTTCATGCCAAGAACTACCTCATTATAGGAGATACATTATATCGACGAGGGGTAGATTTCGTCTTGCGTCACTGCCTTACTCATGAGAAAGTGAATATTGTCCTAAATGATTCTCATAGTGGAGCATGTGGGGGTCATTTATCTGGGTTAGCAATGGCCCAGAATATTTTGCGTGCTAGTTATTTCTGGCCCACGATCTTTAAAGATTGTGTGGAAGCCGTGAAGCGCTATCATCCATGTCAGCTTTACACCAGAAAAATGCGGTCGCATCCTGCTCCGTTATTTCCTGTTGTCTCAGTAGGCCCCTTCATGAAATGGGGGATTGATTACATGACATTCAACCCAGTCTCAGATGGGGGACATAAATACATCATTGTTTCCGTTGACTATTTTATGAAATGGGCAGAGGCAATGCCTACTTTCAAAGATAATGGGGAAACTGCAGCTTTCTTTGTTTTCAATCAAATTATTGCAAGGTTTGGTATTCCCAAAGTGATTGTCACTGACCATGGTAGTCATTTTCAAAATAACATGATGACGGAACTGACCACCATGCTTGGATTTCGACAAGAGCATTCTTCTCCATACTATCCGCAAGCAAATGGTCAAGTTGAGGCTGTAAACAAGACTTTGAAAACTATCCTTAAACGGACAATTGATACAGCCCGTTCTAATTGGCATATCATTTTATATCCTGCTCTTTGGGCTTACTGAACTAATGTTAAGACTGCCACGGGTTATTCACCTTTCCAACTCGTTCACGGGGTGGAAGCAGTCACTCCGATTGAATGCGAAATCCCGTCCTTGCAGATAGCCATTCATGTGTTACCTGATACGACTGAGATTGAAGAACATCTAGTACATCTAGAACACCTTGATGAGCAATGTAGAGATGCGTTGACTTCCAATCAGGCTCATAAGAATAGGTTTAAATCTCAATATGATAAAATGGTCAAACCTAGGGCTTTCTCTGAAGGGGAACTTGTCTTGCTTTGGGACCAAGATAAAGAACCTCTGGGGGCAGGAAAATTCAAGGCTATGTGGTTAGGACCCTATGTCGTGTCAAAATTTTTGAGTAAAGACACATATGAATTAATGGATTATGATGGGAATAAGCTGCCTAAGCCTAGAAATGGGCTCTACCTAAAGAAGTACTATGCTTAGGCTTAGCACTTTTTCTTGTATTTTAGTGTATGTATTTTTATGTACATTAGGTTGTCAGTTTTTTTTTTATATTATTTTTTGGTTGTTGTAGATGTCTTCTGAAATGTATGTAGGTTTCGCTGATGGCACCAGCCATCACACTTGCAACCTGGCTTCGGCAGCATGGGTTATCTATTCTCCCACAGGACAGCTTGTTTCCGCGGGTGGCGCTTGTCTTGGTCCTGCTTCTAATAATGTTGCTGAGTATAGGGATGTTATTGAGCTCCTATGGGATGCTTTGTCACATGGCATCACCCAACTTGAAGTCCGTTTGGATTCTCAGTTGGTAGTTTCCCAGCTCAATCGAGCTTATCAGGTACGAAATCCTAGCTTGTTACGTCAGTTCATGCAAATTCGTTTACTGGAAAGACATTTTGAAGTTATTACTTTTAATCATATTCCATGAAATCAAAATTCATTGACTGATGCATATGCTAATTATATTTTGGATTGGCATCTCACACACATTTCATAAAATATATAGCAAACATGTAAAGAACACTTGTAAATAAACCGACAACCAAAAAATATATATATATATATGTAAAATATCTGTCATAGATAGGTCGATTCTAATCCGTAGATCCCATCATATACAAAATATACAAAATGTGGATCATCGTCCATCAAAATTCCCTAGAACTAAGCCTGCCCACCATGGCCACTAGGACCACCTTGGTCCCCGTGATCTCTAGGAACCCTGGCTTCCTCAGCCTCGGCTTCGGCAGCCTCCACCGCATCTCTGTAGACAAGTGCTGCTCTAGCTACTTGCCTGAACAGTCGTAGCCATATCGGTGGAACCCCTACTACAAACTCCTGCATGGCTATAGGTATGTGCTCAATCCATATCATAGGTACTCGCTGGGTCAGCCTGGCCAACTTCCCCTCTAGTACCTGAACCAATCCTGGGTCTCCTCCTACAACCGGTCGCACGAACATTCGCGGGTGCCCTTCAAGGCGGACTGGTCCAATATTTGCATTTTGACGCATGACTAGGATTAGGACTTGTACATATGTATATTTTCTATCATTTTAAAATTCATAAAAATTTGAAAATGATAAAAAATTAAAAAATCACTTACCCATCTCACCCCATATTCCTCCTGGAGGGAGGACAAGGTCGGGATCACCTCGGAAATCCATCCCAACGTATGGAAACTGCTCCAACACCAGCAACTGCCGTTCCCACCATACATAAAAGTCATCATTGTAGACGCTATGTACTATGTCTCCTCCTCCTTGACGGAGGAAGATATCTCCCCACCGGCTCAGCCTTGGCTGACATGGATGTCGGACCTGTAGTGGTATCGCAGGGCTCATAGCTGGTACCCTCTCAAATAAGAACGCTACTAGTATGCTGGCATAGCCAAAGTTATTGCGTTTTCCTCTCCTATAGTTGAAAAGTTGCCTCTTCATGATGGGGAGCACTCCCGAGCACCAATCATAGAGGGCACCTCTAAAGCAATCAACTGCCACCCTCATTTGATTCCTGGTGGCCATATGCAACCCTGATGATCCCGCAAGTCTCACAATAGTGCTAGCTAGTACCTAGAGTGTGAAATCCTAGATGTCTGCAATAATAACACTGCTGCCCCTCTTTTGCGTACCTAGTGTACAGAACATGTAAACATAGTTTTGGACACTCAAGGGGTCTCCACCCCTGCCAGTGCCCTCCAAGTTCACCAGTGCCCCCCGTTTTGATAACCCGGTTATGAAATATATATCCTCTACGGTAAGCTCTAAAGTCTCACCTTGAAGGTTAAACATCCCCATGTCATGATCCCAATAGTTTACCATGAATTCCAGTAAGCGAACATTTGACCGCATGGGTGATGTGCAAAAGAACTTCAGCAGCCTGCAAGTTCTCAATGCTTGTATTACAGCCGCACTTTGGAGCGATGCATGATCCATTATTTCATGTTCTCTTTCCCTCCACTCCAGCACCATATTTTTCCTGGCAAATACACACAATTTGGTTCAGTATTTCATCTTTAAAAATAAAAAATTGAGCATAAATTTTGAGTTTTCACCCATCGCGCAGCATTCATGACTGTCTAGTTAGGTAGGCCGCGAATCATTCGCGACTGCCTAGTTCGACAACTCGCGAGTAAAATGCGTATTAGCGACTTTTACTCTTTGTAACCCGCGAATGCGCCCTTATGTAATTTGGGATGATGTAAAATACTGAATTAACCATTAATTTTGATATTTGTTTGGATCAAATTGAAGGGTTTAGGGTGTAGAGTTACCTGCAATTGACGGATCTGAATTCCGACAGTCCAATTGTCCACGGTAATCGATCAAAGATAGAGTGTAAACTTTCCTTTTTTGGTCCAAAAAGTGCAAATGGTGAGAAATGTTTTAATTTTCAAGCTATTTATAGAAATAAAATTTCGTAAAGTGGGTATTTTTGTATAGTTTGAAATGTCAATTGACTAATATCACCTCTTTGTGCCTTGGAACAGGTTTACCAACTTTTACAAAGTGTTGATACTTCTATAGGGTGGTTTTGCTATCTCCAACACATGTTGGTATCTTATCACTCCACATTAACCTTAGTATTCAATGTTTTGCCACGGACTATGGTATCCTAAGCCATTAGTCCCTTGTCTCTACCATTGTTCTTCCGTGGCTAGGATCCTTATTTCATGAGTGTCATCTTATTATTCCTTTGCCATCCTTTCGTACTCATGCCGTCACTGTTTCAGGCCCAGGGGTTTCCTCATAGCTATTTTTCACGCCAAATAGAGCTTCTTCTGAATCTCTTTTTACAAGCTATCCCTTTATAGGACTCCCCAACCTTATGGAGTTTGTTTAGGCCCAGGTCTGACTCCTTCAAAACAGACTTGACTGCCGAGTTATCTCATCCGTTCAAGCTCATTAAGAATATGTGAATGGGCATCCGCATTGGTGGTAGGTTATCTCTTTCTCGGACCATGCGGAATAATATGAGAAAGGATCAATCTCTTTTCTTTTGAATTGAGAAGAGTATTCTCAGGTATAGGTTTATCACTTTTCCGGACCTGAGGGACTAAATTTATGGAAAAGGAACACCCATTTTTGAGCTTAGTTCTCTCTTTTTCGTGCTCTGGACCCAAACATGAAAAATATTTCGAGTGTACTTTGTGTCTTTGTCATGCTCGTTAAACACTAAAGAACAAAGCAACAAGTTTATTGTTGTAAGCCCCATTTCTCGTAACCAAATGGATCTTTTCGAGTGATCTTGCTTTCCTTCACACTCATAAAACTCAAGCTATCTTATGCTGTTCTGGAAGGAGCGTTGGGTAGGTGGTAATTTAACCTTTTTCGGACCTCCCTGACTAAGTACGAAAAAGGTGCGCCTTTTCTTCTTCGGAAGTTAAGAGAGTTCTTCTATGGTTTGTTTTATACTTTTTCGGCCTCAGGAGACTAAATTGGACGAAAAAGCACCCCCCTGGAGTCTTCTTTGGAGTTTTCAGACTCTCTAAATGTGAAAACACCGTTTGAGCATGTACTAGTTCGGGCTCATTAAATCCACGGATCAGTGTATCAAGCATTATTTTCCCATCTCTTCAAGCTTGTTAAAAAATGAAGAGGGAACCGAGTTTACTTTCTTGGACTCGTTAAAATTTAACAGGGAACGTAAGGAAGAAGTTTTCTCTTATTTTCAGTAATGGCAGCATGTCATCCTTGAACATAGCACTCTTTGCTTTCTGATATCCATGTTTCAGTATACACTTGTGTTCAGCTATCACTTTGAGTTTCTTACTCCTCCTCATGTCCATTATACCTGGGGAACCTGATCATGTCTCCTACATGACAGATAAGTCTAGTTGTTCTATCTATCCATTGTATGCTACCTTGGGTCATCTCTGTGTTGTGCTCACTGTTCAAGGACTTTACCCAATGTCTGATCTATAACCTGATTCCATCATTGTTATATCTGCTATCTATTTCTGTCTCCCTTCTTTTGCCCAGTTCCTAGTCACTCTTGTGATCCGTTGGAGGATCTGTTTCCTTCCTTATCATAGCATGGTTCTGTTTTAGTACTTCCTGATGACGAAGACCTAGAGTTTTTACGATCGTACCTCTGGATTCACTTTCATCATTGGTGAACTCCTTTGTTTTAGTTGTCAATTATCACCTATTTATTGACAAACTGTTGAATCCTCTCCATGTTCGACTTTAGCTTACCCTTATTCACATGGCTTAGATTGTACTGGTTCTTTGGGATCTTTTATGAAGACCTTAGTCTCTCACATATAGACTAAGTTGCGCAAGAATATGTTCGATCTATCTACATAGCTTCCAGATCTTTGAAGACTCATCATTATTGTATATTGTGGCTTCGATCCACCTTTGTAATATACGTGGTTTTATACCTGTATCATATGATGTAATCAAATATTGTGCAGGAGCTAATGTTCCAGTAAATTGAACATAGCATCCTCATATGTAACTTTGTATATGACATTATTATGCTTTGTTTTAGGTACTCTCTCTGCTCCATTGGATTTCTGAGTTCTCCAAAGATAGACATTATAATGTATTTCAGCCATCGTTCCCCTCTGACCTCACACATTAGGGGGCATCTGTTATACACCTGAATGGCACCTCTCCATCCGAGTGCCGACATCCCTCATGTTGGCACACAAAAGGACACTTATGGATAGACGTTTTCCCAAAACACTATAGATTGGATTGTCATGAAATACATTCTTTCACCATCCACCTAGTTACTTTGTCATTTTCCTATATTGAGATGTATTTGCGACTATCATTTTATACAACTCACGCATCACTCGCGAGTCTCATGTACAGCAAGTCGCGAATCCATGTATTTGCAGGTTGCGCTTATACATAGTCACGAGTCATTCGCGGGTTGCTCTGCTACAGACCCGCAAATGTGTCTCAACATTAAAACATAAAAACACTTGCGCTAATGGGATATTAGTTAAGTTATTTAACTTAATTTCCTTAACTGCTGTAACCTCCCTAACCTTCGAGAACTTCCTTATTTCACCCATATAAATACAGGCCTTGGGGAGGGTGTTGATTACTGACACTTGGAGAGCAAAGTTATGCTGGTGGAGTTTATACAGAAGTCTTTGGAGCAGTGAACTCAGAATCCT
Organism: Pseudotsuga menziesii; assembly: GCA_001517045.1. Classification (NCBI taxonomy): domain Eukaryota; kingdom Viridiplantae; phylum Streptophyta; class Pinopsida; order Pinales; family Pinaceae; genus Pseudotsuga; species Pseudotsuga menziesii. Next base: position 259,103 of record LPNX010127643.1, read on the forward strand.
TTGGTTGCAGAGGAGTCCTTGTCTCAGGCATTGGGTTGTATCTGAACTCTTTCCATTATTGATAATAAAGAGATTACTTCTTCAATATGTGTTTCATGTCTTGTGGTTTGATAATTATTTATGCTTCTGCATCTATATGTGATTTATCTAACTTGCTTATACATATATGAATCATCTTGTATCTGGAAAAGTGTTTCTTGACAGGTGAAAGAGGAACAATCCTGAAGACTTTGGAAGTGGAACAGAGAAGAAGAAGATTAGCAAGGATCAACCTTTGTTTAACAAGTAAGTCCTTTTGATCTTCCTATTTCTTATTCTGTGCTTTAAGAGTCAATTGTCTGCAAGTAATTGAGTATGTTGGTAACCCCAGACCTTAGGTTATTAGGTGTATAATCATGTACAACACTATGATGTTCCTAGTAGAGATATATGTGCTATCCATTGAGTCAGGACCAAATATGACTCGCTTTGGAGAGCCAGTATGAGTCATCTGGTATACAGATAACAGGTTTGCAGCTAGGGAGGGAACATAAAGCACATCCTTGAACTTTCCATGTTGAAACTTGATAGATCCCTTCCCTTTGGCTTGAACTTTACTGCTATTTCCCATATGAATAATAGGACCATAAAAATACTGCAAGGAAGAGAATGACTCTCTAGATGCAACCATATGATTGGAAGCTCCCGAATCATTGAGGAAGGCATGTGTTGTTGAGAAGCTAGCCTTCAGTGCATGGAATGTGTCTTCATGTTCTTCAGTTTCTTCTCTATGGTCATCCTTCCTTGTGCTAGTAGGTACAGTAATGTTATGTTTCTTCAGAAGAAGAGACATCTCATCAATTTTTCTTCTCATACAGGTTCTTTCTGGATGAAATCCCCTTCCACAGTAAGAACAAAGTGTCTTTCCTTTTCCATTCTTCTTACTTCTCTTCGAACCTGAAGGCTCTTTTGATTGCTCTTTCTCTATAGGAGACTCATCCTTTTTCTTCTCTTTATCATTCACTACCTTAGGTCCTCCTACAACCAATGCTTGACCTCTGGAAGATTGAATGATCCCCATTTGGATCAATTTGTCATGCTCCTGAGTGAGAGATTCAATGAAGGAGTTAAGAGTAGGAATCTTCCAGTCTGGAGTAGAAAGCTTCACAAAATGAAATGTTGATACAAATACTAAATAGTATAAACCAAGTTTGGAGAGAATGGCAAGGATGAGTTGATCATCCTCCTTCTCAACCTTGCACAACTTCAATTGGAACACTAGATGCTTGATTTTTTTGAAGAATTCATTTAGTGTTTCGAAATTGGTTGGATGGAGAGAGATCAGCTCATTCTCTAGCTGATAGATCCTTAGACCATCCTGATTGTCAATTAAGGAGGAAATATTATCCAAAAACTCCTTGGGAATCTTCAATCCATTGACGTGGAAGATAATATCCTGAGAGATTGAGAGGAACAAGCATCTGTAGGCTTCATAAAGCCTATTCCAATATTTTTCTTTGTCAACGTAATGAATTGGCTCTTTCTCTATCTCCATTGTGAGTTTGAAGAGTATTTTGGAGTGTAGTTATATCTCCATGTCCTCCTTCCACTGGTGATTGTTGAAAGGAGTGATAAGTCCCATTGGAGGAGCCATTTAGACTGCAAACGATAGCACTGAGTTGTTGTAGTGAATGCAGAGAAGGAGTCTGAGCTGCTTGTAGTGAATACAGTGAAGACGAATGGTAAACCTGTAAATCACACAATCAAACAGAAAAAAAAATAAGGTTGATAGTTTGCACTTTTAAAATTTCCTTCACACCCAGCATAGTTGATCAAGCAAGCTTGATCAACAATTCCTTAACTTGGGATATTAAGTGGTAAATTCTCCGCTTCTGGTGCAGTACTGGAAGGAGCAATTTTGCACAATTTTTTTTTAATCCAAGTATGTTTCTCTAGTAGGAGAAGTGCCTTGTCCTACCAAGGCTCTGATACCATATTAAATTGAGCACATAGGGCTATGGATCAACAAACAACTCACAAAATAGATCACACAATTTACTCAACAATTCGAAAGAATGAAACACTGCAAAAATGGCTTGCAACTATGAATGATTTCATTAATCAAAAGTAATTAGATAATAATTACAATTAAGTACAATGGCTAAATAGCCACATGCAATTCCAATCCATGTGAGGAAATTCAAATTGATTAGACTCTACTTGACTGAATGGTTAACTGACCTTGTCTAAATCATTATCGGAGTTCATCGGGGTTCAAAATCCAAAATCAAGTGTCTAATTCAGTGTTGACTAGTCTAACTGACTCAGGTAGGTGAGTAAATGCACCTCACCTGCATGCAGCCATGCAATCCTAGTGCTAACTGAATAGAACTGATTGTAGGAAACTAGAATTGAATGTAACTGACTCCTAACTGAGCTTAACTAGTCACCAACTGAACTCAATTGATGGAGGTTGGTATCAGCACTCCTAGTGGATTCTAATTTGTAGGGATTGATATAGGAGGCTCCTAAATCGATGCATGCAAGTGCAATCAATGGAAATTGGCCTCAATTAGTGTTCCCCACACTTTAGTAACTAGTGCATGTGCCTCAATTAGGCCAAGTGGACCCAATGGTGCTAGTGACTAAAAATAGACTGAAAGGAATCCCAATTTAGACATGACTCCTAATTTAGACCTAATGACCAAATTGGACAAAGAAGGATTAATAATCCTAACAATTACTTCTCTAGGATAACAACTTTCACATTCATTTCTACTGTCCTCTCTAACATCTTGTGAAGGGCTCTATTGATTTCCAACGTCTGATGAGTTTGTAGCATCTAAATAGCATTACTTGTCAGTAGATTCAAGTAGCCTCATTGGTATGGTATATTGACAATGTGTTGAACCATCGCTACTACCAATGATGACCTCTACATCCTGTACTCAATGCACAAGTGTTATGTCCAAAAATTCCTACAAAAAAGAAAACTTTAAATGATTAGATCATATAAAAAATACAGAACTAAAATAACATAAATGAATATATGTCTTTTATCAGCCAAAATGGAACTTCTTCGTCCAAGTGCCGAAATTCATCATGTCGGTAAAAAAAAGGACAACTAGGATTGAAGTGGAAAAAAACATTATAGATGTGCATGACCTTTGATGCATTATCTTTAGACCATCCTTATATATTTTTATTCTGAGTTTTGGGTTTCATATGTGACTATTTGCATTGCAACTCGCATGTCATACACGACTATGTGCATTGCAACCCACATGTACCTTTCATACGCGAGTTCCCTTTGAGAAACCCGTGTATCATACATGCCTTTCCTATATCAATACTCTCATATACCTTAATTCGACCTTAAAAAATATAAATCATGATTAGAGGATATTAGAGGAGATTAGTTGGGCCCTAATCCATAACTATCCCAACTGTCTCAACCATCCTAACCTTTGAAACCTCTCTATTTACCAAAGTATAAATAGAGGCCTTGGGATGGGGCTAATCAATCAATTATGGAAGAGAAAAGTTATGCTGGTGATATACCTTCAGAGTCTTGGAGCAGCAGAACTCAGAGTCCTTAGTTGTAGAGGAGTCCTTGTGTCAGAAGTTGGGTTGTATTCTTACCTATTCATTGTTTTTTAATAAAGAGAATTCTTCTTCCAATCTTGCATTGTGCTTATCTCATGTATATTGGTTTAATGAATATGTTCAATTATGTTATTAATATGTTTTTCATCTAACCTCTTATTTAGATATGTATGAGATATTGCTTGAAGAATTGGCTCTTTGTGTTGATGTATTTTTAACTTCGGAATGTATTCACTTGTATTTCTTATGTATTGTAACTTGATGTTTATTCCGGGATGTATTGTAATGTATTTGAGTCATGTCATACCCCAATGTATATTCCAATAAGTTTCTATAATGAGAAATTCATGTCAAGTCATTGTGGGTAACCATCCTATTGGTCAAGGGTTAAAGTCCCCACAGTTGTGGGGCCCTTGGGTTATTAGACTATCCTAGTGAATTCAACCCTAGGTGAGTCATTGTAAGTTGGGGCAATAGTCCGCACCATTTTGTTACCCTCCTATTGGTCGGAGGAGGCAAAGTCCCCATAAGTTGTGGGGCACTAGGGTTATTAGACACTCCTAGAGATGTCGAATCTAGTAAGTAATTGTTAAGTGAGGACGACATGATGGAGTGGGTTCCAAGTGAACAGAAGAATATAAATAGAGAGTGAGTCTCTCCATTTAGGATACACACACTCACTCATTGGGGTGCATGAGTGAGAGAGGAGAAGTTCTCTCAGTGTGAGAGAGAGAGACTGCTGCTGTCGGGTAATCATCTTACTGTTTTGGGATTTTACCTTTTTGTGTTGATTCTATCTCTGAGGAAGTTGTGGGTTTTTATCCTTTATGGTTTCCCCAAGTAAAATTATTTGTGTCTCTTGTCTGTTGTGTTGTGCTTGTGTTCAGGGATGATTTTAAGGAACCATACTTATTTAAAAGTGTATAAATGTTGGCGAATATTACCAATTCTTAAAATGCCAACTATAAAATGATTGGCGATATTTTTAAAAAAATATTTTAATTTCCAAGGATTTTATATCGTTTATATAATAATTTGGCGATTTTTACGGTGAAAAAAATTTACCCCATCAAAATTGGGCAAAACAGGGCTTCAAAAAATGTAAAATGGCGAATGTTTTTTGGGAGAAAAACATGGAAAAATAGCCCACTGGGCTAAAATTCGCCCCTAAAATTATCCTTGCTTGTGTTTTATTGTTGTGCATGTTATTCTATCAGTTAAAGATCCTAAGATCATAGTGGTAGCTTATATGATAAAAATATAACATGGTATCAGAGCTAACCTAATAAGAAGACATTGTGTAGATACATAAGCTATGGCTTCTTACTTTTTGGGTCTCTCTCCACAGTCCATCAGCAAAAGTATGCTAGGCTGACTCTCCATTGAAGGGCGCATCTTCATGTTGAAGCAGAAATCGATTCCGAGCATTTTCAGTTTTCGATGCGGAAATTAGGGATTTCTACAGAAGAGGAATTTTTTAATGATGTTGGCATAGGATTTTTATCCTCATCAAAATCGAAGTTCAGAGACCTGGATCAAGAAATTTGGTTGGGTGAAACTCCGGGAAAGTCAAACCCTAGTTTGACCCCGAGCTAGAAAAACCCTAAATATTAAAACTGGTAATTTTTGGTACATTCTCTATATCCCAATGTTGGTGAATGATCAAGAGCTAAACATTGCAGGGGCCGAAGACACGATCCTGATGAACACTATATCCAAAATTCAGCCTCTGATTCGCTATATTTTGGGAGATATGATCCCTCCAAGTTAGGGTTCCAACCTCTTCCAAAATTCATCCCTAAACAGGACACTTGGGAAGAATTGCTATATCTTGGGATACAGAGGTCCAACTGGAATTATTGAAGCTGTTCCAAAAATGGCACGGACTGTAATTTTGGTGATCCAACTTTTAGACCCAGAAGATGAAACAATGACACATGGAAGTCCGTACAACTTCTCTGTTTTGAACAGTCTTGTAAAAGGTCACCCTGGGAAAAGGATCATAAATCCCAATTGGTGAAACCAATTCTAATGAAACCTATGGTGTTGGATCATGAACATGTGAGGTTACCTCAATGAGAAATTTTAGACATAGAGGAGTATTAATTGTGGATATATCACATAAATAGTGACAGGAATTTATGTAGAAGAAATTGGAAAACTAGGGCTTCCTGTTCCAGGAGCTTCCCTCCACTGTTTTCAAAAAATGAGTACATTGGACAGATCCATTTGAAGAGATCTATCTGTACATCCAATCAGATCTGAAATATTCCAATTTTTGAAAATTAGGGTTTCCGTGACAAACCCTAGATCATCTAGCTCCGGAACCAGGACGAACACCTCAAATTGGTAAGATCTAATCCTTTGCTATTTTCATTTCAAGTTCTCATTTCAAAGTGATCTATCACATCAGCTTGATGATAAGCTTGGTGAAGTTGACAAATTCCAAGTATGGAAGTATATGATCTCTCTAAAGAAAATGAATTGGACACCTACATGAGTAGAGAGGTTCCAGTTCCAGAGGGAGATGAGGTTAGAAGCCTTACACAAGAAGACCTTGGTCAAGGCCAAGAAGATCATTGTTGATTCAATCACAGATCAACTTGTACCACAAGTGTCTTCCCTAAAGACACCGAAGATGTTTGATTCCTTGACCATGATATTTGAAGGGAAGAACATACATCAGAAGATGACCTTAAGAAACCAGTTGAAGAATGTGAAGATCCAGAATGCAGAGAACATGTAGTCATAAGGGTCTCTCAAATCAAAGAAAAACTTGAAGCAGTAAAAGAAGAAGTGAAGAATGTAGAAGTGGTGATGGCCACCTTGAAAGGCCTCCCAGGATCATGGGATTCATTCATTCAAGGAATGTGTGCCAAAAGGAAGTGATTACTTTCAGTAGACTCTAGGAAGAAGAAGAAGCTCGACTCATAAGAAGAGAAGAGAAGATGGGAGAAATTGAAGAACAAGCTCTCACCATCGAAACAAGATCCCTCAAGCGATAAGGAATATGAAGGACTCGATTATTGAAGAACCTCTTATCCATCTTGAGAGCTCGGATAAGAAATGATGAAGTCGTGAATGAAGAAGATGATGAACCGTAAGGCTCAAGAAGGAGTCTACCCATGAAACAAAAAAATATAAGTATTCAATTGTCATTGTTTTGTTATGCATTTGTTTATATTCCGTTGATGTATTATGCATGATAGGATGTTTGCATTAATGACAGTATAATACTACTAGGCATGTGATGGGTAAGTAGCTCATGGTGCTATACAACTCTCCATTTCTACTTATCTAGAATGAAACCTCTTTGCTGACATATTGGATTAGTGCACAATCTCAATGTTGTCCTAGTAGAGATGGAAGGCATATAGAAAGTTTCAGTGAGATATGGATGAATGTTGTATTGGCTAAAGTAGTTGCATGATCATATATTTATGCATAAGAACTTGCCAGTATGAATATACCATATGAAATTTTTCTAACCATACAAATGCATTTGAATTGTAGGAAAGATCGAGTACATAATCTCCTACAAGCAAAGAAGAATGAGACTTGCTCCGGAGAACAAGTGATGACACTTCAAAGATGAAAAATAATATGATGAATACAATGACATCATTGGTGCAAAATCTTCCAAGAAGAAAGGGAAGATCAGTTCAAGAAGATTGATGTCTAGGATGCAGTATCAATACATGAAGGAAAGTTCGTAGTTCCATCATGGAGTAGATGGAAACATCGTGGGATACAAGGAAAGATTCGAAGAGACATTTGCAGCCAGTGGGACTTGAGACACATGACAGGCATAATCATGTGTCCAAATGAAAGAAGACCTTATACGAGCTCAGAAGACACCCATGGGATAACACATACATGAGGAGCTTGATGAATATCTGAACCTTTTCTACAAGGTTGATAGACGATGACAAGCTCACAGATGGGTGCGAGATGAACTTTTGAAAAAGTTCAAGATAGAGGATCTTGATATCCAGTGATCCTAGATGGATACATAGAATATTAGTAGCATAGGAAGCTACTTGTCACTCTGGTACAAAATGTTTCAGTGCATAGAGTATGAAAGACAGAGGGAGTATGATTCTTCAGAGGGAGTGACTGCAGAAGATCCTGTGTTTCAACATGGTACGACAGGATGGATAGATTATTGATGACTCTAGGCTTTATTGAGAGTAAAGTGGATTCCAACCTTTGCATCAAGGTTGAAGGTGGAAGACCAGTGATGCTCTTGTTATGTGCCAATGCACTATTTTCTAGGCATGGAGGTGTGGACAAAGGAAGTATGTAGTAGAGATCCTGAAGAGGTTCAGGATGATGGACTGCATGACCACACCTATGGCATTGAAGTTGAAGCTATTGAGTGTTGCTTCATCAAGACGTTTGATGCCACGATGTATCATTAGATGATTTGTTCCTTGATGTACCTAATGAATATGAGATATTTGCTTTGCTGTGAACACATTGAGACATGTTCACCTGATGGTTGCAGAGCATGCAGTGAGGCACCTAAAGGGTACAGTTGATTATGGGCTCAAGTACGATGCAAATTAGAAGATTAACCTGGAGGATTATGTTGATTCAGATTGGGCAGGCAGTACCATTGATAGGAAGAGCACTTTAGGATGTTGCTTTAGTATGGGATCAGGTGTGATCTCCTGGTTTAGCAGGAAGAAATCCTATGTGGCATTGTTTATAGCTGAAGCAGAGTATGTCGCAGCTTGTTCAGCTAGTTGTGAGGCAGTATGGCTGTGGAAGCTACTGTTTGATTTATTTGATCTCCAGGTGGATGCTACTTGTATACATTGTGACAACCAGAGTTGCATGAAGTTGTCAGAGAATCCAGTGTTCCATGACAAGTCGAAGCATATCGAGATCAAGTATCACTATATCAGGGATATGGTGCAGAGGGGAGTAGTGAATCTCCAGTATGTTACGATGGAGGAACAGATAGCTGATGTGTTGATGAAGCCATTAGCCAGGGTGAAGTTCAAGTACTTTTAGGAGAAGCTTGGTGTTCTCCATATCGAAGTTTCCTCCAAGGGAAAGTGATGAGACCCATAGCCATTCTGACATGGTGAGAGGATTGGTTCCTTCCATGGTCAGATGTAAGGGCTGATCCATTTTGTCATGGTGAAAGGATTGGTTCCTTCCATGTCAGATATGAGTGCTGAGATCCATAGCCATTCTAACGAGTAGGTCAGATATAAGGGCTGAGCCATTCTGTCATGGTGAGAGGATTGGTTCCTTCCATGTCAGATACGAGTGCTGAGATCCATAGCCATTATGACGAGTAGGTCAGATATAAGGGCTAAGCCATTCTGTCATGGTGAGAGGATTGGTTCCTTCCATGTCAGATGTGAGTGCTAGCCATTTTGTCTAGTAGGACAAATGTAAGGGCAACTACCATTCTGGGAATGGAGGTACCTGGTTAGTTACTAGGAAAACTCAGTCTAGGACTGAGAAGCCATTCTGATGTGACAGAGGGATTTGTTTCCACTTGATCAAATGTAAGGGCTGAACCATTCTGTCGTGGCTAAAGGATTAAGTTCCTTCCATGTCAGATGTGAGTCTTGGCCATTTCGATGAGCAGGTCGGATATAAGGGCAACTACCATTCTCTAGGAGAATGGAGGCACTTGGTCAGTTACCAGGTAGCTCAGTCGAGGAGGACTGGGGGCCATACTGATATGACTACAGGATTGGTTCCTACAAGATTAGATGTGAGTGCAGAGCCCTTCCATAATTGTGAGCAGAATGTTTTCCCGCCTAGATGGATGTAAGTGAAGAGCCCTTCCATAATTGTGAGCAGGATGTGTTCCCGCATGGATGGATGTAAGTGCAGAGCCTTTTCATCATTGTGAGCAGGATGTGTTCCCACTTGGATGGATGTAAATGCAGATCCCTTCCATCATTGTGAGCAAGATGTGTTCCCACCTGGATGGATGTAAGTGCAGAGCCTTTTCATCATTGTGAGTAGGATGTGTTCCCGCCTGGATGAATGTAAGTGCAGAAATATTTCATCATTGTGAGCAGGATGTGTTCCAGCCTAGATGAGAGTCTTTCATCGTTGTGAGTAGGATGTGGTTCTATCCTAGGTGGAAGAACAGAGTTCTTCCATCATTGTGAGCAGGATGTGGTTCCAGCCTGGATGAAAGTGAGGAAATCTTCCATCATTGTGAGCAGGATGTGTTCCGGCCTGGATGGAAGTGCATAACTCTTCCATCATTGTGAGCAGGATGTGTTCCAGCCTAAATGGATGTGAGTACTATGCCTTTCTGATGAGTAGGTCAAATATAAGTGCTGAAGAAGACCTACATGGGGGCTAGGCCTACAACCAGCATGAAAAAGGGCTGGCTCTGTAGAACTTCTTGTGACGAGAAGAATCATGAGATAGCACCAGTGACGATCCAGATCCAGTGATGATGATCCAACAGTGATGATCCAAATCCAGTGATGATCCAGATCCAGTGAGGATCTAGATCCAGTGATGATGATCCAGCAGTGATGATCCAGATCCAGTGATGATGCCCAGTGATGATCCAGATCCAGTGATGATCTAGATTTAGTGATGATGATCCAGATCGAGTGATGATCCAAATCCAGTGATGATGATCTAGATCAAGTGATGATCCAGATCCAGTGATGACGATCCAGATCCAGTGATGATCTAGGTTCAGTGATGATGATCCATATTAAGTGATGATCCAGATCCAAATGAAGATGACTTACAGATGAATATGACTTGAATATGAAGATCACTTGAAGATAACGAAGACCTGACGATGACCCAGATGATACAGAGAAGAAGACTTGTGCTGATAAATTGTGTCGAGAGAATACCTTCCTAGTTAAGAGGGAGTGTTGATGTATTTGTAACTTCGGAATGTATTCACTTGTATTTCTTATGTATTGTAACCTGATGTTTATTCCGGGATGTATTGTAATGTATTTGAGTCATGTCATACCCCGATGTCTATTCCGGGAAGTTTCTATAATGAGAAATTCATGTCAAGTCATTGTGGGTAACCCTCCTATTGGTCAAGGGTTAAAGTCCCCATAGTTGTGGGGCCCTTGGGTTATTAGAATATCCTAGTGAAGTCAACCCTAGGTGAGTCATTGTAATTCAGGTCAATAGTCCCCACCATTGTGTTACCCTCCTATTGGTCGGAGGAGGAAAATTCCCCACAAGTTGTGGGGCACTAGGGTTATTAGACACTCCTAGAGATGTTAGCTCTAGTAAGTAATTGTTAAGTGAGGCTAACATGATGGAATGGGTTACAAGTGAATGGAAGAATAAAAATAGAGATTGAGTCTCTCTATTTAGGATACACACACTCACTCATTGGGGCGCATGAGTGAGAGAGGAGAATTTCTCTCAGTGTGAGAGAGAGAGACTACTGCTGTATGATCTTACTGTTTTGGGATTTTACCTTTTTGTGCTGATTCTATCTCTGAGGAAGTTGCGGGGTTTTCTCCTTTATGGTTTCCCCGAGGAAAACTCTTTGTGTCTCTTATCTCTTGTGTTGTGCTTGTGTTTTATTGTTGTGCATGTTATTCTTTGAGTTAAAGATCCTAAGATCATAAGGGTAGCTTATATGATAAAAATATAACACTTTGCAAGTGAAGAGAAGCATCCTTCGAAGCTTTGCAGAGGATTGGAGTGAGAGAATACCAAGCTTGGATCAACCATCATAAACCAGGTAAGCCAAGATATATTCCTATTCTCATTCCATTTTTTGTAAAAGCTGATTGTCTGCAAGTATAATAGTAAGTTGGTAACCCCATACCCTAGGTTACAAGAGTGAAATGTCATGTACAATAGAATTGGGGACTCCACTAGGGACTCTAGCCTGCTGTGGGTTTATCCTGTAGGTTCTTTACCAGTCTTTGTTCTATTTCTGATTCTAAGTGTGGTCCTTTTTATCTTTCTTTTGATTTACAGTGTAGTGTGCCCAGAATCCTTTACTATTCTTTTTTCTTTGAAAAGCAATTAGTTATATACACGAGTTGTTGTTATACATAGTCACATATAAGACCTTGTATATGCAGGTTGCTCTATAAGACAGTCACGTATCATACACAGGTTTCCTGCATACACAGTCGCGTATATCCTGTAGCAGCATAAAATTTGGGTAGGTTTTGCTTGTCCCTTTCTTATTTGGTTTTTTGCTTGCTTGGACGTTTATGTCATTGGCATGACTCTATGAGTCTAAAGTCTTGAGTGTCACACCGTTTTCTTATCTTCAAGCCTTTGAGCTTTCTTTGTTTGAATGTCTTTCATCTTGTGATTTGAATTTGGTCCGCCTGCTTGGTTTATAAGTTCAATGCTTTGTGCCTAGGTCAATGATCAGGGTTTTGGATACTTTATACTCTATACTACATTTTGTAGTGTCAGTTTGTCACTTGTCCTTTTGATAAATCTAGTGGACTTTTGGGTTCAATAGTTTCTCCAAGTCAGGTTTTTTTCGAGTATTCTTCTTGATTGGTTGAAGTAGGTTATTTTGGGTCCTTTATACTTTATTTCACTCATTATATGATTTGATTATTCAAACTTGCTCAAATTTTTTTTGCATTTAGTTGCATTGTAGTTTTTGAAGAATTTGAAAAGTGAAGGAAAACCATTTTTTACTTTTGCATTTAGTCATTTTCTTTTCAGTATTTTTGAAATAAAATTTCAAAAATTATAAAAAGAAGTCTTAGGTTTCTCTCACTTAGTTTCAATTTCATTAGCTTATATTTGCAAAAAAGAAAAAAAATTGGTTTAAGTAGTTGCCATTTACTTTGGATTTTTCTTTATACATCATTTTACTTTTTCTTATCAAGTCTATAACATCACAATCTTTCACACCATTTACCTTTTGAATAAAAACAACCCTTAAAATGAATGATATAATTTAAAAATTATTAGTAAGTTTTATTTTATAGGCTCATACACCAACTATATTAGGCTAGACTTGTGGAATAGGGAGTTTAAAATCTCCACAAGTGTTTAAATTCAGACGTAGCTTTCCAATCAATAGGTAAGCCCTCTTCTATGTTGATTATATCTAGGAAGCTCCTCTCAAACGGGAGTTAAGCACGAGGTTGCATGGAGGCTTGGACTGAGGAGATAACCCTCTGATTCCTTGTCAAAGCATAGACCAAGGTTTTTGCGCATTTGGGGACCTTTTTCAATACCACCCTTTAGGCCCCATGCAGTTCCAGTGTTGACAGGATTTCAGGCTTTGCTACCCTGCCCATGCATACAAACCAGGCTTGCGACTGTTCCCCTAGAATGTCAGTATAGTTGCAGTAGTATTTAGTCTCTTTGACATCTAGGGCTCATACACAGGTACACCAGAAGGCTATTTTTGGTTGACCTTGGATGGACTTGGAAGGTAACCCCGGTAGAAGGTGTGGGAGCGCGGTGGGTGATTCCTCCGCTTGTGCCTAAGAACATATACAAGGACACCAAGTAACTATCTCTCAGATTTATTCTGGAAAGCATATCTTATACCCCTTCTGTCTGTTGTGGCTTTAGGAAATTTTGTAGTGATTGTTGTGTGGTTTGTTTGTGTTTAGACAACCTTAGGGTGTGTGAAGAGTCAAATTTTCAATCATGGAGGACCAACCTCTCAGAATTTCAAGAAGGTTGCAAAACCTTCCTCCATTTACTACAATGGAGCCTCCACTAACCCCTCAAAGGCAAATATTAGACACAGACGGTTCTTTTGAACCGGTAGGAATAAGTGATGTTCCAGGTGAAACGAAAATTAGGACAAACCAAATTGATACAACCATAGTAGAGATAGAAGACTTATAGGCTGATGAGTTTGCAAGAAAATTTAATTCACCTCTTACTGACCTAAACAATCCTCTGATTGTCCAAGTTTGTCCATTTAATTCACCTGTTATTGGTGTTCCTATGAGCAGACTGATGTCTAGTGTAGGAGAGAGTTTTTCTACCCCACCTCAGCTATTCTAGCTGAAGGAGTGCCACCTCCCCCGGTTGGTACCCCTAGAACAAATATACCTGCTAGTCCCTTAACTCTAGCTAGTCGGGTGGTTCAACCACCGGATTCCACAAATGTAGTAGGAATTTCTGGTGGGGTGGTCACTGGGATTCCCAGTGCACCTGCTACTTCACCCTCTTTTGCATACACTGCTCAGAGTGGTCCTGTAGGATCCTCTTCATGTGTCCAGGTTTTTCCTTGGAATGGGGGACACATTCCCCCATCCACGCCATATGTAGGCCCCACACCTGCATATGTAGGGGTGCATTTTGGAAACACTAACTCTTATGGTAAAGGTTTTCAAACATCATTTTCAGATCCTTTTACGAGCTCTCCTTTCTCTCTTTTTAGAGAAGGGATACCTTCTCCTATCTTACAAAATCTAGTTTCAACTGGAGAAGCTCAAACCACATACACTGCACCACATATGAATAATCCACTGGGTTATGGGTGGAATCCTTTTCAAATTAGTCTGACTACTTCGCAACCGGTAGCTGGGGGAAACCATGCCTTTACATTTGGGAACCAAGGGGCAAATCCTTCTACTTCCCAAGCTCGTACTTTTCAGGTTCCGATTAGGCCCAAACTTCCTTTCCTGGAAAATTTGAATTTTCCATATTTTTCCAAGTTAATGAATGACCCGGTGAAACATGATGCCACTTGGCCACTTGTCCCTACCAAGTTACCCTCGAATATTTCAAAATTCGAAGGAAAATTTGGTGAAGACCCAGGGGATCATAGCACCACCTTTCACTTATGGTGCTCTTCCAACTCGCTGAATGATGACATCGTTCGGTTGAGATTGTTCTAAAGAAATCTAACTCGTGAGACAGCAAAGTGGTATATTGAACTACCCTCTGTTGCGTTTGATAGTTTTTGGGACTTAGTTAATGTGTTTCTTAACCATTTCCAACCTCCTATCTGGTATGATGCCATTACAGACTTATTGTCCACCTTTTGGTAGGACAAAGCCACTCACATTTCAGATCACATCTAAGAGTGGTGAAGGTGAAAGAGGCTCATTAAGGCCACTATCCCTCCCGAGTTTTTGTTAGAATGGTTCCTTAAGTCCTTATTGTCATATATATCTAAGGATGTATCCACTTCGAGAGTAACTAATGAGGAAGAGGCCATCCTCAGGGCCCATCAGTTAGATTTGATATATTCTCAGTCTGGGATTATATGAAATCATTCCTGATGCACCGTGGCCAACATATAGTGTCAAGAAACATAAGCCTGGACCCCATGCCGATGGTGTGGTTGGTTCAGTTAAATCTCCCATTGTGGAATATTTGGAAAAACAACTCCATTAGTTTTCCATCAAACAGTCTACAACAAAGGCAACAAAGGCTTCCCCCTCATCCCAAAATGCAATTTTTTTTTTCAATCCTCCAAAAAGGGAAATCAGTAGCCCGATGGGACAAAGAAAAAGGGGAAGCAAGGTTAGGGAAACCAAAACAAGACAAAACCCACAAATAATGTTGATGGAGGGGAAAAAGAGAAGAAGAAGGTGCAATTTCCCCATAAGTTGTGCCAGGAAGATCACCTAACCCATCAATGCCCTCTTATAGATCAAGCTCAGAAGTTGCTCAAAAATCAACAACCGCCTGTCCTAAAGGATCCATTTACCCAAGGACAGAATGCAGCTTCGGTTTCAAATGTAAGAGGGGGAACTTCTAATTCCCCTAACCAAAATTATATCAACATGGTTCGATCCCATACCTTGCTTCAAACTAGAAACAAGAACTATGAGACAAAGGCTCCTGAGAAGGGTAAGTCTATAGGTGAAACTTCTAACCCTCTCACAATTGAAAAACCTGTTGAAACTATGCCTAAGATACCAAAAGGTGTTTTCAAGAAAACATTGCACAATCCTAATGCTATGGCTGCAGCCAATTACTCTGTAGTTGAATATTTATCCCAAACCCATTGTGCGATGTCAGATTTGGAGGTGTTAGAGAGTTGT
Source organism: Pseudotsuga menziesii (assembly GCA_001517045.1). Lineage (NCBI taxonomy): Eukaryota > Viridiplantae > Streptophyta > Pinopsida > Pinales > Pinaceae > Pseudotsuga > Pseudotsuga menziesii. The sequence continues at coordinate 274,663 of LPNX010127643.1, forward strand.
CTCGCCCAGCGAGATGAACTCTTAGAAGCCTTAGTTAGTATGGATTCATCGAGCCTCATGGTGAATTTTAATTTGTCTGATGTCGAAATTCACCTTCCGTATCATGTGGCTTTATCAATAGATGTCATCCATGGCGGAAAAACCATTGGAAGGTCAGTTGTTAACGAAGGTGATTCCACATGTGTCATGTCCTTATCTTGCTGGAAGGCTCTTGGATCTCCATAGCTAGTTCCATTGAACACCCTACTTACTTCTTTCGACAGAAGGTCATTTTGTCCACATGGTATCCTACCATCTTTTAAGATAACGTTGGCAGGGGAGGTAGTATCTATTGAAGTAGAGGTAATTGATGTGCCTTTGGATTACAACTTGCTTCTGGGGAGAAGTTGGACATATGCCATGTCTACAATTTCATCAGTCATTCTTCGGGTGGTAGTGTTTCCACACCAAGGGAATTCAGTTATAGTATACCAACTCAGTTTCACTCGGAAGGGCCACATGGAAACTAATGAGTCCACCGTGCCATTGGTTGATGAGGTAAAATATCCTTTAAAGAGATTAGGGGATGGAATGTATTCATCATTAATGGGAACATTTGATATCCCAACCCTGATTATTTACTTAGGTTCTACTAGTGTAGGGAAGTCTGTTGCAACGATTGGTGATAGAACAGATCCTTGGGTTCTGCCTTCACGTCATGAACTTGAAGTGCCCTTATCAACAGTGGAAGTATCTTATCAAGCTATCATTAACACCACTGTTGATCCTGTTTCGGTTCCTCCTTCAGTCTCATAGGAGCTGGAAGAAGCCTATCTTCCTACTTGGGTAGAGAACTCTTTGTATACTGACGATTGCTTACTCATGGTTTTTCCTTCAGACGAAGCCATTTTGGAAGCCGTGAGTGGGAGAGATAAGATCTATGAAGATATTCATCATAGATCCTACTTTCTTCTAGAGCTGAGCAGGATTGAAAATCAAGAGTTCTATGTGAGACTGGCAGGTGATGCTAATATACCGATCAATCCCTTACCAAGGGAGGGAATCTTTGCCGAGGTGAATATGGAAAACATTTCTGTTACTATTCCTATCAACATCTATGTGAACTCTAGCATTGTGGAAAATGTATATATTGGTGCAAGCCGCTCTCTGGAGGAGATTGCTATCTATACAGCCTTGTTTAAGAAATTTTGCGACGTGTTTTCCTGGTCATATGAGGAGATGCCAACCATAGATCCATCGATAGTCAAACATGAAATCTGAACCTATCCTAATGCCAAAATAGTTCGATAAAAACTTAGACCTGTCAATCCACATAAAGAGGCAGCCATTAAGGCTGAAGTTGAAAAGCTACTGAAATTTGGTTTTACTTACCCGATAGCTTTGACGGAATGGGTATCCAACCCTATTCCTATTGATAAAAAGCAAGGGATGATATGTGTATGTATTGACTTTCACGATTTAAACAAAACTTGTCCTAAGGATAAATACCCCACACCATTCATAGATCAAATCATTGATGCATGTGCAGGGAGTGAGGTCTTTTCGTTTCTGGACGGTTTCTTTGGGTATAATCAGATTCAAATAAAGCTGGAAGACCAACATAAAACGTCTTTCATCTATCCTTGGGGTACATTTACGTATAAGAAAATTCCTTTTGGATTGAAAAATGCAAGGGCTACCTTTCAGCGAGAAATCAATTTTGCCTTTCATGACATCAATTCTATTGTCGAACCCTACCTAGATGATCTGCCAACACATTCTTGTAAGAGGATCAACCATCCAGATCACTTGCATTTAATTTTTGAACGATGCATGCATTATAAAATACACTTGAATCCCCACAAGTGTGTTTTATGTGTCGATTCAGCTAGGCTGCTTATGTTCATTGTTTCTAACAAAGGTATTTAGGTGGATCCTTTGAAAGTTGAGGCCATTGTAAATCTACCTCCTCTTCGTTCCATTAGGAAACTTCAAATCCTGCAAGGAAAGTCTAAATTTCTTTGACGTTTTATCATGAATTATGCCAAGATCACCAAAGGTTTCATGTGCCTATTGAAGTAGGACACAACATTTGTATGGGATGAAACCACACAACTTGCATTCAAGGAATTAAAGAAATCTTTGTTGTCGGCACCTTTATTCCGTCCACCAGATTACTCTCATGATTTTATATTGTATCTGACCCCATCCGAGTCGACCATTGGGATAGTGCTAGTCCAGGAGAATGATAAGCTCCAAGAGAATGTCATCCATTATCTTAGTCGTGCTTTAGCTGGCCCTGAACTTAGGTACTCCCATGTTGAAAAGTTGGCGTTATCAGCTGTGTATGTTGTTTAGAGGTTACGTCACTACATCTTACTGAGGACTACGATAGTAGTGGCAGATGTTAATCCTTTCCAATATGTCTTGTCTCAATGTATAGTTGGAGGCAAATTTAACAAATGGATAGTCATTCTTCAAGAGTTTGACTTAGATATTCAATCCACCAAATCCAAAAAGTCCTTAATTTTTGTAGAACTTATTGCAGAATTCCCAATTGAAGAAGACTCATTCCCAGATGAGCACATTTTCTTGATTTCCACCTCTAACCCTCGGTATGGAGATATACTTGTCTATCTCTAGACTCTGAAGTGTCCTGCAACCTTTTGTGGGAAGAACGGCTCAAATTGCGCACACATGTGAAAACTACCTTATCATTGAGGATACTTTATATCGTAGAGGGGTAGACTCTGTTTTGCGTCAGTGCCTCACCCATGAAGAGGTTGATATTGTCCTAAACGATGCCCATAGCGTAGCATGTGGGGGTCATTTATCTAGGTTAGCAATGGCCCAAAAGATCTTAAGCGCCAGTTATTTTTGGCCCACGATATTTAAAGATTGTGTGGAAGCCGTGAAGCATTGTCATCCTTGTCAGCTTTACACCAAAAAGATGCAGTTGCATCATGCTCCATTATTTCTCATCATTACAGTGGGCCCCTTCACCAAGTGGGGGATAGATTATGTGACATGCAACCCAGTTTCATCTGGGGGGCACAAATACATCATTGTCGATGTAGATTACTTTACGAAGTGGGAAGAGGCAATGCCCACCTATAAGGCTGACGAGGAAACTGCAACTTTTTCATTTTCAACCAAATTATCATGTGTTTTGGTTTTCCTAAAGAAATTTTCACTGACCATGGCAGTCACTTCCAAAATAGCATGATGACCGAATTGGCTACTATGCTAGGGTTTAAACAAGAACATTCATCTTCTTTCTACCTGTAAGAGAATGTTCAAGTCGAGGCAGTCAATAATACCTTGAATACTATTCTCAAGTGTACTATTAATGCAGCCCGACCAAATTGGCACATCATTTTGTATCCTGCACTTTGAGCTTATCGAACCAATGTGAAAACTGCCATGAGGCTCTCTCCTTTCCAACTCGTTCATGGATTGGAAGCAGTACCCCCAGTTGACTGCGAAATCATGTCTTTAAAAATTGCCATTCATGTGTTACCTAATACGACTAAGCTAGAGGAACGTTTTTTACACTTAGAACATCTAGATGAACCACGTAGAGATGCGTTGATTGCAAACGAGGCTCATAAAAATAGGGTGAAAAATCAATACGATAAATCGATCAAACCTAGGATTTTTTCTAAAGGGGAGCTTGTCTTTCTCTATGACCAAGACAAAGAACCCCTAAGGGTAGGGAAATTCAAGTCTATGTGGTTATGACCCTATATCATGTTGAAAGTTCTGAAGAAAGGGGCAGATGAAATAACTGATTTCGAAGGGAATAAGCTACCCAGGCCTAGAAATGGGCTCCACCTGAAGAAGTACTATGCTTAGGCTTAGCACTTTTTCTTGTATTTTTATTGTATGTAACTGTATGTACAATAACTAGTCAGTTTGTGTTCTTATATCATCTGTTGGTTGTTACAGATGTCTTCCGAGTTGTTCGTAGGTTTTGCAAATGGCGCTAGTCATCACACTTGTAACCTGTCTTCATTGGCATGGGTTATTTACTCACCCTCAGGATAGCTAGTTTCCTCTAGAGGCACTTGCCTAGGTCCTGCTACCAATAATGTGGCCAAATGTAGGGCCATCATTGATATTTTATGGGATGCCTTGTCATGTAGCATCACCCAGTTAAAAGTTAGACTTGACTCTCAACTGGTGGTTTCCCAGCTCAATCGAGCTTATTAGGTGCGAAACCCTATTTTATTACGTCAGTTTTTGCAAGTTAGGTTATTGGAAAGAAATTTTGCTTTTATTACATTTAATCATATTCTAAGAAATAAAAATTCATTAACTGATGCATATGCGAATTATATCTTAGATTGGCACTTAACACACATTCCATAAAAATATACAACAAATACATTGTAAAACACATGTAAATAAACTGGCAAAAAATATATATATATATGTTAATATTTGTCCAAATAGATAGGTCGAGTTCTTGATCCTTATATCCAATCATAGCTGTATAAATATACAAAAATTGGATCGTAATCCATAAAATGCCCCTAGGTCTAATCTTGACCACCCTGGTCATCCTGACGACCCTGGTCACCCCAGTCATCCTGGTTATCCTGTTCCTGAGCCTCCTCAGCTGCAGCAGCCTCCGTGGACTCTATGTAGACAAGTACCGCCCTGGCTACTCTTCTCATAAGGCGTATCCAGGTGGGTGGAATACCAACAACTAGTTCCTGCATAATTGCAGGGATCTGCTCAATACGTAGAGTTGAGACTCTTTGGGTTAGCCTGGCCAGCTTCCCCTCAAGTACCCTGATCAAACCCTGATCCTCTCTTGCCACTAGTCGTACATACATACTAGGATTCCCATGAGGGAGGACTGGTCCAATATCTGCATTTTAAACATTAAAATGATGAAAAAATATTATACATATGTATATATCTTTATGATTAAAAAATTCATAAAAATTTAAAAATTGAAAAAAACCAAAATACCTAATGCTCCCCATGCTCCTCCAGGAGGGAGGACAAGGTCATTGTCACCTCGGAAATCCATTTCAACATATGGAAACTGTTCTAGTGCTGGTAGCTTCCATCCCCACCATACGTAGAAGTCATTGTGGTAGACACTCTGAACCAAGCCACCATCGCCTTGGCGAAGGAAAATTTCTCCCCACCTACTCAGTCTAGGATGACGAGGAGAGAAATTTGGTAGAGGGACTGCAGGGCTGAGGGCAGGAACTCTCTCAAAGAAGAAGGCCACCAATATACTAGAATAGCCAAAGTTCTTTCGTCTGCCTCTCTTGCAGTCAAAGAGTTGTTCTTCATTATCGAGATTAAACCCAAGCACCAGTCAAATAAAGCTCCATGTAGGCACTCTACAATGATTCTAATTTGGTTCCAAGTAGCAAGACGGAGTGATGACGATCCTGCAACCCTCACTATTGTTCTTACCATCACCTGCAATGGGAAGTTACTAATATGTGCAATATGGATGCAAGTTCCCATTTTCTGATTGCCAGGCGTGCAGTAAGTGTTGATATAGTCCTGAACACTTAGAAGGTCACCTCCCCTGCCGGTACCCTCGAGCTTGACAAGTGTTCCCCATTGTGACAAACCCAAAATGAAATATATGTCTTCCAATGCAATTTCCAGAATCTTTCCTTGTAGGTCAAAGGAACCTAGATCATGATCCTGGTAGTTAATAAAAAACTCCAGGAAACGGACATTGGCCCGCATAGGTGAGGTGCAAAAGAAATTTAACAACCCACTTTTCCGCAATGCTTACACTATGGGGGCACTTCAAAGTGCATCTTGGTCCATATTTTCATGTTCCCTCTCCCTCCACTCCAACACCATGTTTTAGCCTACCCATAAAGCCATCATCAAAAATTAAAATTCATTAAAAAAACTTTGATTTTGGCCCTATTTATAATTTTCCTATGTCGCGCAGTATACACGATTGTATTTTAGAAAGATCACGTATCATATGCAGGTTGCCTTCAGGAAATTCGTGTATAAAAAGCGTGTACCCGATTGTGTAAGTCGCCTACCCACGTATACAGCGCAACCCCATTAAAATTTGCTTGAAACATCAAAATTCTAAATAAAATTGAAAATTTGAATGGATGAAATGGAAGAGAAGGAAGAGATGACTTACCTAGAACTTGCGGATTTTAAAATCATCCACTGGTTTGTCCACACCAAACGATTGAAGTCAGAGGTAAAAATTGCCTATACTGGGTAAAAATATGAAATGGTGATTTTGATTTCTATTTTTGAACTATTTATAGAAATAATTTCAAAATGTGCCTATAGTTTTAATTTCTATCAAAAATCAAACTAATGCCATTTCATGTATTCCTAATGCAACAGGTCCAAGGTTACTTAAAGTTGTTATTCACTCATATAGGATAGGATTTTGGTCATTTATATGCATTTTTTCATCTATACCTAATCCGCTTTAACCCTAGGATCACTACTTTGACCACAGACTATGATGTTTAACCATTATTACCTTGTCTATACCATTGTTCTTCCGTGGATAGGGATTTCCTTCCATGAGTACCCTAGTTTAGAACACATTGATTGTTTTTTGGTACTCATGCCGCATTTGTTGTAGGTTTAGGGGAGTCTTCTTAGCTATTTTTCATGCCAAATTGACCCTCATTTTGGTCTATTTTTACAATATATCGCCTTTATAAGGTTCCCCTCCCTTATGGAGTTTCTTTAGGCCCAGGTCTAACTCCTCAAAATAGACTTGACTGCTGAGTAAACTTGTCCATTCATGATTGTTAAGAATATGTGAATGGGCATCCACATTGGGGGTAGGTTATCACTTTCTCGGACCATGTAGAATAATACGAGAAAGGATCACTCTCTTTTCTACGGAATTGAGAAGAGTATTCTCAGGCATAAATTTATCACTTTTCTGGGCCAAAGGGACTAAAGTTATGAAAAAGGAGCGCCCTCCATGAGCTTAGTTTTCTCTTTTTCGTTCTCTAAACCTAAACATGAAAAAGATTTAGAGTGTACTTTATGTATTTATCATGTTTGTTAAACACTAAAGAATAAAGCATCGAGTTTACTATTGTAAGCCTCATTCCTCGTAACCAAATGGATCTTTTCGAGTGATCTTGCTTAGGATTCACACTCGTAAAACTCAAGCTATAAGCTGCTCTTGAAGGAGCGTTGGGTAGGTGGTAATTTAACATTTTTTGTACCTCCTTGACTAAGTACAAAAAAGGTGTGCCTTACTTCTTCGGAAGATAAGAGAGTTCTTCTGTGGTATGTTTTATACTTTTCCGGCCTCACGAGACTAAATTGGATGAAAAATGAACCCCTGGATTCTTCTTAGGATTTTTTCAGAATCTCTAAACATGCAAACACCAATGAGCATGTACTAGTTCGGCCTCATAAAATCCATGAATCAATGACATTATCAAGCATTATTCTCTCCCCTCTTCAAGCTTGTCAAAAATGAAGAGAGACCTGAGTTGACTTTCCTGGACTCGTTAAAATTTAATAGGAAAGATAAGGAAGAAGTATTCTTTTTGGGTTACAGACAGTGGCAGCATGTCATTCTTGAACATAGAACTCTCTAAACTTTTTGATACTCATGTCTCAGTGTACATTTTCAGTTCATATATCACTTCAATTTTCTTACTCCTCCACTTCTCCTTTATACATGGGGAATCTGATCATGTCTTCTACATGACAGATAAGTCTAATTGTCCTATCTGTAAAGTTAAAATCTACCTTGGGTCATCTCTATGTTGTGCTCACTATTCAAGGATTTATCCCTGCATCTCATTATTATCCTGATTCCATCATTATCCTATCTGACTATTACTTGTGTCTACCTTCCCTTATCCAGTTCCTAGTCACTCTTGTGATCCGTTGGAGGATATATTGCCTTCCTCATCACAGCATGGTTTCTCATCAGCACTTCCTGAAGACGAAGACCTATAGTTTTGACGATGGTACCTTAGGATTCACTTTCATTATTGGTGAACTCCTTTGCTTCAGTTTTTAGTTTCACCTATTGATTGACAATCTATTGAATCCTTTCCATGTTTGACGTCAACAAATCTATTCACATGGCTTGGATTGTACTAGTTCCTTTGTATTTTGACGAAGACCTTAGCTTCACATCTATGACCTAAGTTGCGCAAGATTGTGTTGTTTTAACTCACACAACTTCCATATTTTGAAGACTCATCATTGTATATTGTGGCTACGATCCACCTTTGTAATATACATGGTCTTGTACCCATATCATATGATGTAATCAAATATTGTAAAGGAGCTAGTGTTCCAGTATATTGAACATGGAATCCTCATATATGATTTTGTATATGACATTGATATGTATTTGTTTCAGGTACTTCCTTTGCTTCCTTGAACTTCTGAGTTCTCCAAGATTAACATTGTAATGTATTTTGGCCATCGCTTCCTATTGACCTCACACATTAGGGGGCATCTGTTATCAGCCAAAATGGCACTTCTCCATCCAAGTGCTGAAATTCATCATGTCGATACACAAAAGGACAATTAGGATTGAAGTGGCCAAAAACACTATAGATGTACATGACCTTTGATGCATTATCTTCAGACCAACCTTATATATTTTTATTCTCAGTTTTGGGTTGCATACGCGACTATGTGCATTGCAACCTGCGTTTTCCTTGCATACGTGAGTTCCCTTTGAGCAACTCACATATCATATGTGCCTTGCCTATATCAATACTCGTGTATACCTTAATTAGACCTTAAAAAGTATAAATCACAATTAGAGGAGATTAGTTGGGCCCTAATCCATAACTATCCCGATTGTCGCAACCATCCTAACCTTCGAAACCTCTTTATTTCCCAAAGTATAAATAGAGGCCTTGGGATGCGGCTAATCAATCAATTCTGGAAGAGAAAAGTTTTTCTAGTGGTATACCTTCAGAGTCTTGGAGCAACAGAACTCAGAGTCCTCAGTTGTAGAGGAGTCATTGTGTCAAAAGTTGGGTTGTATTCTTACCTATTCACTCTTTATTAATACAGAGAATTCTTATTCCATTGTTGTATTGTGTCTATCTCATGTATATTGGTTTAATGAATATGTTCAATTATGTTATTAATATGTTTTTCATCTGACCTTTTATTTATATATGTATGAGATATTGCTTGAAGAATTGGCTCTTTGCAGGTGAAGAGAAGCATCCTTAGAAGCTTTGGAGAGGATTGGAGCGAGAGAAGACCAATATTGGATCAATCGTCATACACCAGGTAATACAAGATATCTTCCTATTCTCATTCCATTTTCTATAAAATTTGATTGTCTGCAAGTCTAATAGTAAGTTGGTAACCCTAGACCCTAGGTTAAAAGGGTGAAATGTCCTATAGAGCAGAACTAAATTGTCATCTAAATAGCATTACTGGTCAAGAGATTCAAATAGCCTCATTGGTATGGTATATTGACGATGTGTTGAACCATCACTACTACCAATACTGACCTCTACAACCTATACTCGATGCACAAGTGTTATGTCCAAAAATTCCTACAAAAAAGAAAACTTTAATTGATAAGATCATATAAAAAATAGAGAACTAAAATAACATAAATGAATATATGTCATAGTTCATAAAATATTTCAAAGATGCCACTTACCGTGTAATGTTCTATTGTTTTCCTCAAGTCATCATTTCTTGCTTTTATTTCTTCAGTCCTAGGTCTAATTACAATCAATCTAAGAAGTTCATGATTGAGTTTTTCAAAGCCTCATTTATTGCTTTTATTTCTTCAGTCCTGGGTCCGATTACAATCAATATAAGAAGTTCTTGATTGGAATTTTTCAAAGCCGTATTCACAGTTTACATTGGGTCAGTTGAATAAAATATATATTCCTCGGCGACCACCTCATCATCCTGATGTGGTGTCCTCTACAAACATCAATCAATAAAAGTAGTTAAGTTTTTTATCATTACAAAAAATCACGTCAAAAAAATAGCATGCATATAATAATAAAAATAATCACTTTGTTCACGTTTAGGTACTGTTACGCTATCATTTACTTGATGCGACGCGATTGGTGACTTCCCATGGTCATCCTGCCACAATACAAGAAGCAAGATATATTCATATTGAAATATAAAATTTGAACCATGTCTAAACATTATTAGTGAAGAAAAACTTTAGTGTTAATATGACAGTGACGTTTACCTTACCAGAAGCTTCAGGTGTGTTCTGAGTACCCCCCTGCCACAATACAATAAGAATTATATAACCTTGAAATATTGAGCTCATAAGCATAAAAAAGGTCAAATGTTAACAATTGTAATATAATCATGAGTTGTGNTCCCCCCCTGCCACAATACAATAAGAATTATATAACCTTGAAATATTGAGCTCATAAGCATAAAAAAGGTCAAATGTTAACAATTGTAATATAATCATGAGTTGTGGTTACTATTACATTGATACTATTAGGTACTATTACGCTAACATTTACCTAATGCGACACCATTCCCACAGTCAACCTGGCACAATTCAAGAAGCAAGACATATTCATATTGAAAAGTAAAAATTGAACCATGTCTAATAAATGTGATTAATGAATAAAAAAATTAGTGTTAATATGACAGTCAAACTTTGGCACTCCTCCAAGGCTACAACAACTCAGGAGAAAAGGAATATCACAAGATAGGGTAATTGGTGATTTATGAAGTCTCATTAGTTTTATGGTAAGAAGTTCCAACTCGAAAGACATCCACCTAAAACAAATTGTTCTCAGAATCCAAATCATAGCTATAAAATTCCATAACCTCATTTACTTTCATGTGCTATGCAAAAACAATACGGAAGCAAACCAAGCCACTAACAGATTGGTAGCCTTGGAACCTAGAATTGTGACTTCTCAATGACGCAGGAATACGAGAAGGACCCACTCCCCTAATGGGATGTCCCTCAATATCGTGTGGTGGCTTGTCTGGAACATGGTGTTCTAGAGTCGAGAGGTGGCAGGACAAGTGGGCTTAAGGTATAATCAATGAAGGGAGAATAAGTCTGCATGTGAAGGTGATGTCTAGCGATTTGAAATGACAACAGAGAAGGAGATCGTTTGCAGGATTGATGTCCTAGTACGGAGATCTGCTACGACAAAGACCTCCATCCAAAAGGCATAAGATAGTTCAAGCATGATGATGTCAATCATGTCCTGGGTGAGTGCAGTGAAGGAGTCCAGATATTTAGTCCACGCCCTAGAGATTATCATTACCCTCGTTATGGAAGCATGTGAAGTCTAGACTAAGGAGATAGATAACCATTGCAGTTCGTGCACCATTTGTTATTTGGGGAGGAAATCAGGAATTCGCTCATTGTTATCCATTGAAATCACGATTTGGTTGCTCTACATTGTGCATAATCTCCAAAGACTCAGCTCTTTGTCAGGCAGCATAAAGACACAAATATCGGTGAAGAAAATGAACCATGTTGTCTGCATCATGACCCGGATGCCATGGGATGTCGACTGTGGAGGGCCAAAGAAGAAATCGAAAGTCAGAAGAACCATTTGCTTTGGTTTAGAGGCAAGATGAGGGAGCATATAGAGCAGTTAGCAGAATACCTTCACGAAGTCAGAGTGGTTCAAAGGGAGAGAGCTATAGCTGAGGAAACCCAACACCAAGACCAATATGAAGCCATATAGGCACTCTTGGACAGGTTGAACCATGTCTAGATTCAGGTTGGAGCAATGGTCTTTGAAGCCCGAGTTCAAAATTTTTTTGAAGCCAAATAGAAATTTTCAAATGGCCCTGACTCTGGGACCTCCCTAGGAAAATAATCATGTTTTAGATGTTTTTTTGTTTACTATTGGGACAATTTGTCTTTATATTTCAGAATATATTTAGTAGGAACATGGCCTTTCTTCTTGTTTATTAGTATTGCGGACAATATGGAGCAGACAAGCCTAGTAGTGTGGGATGTTGTAATCCTTTTTTAGAACTGAAATACTTGATGTAATCTCCCAATGCTTCGGCATTTCGTTAATATAAAATAATCTCTCTCTCTCTCTCTCTCTCTCTCTCTCTCTCTCTGTGTGTGTGTTTTTGTATATATATATATATGATAGTCATGTTTACTTGACTAGAAGCTTCATGTGTGTTCTAAGTACCCCCCTGCCACAATATAATAAGCATGATGTCATCTTGAAATATTGAACTCATAAGCATAAAAAGATCAAATGTTAATAGTTGTAATATAATCATGAATTATGGATACTATTACATTGATGTTTACCTTATCAAATCTACTTGCTTGTGGCATCTGGCCATGATCACCCTTCCACGAAACACTTTATAACATGATCTAAACCATAGTGAACAAAAATATTCATAACAACCTGAGATCAGATTAAAATCAAGCAAGACAAAGCATTTTGAGAAACTAACGGCAAGTCTAGGAATCCTCCATATTTCTAGAAGTAGTAAATGGAGCTTTGAAACCTTGAAAAAACAATTATGGGAGGTCCTAGAGGGATTCTTAGGGGGGTCCTAGGGGGAAGATTAGGGAATCCAACCCCAAGTATAAAAGGAGGTTTCTCCTCACTATTTGGACACACAATTATGGTGAAGTATCATGCTGCTGTAAGGATGATTTATAACTTGTATTCTCTTGTTGTTATATGAATAGTACTCCTACTATTCTTTTACTGTAATAGATGTTGTAACCAAGATACTGAAACATATGTTGTAGCATATGTGTTGAAACAAATGTTGTAATAGAGGTGATGTAACGGAGCTATTGAAATAGAGGTGTTGTAACAGAGTTGTTGTAACAAAGGTGTTGTAATAGAAGTGCTAACACAAAGGTGTTGAAACAGAGGTAATAAGTCTTCTATAGTAAGAGGCTGTGACAGTCAACTTTGGGGTCATTGTTAGGCTTTTACTATAAGTATTATATCGGTTGTTAATGAATTTTGTAAGTGTTGAAACAGAGGTATTGTTTCAACACCCTAAGTTCAAGGTTGTTAGTTAAGAAGTATTGTTCTGGTATTGTACTTTGTTGAAGATTATCAAGAGAAGTTTTGGTTGGGTTTTCTACCACAAGAGGGTTTCCCAGGGTAATTTGGTTTTATCTCTATGATTGTATTACATTTAGTGGTCCTTATTTAGGTATATATGTATGCTTATGATCAATATATGCTGTAAAATATTTTAAAAATTCCTACATACATCTAGTTTTTCAACACTATGATATTTTTCAGTTATGAAAATCTTGGTATTCACTGACCTATTCCAAAACATGGAGAGAATTTGTTGATTTGTTGCTGATCTAAGTCACCTAACATGAGGACACAGGACACAAAGGACATCAGAATCCAAGTGTACAACACAGACACATCGACCCCCAAAATTATGACACATGTGATACGTTATATATATATATATATATATATATATATATATATATACACACACACACACACACATTCAGATCCAAAATTTTGTAGAAACTATAACATTTACAAATATTCAATAGAAATTACACATTCACAAATAACAATGCATATGTCAATGATAGACCTAACTAAAACCCCCATTAGCAGAAAGGGATAGGTCTCAATGCACTATTGAAAAAAGGGAAAAAGGTTGGTGATTGGCTTCCTTCGCCCCCACTATTGGATGCCCACGAGAGGCATAAGAAACCAGGGTAATTTTTAGGGGTGAAATTTCTCCAATTCGCTATGTTTTGTCTTTTTTTCAAAAAAAATTGTTATTGGGTCATTTTTAGTGTCTAATATCTCCTATATTTACATAAAATATGTTTTTTTTTATCATAATATTCATTAAAATTTACACATTTCAATGTTAATTTTATGTTTCTTATTTAATATTCGCCTACCTATCTATAAAAATGTTTTTTTCAATCTAAAACAATCGCCTAGAATACTATACTTAAGTATAATATTAGAATCCTTAAAACATACCCTGTAAGAAACCCAACCAAATAAGACTATTTCTATTTGATTAGAATACATGGATGGGGGACACAACCTATTATTATATGTTCCCATTACTAAAAACACTTTGTATTTTAAATTATTCCACTTACAATGAATATGCAACTTAGATTGAATGTCATGGGTAGGAATAGAAATAAAGGGTAACCTCCCCTATGTGAAATGTATCCCCTTGTGATGTTGTCTAACTTGATTTGAGAGTCTAAGAGCCAAACAATGTAACATGTAAATGTACATATAAGAATACTAAAAATACATCACAACTAAGAGCCAACCAATGTAATATGTACATGTATATGGAAGAATACAATACATTATAAATTGCAAACATAGAAAGAGAAGGATGACAAACAAGGGAGGCTCTAACTCCATCGCTACAGTGGGTTCTCATAGACTCATAAAATTTCTCATTAAGTCATCAAAATCAAAATGTTATATTACATAGATGTCGGAATCATATATCCCATTAATTCATCAAATCAAAATGAATTACATAGATGTCAGAACACCACTAGAAAATATAAAAGGGGGTAGATCAAGATGGAAAACCTTCTAATGCTCTTCACCTGCAAAAATAACCCCTCCTAGAGCACAATCCTCACTGAAAAATGTGAATGAATGACAATAAAATTGTTTTTTTACAATTTGTTTTTGGTTAGAAGTGTCATGTTTGAGAGACACAGTGTCCTGATTTTGGGATGTGACCTAACACAATGTCAAGACATGTTCGTGTCTGATATGATGACACAAGACACTTTGTCCTATTTGGACATGCTCGATGACTTATTTGCTGATAAATATGAGGCTATTTCAGGGATTTAATAACATCCTTAGATCAAGTCTGGTCTCAGAAAAAAAGGCAAGCATAATAGAGAGACACCTAAGAATTAAGGTTAATCGGGGATGATTTGAGATGTACATACAAATCCGACATTTTATGAAGCCAACTTATGCTAGAAGAAAATATACTAGAGGCGACCCATGCCTAGTAATTTTCTAGGGTTGTCTTATATCAATTTTATGGTGAACATATAAAGTATTTATATAGTTGGGTTGGATGCATTCTTGGTATGATTTTTTCTTTGTTTCAAGCCGCATAAGAGCAAAAGTTTTGTGTAAAAAATAACTCAAAACTCCTTATGAAGGGGTAAATTTAAGTAATTTCCTATAGCAACATTGGAGCAAATTTAATGGCATCCTAAAATAATGGAAATTCATGGAGTTCCATACCTTCAAATAGCAGTCATAAGACAGTTTGGAAGCATCACCTCTTGAATCTTTGAAAAAAAAAATTGTAAAACATCTGCAGTCAAAGAGGAGGCCGATCCACTTGCAATAATATTATTTAGTTGTTTGGAGAGGTTTGCAATCATGGCTCAAGAATAGACGTCCACCTGCGGAGGAAATTATTTACATGAATAGAATATTGAAGTATGCCATAGGATTAGGGAATATTTTCTACTTCCACTAGATATCAACAATGCAAGAGGATTCGTAGCTCAGTGGAAAGGTTCTTTTTCTACCTTTGGATCGCAATCAGTTTTAGACCTTAGCACATCTCACATCATCCTTGTTTCAGTCTCTAGGGAAGAGTCACTACCCTAAAAATGTCTCTCGTCTTCTTGTTGCACCCTTTGACCAGTACATTGTTTGAAGAGCAGATTAAAGTATTCCATCGGATTACGACATGTTGCCCATAAAGAATCATAAAACTATTGAGGAATTTGGGTTCAATAACCTATAAATTTAACTCTACCCAATTCAATTGTTTGATAATTATGATACCTTAAAGGTACATATTGAATCCTTGGTTTTTATGTTTTCGAAGGATCTTCCTTCGGTTTGATGGAAAATAATAAATTCACGGGCTTTCATGCATTTTTCCATTGATTAGGTTTATTTAGGTCCAAACCCCAAGAATATTTGAGGTTGGATTTTGATTAACAGTTCTTAAATATGTATTCATTTGATTGAAATTTTTTTGGGGTTGGTAAATCATTGCCCTATGAGTCGTGGGTATTGGTGTGGTTATGGATACAAAACACCTAATTCATGGCTTTTACCTGAATGAATAAATTGTCAATGCCAATGTCGATAATGAGTCTTTGCAGGTTGTTTGTATTATCATCATCAACTTATGAGGTTTAATAGTGAGGGTTCTTGTCTTCTTCACTGTAACAATTCACTGTTAGTGTTAGTCTGCCAGGGAAAAACTTAAAACCCAAATCCCAAAACCCAATCATGGTTGCTTAGTGGAAGGGGGAGGGAATATTATAAGGAAAAGAAGAAAGATCGATGGTTGAGGAGGGAGAGTTGCATTCATTGGAAGAGCTAATAACTTCTGGAAGGCATGAAAATCAAACCCTTGACTGAATTTTGTAGAACAATCTATCCCTCGCCACTTTCACCATAACCAAGGGAAGTTACTTACTCACCATGTTCCTTCCAAAATGGTCATTTAGCAAAATTCACTATCGAATAGAAAAATTCAAGCATAAAATCTAGGGAATCAGACGTGTACCTATTAAATATTTGAAAATATTAGAGATCGACATATCAAACCCCGTGCGGCACTGAAACACCCACATCGAGGATCGAAGAGATCAATGTTGAATCCTCGTACTAGTGGTCGAGGTAGCTCCTTGACTTCCATTAATTTCCATAGGGAGAATGCTTTAAGTACATGATGTTTAAGGACTATATTTCACATTCATGGGTCAACTATTCCTCCTCCTCCTCACAATCATGGGCACCATGTGGGTTGATATATTGTGTGGGTTCAGATACCGATCGTCTAAGAAATAGTTTCATTGGGAGAATACTATCATGTGGGCTTGTGCGTGCTCTAGTTTTGTGAAATCAAAATTGGAATTGAAATTATAAATATAATAATATATGCATTGATATATATATATATATATATATAATGTACCTAGATTCCCTCATTCTATATATAAATTTTTTGTGGAGACCAATGTTATCCCACATCCATGGTTCAAATATTAGGGAGAAGAAAATACAATATGAGATTTAAAATAGGTACATACTATACTATGTGATCATCCATCTTCCCCATGATGAATTCTTCCACCCATAGAGGTAGTTCATGGGGCCTTTCTTCCAAGACTTGAATGTTAAACAATGCTTCACCCATGTAAGAAATCCTTGAGCACCCATGAATATTCATTTCAGTGATATACTTTTCTACCCAATCCTTAGATAAACAAATACCATTATATGATTCCTCCTCCAAAAATATACATATTTCACCAAGGGGAATCTCCAAATCTCTCTGGAAAAGTGCAAGTGCTTGGTCTCCATTTTTTTTCTCTCAAATCCTTCAAGCACTTACAAATCACAATGCACCTCCTGTGCATATTTACTAGAGGTACATGATGGCTGAAAAATAGATTGTGGCTTCCCCCATGTCAGGACAATGTTAGTCACAACAAAAAATTTATTGCAGAAATTAAACTCTTACCTCCCATGGTCTTCATTCCAAAGGTGTCTCTATCCACCCAATCAATTGATTAATAAGGAATTTCATTTGCTGATCCATATGGAATTTGATCACCATCTTTCTGATAGAGAAGAACACTTCATCCTTCCTCTCAATCTCAATGAGTGCTTGGCCAATATTTTCTTCCTCATAGATTTTCACAAGCATCTGCAAATCTTCTCATTCCTCATGGTTGTCCTTCACATGAGGTCCCTTTAGCACATCCAAAGTATGTAATACTCCAAAATTTCATAAAAATTAAAAAAAAAATCTTATGACAATAAATGTTTACAATCATCACTTAAGAGGGACATTTAACTATTAACAGTTAACATATTTAGGTCTAAACTAGAACTAAAACTAATTCCTTTCTTAAATTTTGTTTCCGCATACTTAATTATTTGCTTTCATAATTCAAAATTAAAGATTGATTTAAAAGGTGATGATCTGAAGAAACATGAGCTGAAACATCTGTTTGTGTACTATGTACTTAAGTTTGTTTTACTATTTGTAAACCTAAAGGAACTTCAGTTCATGTCCGAGGCTTACTTAGATTTTTAGCTAATGCAGTGAAGTGATGCTTCTTGTACATGTCTTTTTGTAAGATGTTGTGTAATCCAGTTTCAAGATCGATATTAATTATCTCAACTAGCATAAATATAATGCTAGTATATTTGTTTAGTTTATAGCTTTGGGCAAAGGAAGGTATCGTCAAATCTGTGTATTTTTAATTTTTTGTTTATTTGTTCATACGCGTAAATACTTGGAAATAAAATCATACCATAGTAAATAGATGTTTTCTATTTAGTTTTGACTATAACTTGTACATCATATTTTTATCCAATTATTGTTACATGCTGTCCTACATACAACTAGATCTTGCATAAATTTTGCAAACTAAATCTTGCATTATAATATTATTTATTACTGAGGAAATTTGTACATATTTGTATCGACATTCATTTGAATGCCTCATCGGAAATTACACCTAAGTCTAGAGTATTGTCATCGGGTATATAAGAAATGTCATTTATAATATATTAAACTTTAAATAGTAATTATTACTGTGTTAAAGGAGCACCATTACATAGACTGTGTACTGGTTTTTAAAAGATATTTCTTTAAGATAGTTTTTTTTATGTTTAAAGTAATGTATTCTAACTATGGAAACTTCTAAAATAGAGAATCTTTCTTTTGACCATCCCTATAAAGAATATGTATAAAGTAAATAAACAAAATCCTACATTCTTGATTTGATTTATCCATTAGAATTTAATCTCACCTACTGTACTAGAGTACTACCTTCTTGAAGGAGTGGAAAAATACAATTAGGTTTTTATCCATCAGTAAATTTGAAATTACTCTAATCATTTATTCTAATCCATATCTAATCCAGAAATCATCTATATTTTCATAGTAAAAGATTTTCTCCAAGTAATTTTAATAACAGATAAAGCAGACACATAAACATATTATTTCATAAATTCATTCCTTCTTGTTCCTAAGATTGCATAGATAAATTAGAAAGAATGTGTAGAACCTGGGATATAGCAGAGGAGACAACAACTTAAGGAGCCTGTTCCACCCAACCAACTCCTAAATATAGCTGAACTGCAAATCTTAGGACTCCCGAGCCTGTCTACTGGTCCACCTAGTTGAAAGCATTGGGTGAGAGAACTGGTTTAGAAACCTTTGCAACTCCATAGAGTAATCAACAGTATTATTTCTTCCTGTGGCAGTAAGAACTTAGCTCAAATCAGCTGCACTAGTTCAGAACTTCAGCACTTTTCACTCAAAAACTTCTTCTTGTCCCCTCCATCGAATTTTCTTGTGCACTAATTTCACTCAAAAATTTCACAAGTAAAGAATGAGCAACCTCAGCTAAATTCAATGGGAAGTTTTATTAGCATTCCTAGGTATTTTGGGTCGGTTTTCACTTAATGATCCACCTGCTCTTGTTCCACTTTCTTGGGGAACATGACCACAAAAATAGGGCAGTTGCCTCCTGCAACAACTAGAAGTAGTTTGAGGATGCTTCCAAGTGTCAATCTGCTCTCAACCCAGCCTATTCCACCAAGTGGCTAGTAAAACACTCATTTAACATCCTACTTAAGTTGTTGTCTCATCTTTTATTTATTTAATAATAAAATATTCAAGAATTAAATGCAATTATCCTTGACCCCACTTGGTCATTAATTACAAACTTTATAATAAAATTAAAACATAATGTCTCCTAAAACATAAAATCTTTTTGCAATTTTGGGTATGTGACATACACACCCCTTTAAATATAACATCGTCCTCGATGTTATTTATTCATCGTCCTTAGAGTTTCCCTAGAAAAAAATTGGATATGCTGCCCGCATATGACTCTCCAATTCCCAGGTGGGTTCTTCTAGACTAAGGTGCTTCCATTGCACCTTCACCTGCCCAATGGTGTGATTCTAAAGCAAGATCTCCCTCCTTTTGAGGATACAATTCGATTCCACCAGAAAATCTCCTTTGGGTTTCACTGGCACATCATTTCAATTTATAACATGAGTAGCATCATGTACATATTTTTTTAATACAGAGATATGAAAAACATTATGAACCTTCAAATTTGGCGGCAAAGCCAATTGATATGCCACCTGTCCCATTCTAGACGGTATTTCCAAATGCCCACAATATCGGGGTGCCAACTTAGCACAACTTCCTAACTTCAAATAACTCTTTTTAGGCCTTACCTTTATAAAAAAATGTTCACCCACCTAGAACTCCTTTTGAGTTTGTTTAAGATCTGCTTGACTTTTCTGTCTGTCTTGCACAACTTTTAAGTTACCTTGCACCTGTTTTACAATTAAATCCATCTCCTTTAGTAATTCAGGTCCTAGTACTAACCTGTCAACTGGGTTACTCCATGAGATAGGGGTATTGCACTTTCTGCCATACAAAATTTCAAATGGGTTGTATCTTGCTAAATCTTGGTAGTGATTGTTATAAGCAAACTCCACCAAGTGTAAGTAATCTTCCCATTTACCTGGATGTTCCTTAACATACATTCTGAGCGTATCTTCCAACACTTGTTTCACCCTTTCAGTCTATCCATCCGTCTGGGGATGAAAAGAGGTACTGAATAAATGATGACTTCAAGAAATTGCCCATAAACTTAGGGTCTCTATCTGAAATTATAACTTTCGGTATCCCATGTAAATGAAATATTTGTTTCATGAATATGTCAGCAATATTAGTAGCCTTGGAGGTGGTGTTTACAGGTATAAAATGAGCTGCTTTACTAAGTTTATCAACGACTACCATTATCAAATCATTCAGATTATGATTTCTAGGTAGACCTGTAATAAAATCAAGACTAATTATTTCCCATTTCCAGCTAGGGATGGGTAATGGCTGTAATAAATCGGCGGGATGCTAGTGTTCAGTATTAACTTGTTGACATTCAAAACACTTGGCAATGTATTCTACCAGTTCATTCTTCATGTTTGCCCAAAAATAATCCTTCCGTAACATGGTTATAGTCTTTTGATAACTAGGATGTCCTGAGTAAGGAGTCTTACGAATTTCATTTAAAATCAGTAGCTTAATTTTAGGTACATTAGGTATATACAGCCTGTATTTATATAGTATTAATCCTTTTTCATTTAGACTATACCCTGTACTTAAACTTTCAGTTAAACTTTCTGCTACTTTTGCTTGTGATTTCTGATAATTCTCATCCAATTTTACTCCTTCCTCTAACTATTCTTCTAACTATGTTTTATAAGTGCTGATTGCTGCTACAAAATTTAGTCTTGCATTTCTACTTAGAACATCAACAACCTTATTTTATTTTCCTTTAATATGTTGGATCTTGAAATCGTATTCGCTAAGGAAAGATAGCCACCTAGCTTGCCTTGCATTTAAGTTAGGTTGATCTAATAAATATTTTAATCCTTTATTATATGTCATTAACATAAATTTTCTTCCAATTAAGTGATGGCTCCACATCTTCAAATCATGTATGACGATTGCCAATTCTAAATCATAGGTTGCATAGTTTTTCTCATGACTTTTAAGCATCCTAGACTCGTCTGCAATTACGTGTCCTTCTTGAGTTAAGACCCCACCTAGACCATCATTGCATGCATCAGTGCATATGACAAAGTCCTTATTAGGATTATAAATTCTTAAGATTGGTGCAGAAGTTAGTAATATTTTTAACTTCTTAAAACTTTCTTCACACTTTTGATTCCATTCGAATTTCTTCCCTTTCTTCTGTAAAAAAGTTATGGGATTTTCGATTCTTGAGAACCCCTCAATGAATCTTCGATAATAGCCTGTAATCCCCATGAATGAACGAACGTCAGTCACGTCCTTTGGGACTGGCCATTCTTCAATTGCTTTTATCTTTTGTGGATCAACTGATTTAGCATAAAGTTGATGTTCTCTCAACTCTTGTAAAACAATTTTTAAGTGCTCCTCGTGCTCTTATTTAGACTTAGAATAATTTAGAATTTCATCAATGAATACCACTATGAATTTATTACTTATGCAATACATTATTCATTAAGCACATGAAGAAATTTGGGGCATTAGTAATCCCAAATGGCATAACAACAAACTCATAGTGACCATATCTGGTCCTAAAAGTTGTTTTAAAAATGTCTTCATCTTTGATTCGGACCTGGTGATAACCATGATGTAAATCAATCTTTGAAAATACATTTGCTCCACGCAGTTGATCAAACAGATAATCTATATGGGGAAATGGGTATCTATTCTTAATGGTCATTTTATTAATTTGAGGGCAGTCAATGCATAAACGTAGAGTATTGTCCTTCCTTTTAACGAAAATAACAGGTGCTCCCCAAGGAGACACGTTGGGCCTTATATATCTTTTATCAATATTTCCTTTAACTTTGATTTTAATTCATTTAATTCCAATATATTCATTCAATAAGGGGTGTTTGAGATGGGAACTACACCAGGTACCAACTCAATAGTGAAGTCTAACTCCCTTTTCGGAGGTAGTCCCATAATTTTTTCTGAAAATACATCCGAATACCCCCTCATGATTGGAATATCTTCCAGTTCCAATTTATCTTCATTATTAATATGTTCTTCATTAATTACAATTACAGCAAAGGCTTTACAACCCTTCCAAACAACTCTCTTTAATTACAAAGCAGAGATTTGTCTGATAGTTGTTTTCCTAGGAATTCCTGTTACGGTTACTGTTTCTCCTTCATTATTTATGCAAGTAAAAGTTTTATCGAAACAGTTCAAAACTAATCTATGCTGTTATGACCAGTACATACCAATTAAAATGTCATAAGAGCCTAAAGGAAGTGTATTTATCTTCACAGAGGTTTCAAATCGATCCATACTTACAGTGCAATCTTTTATAAAAACTAATCACTTTTATTTTTGCTCCAGTAGCTAGTTGAACTAACCATGTCTTTGTAAACTTTTCTACTGATAAATTGCATTTTGCTACTAAATCAGGAGAAATATAACTTAGGCTAGCCCATGGGTCAATTAAGATAGAAATTGGTGTTTGATTTAGCTTACCTTCTACTTCCACCATGGAAGTTTGATCATCCTCCTTCCTGTTTTCCAGCGCCACGTTGATCCTGGGCCTCGCCCTTGCTAAGTCACCAACAATCATCTCCTCCTGTACTATATGAATGTTTCTAACAGACTTCTTTCTATTAGGGAAAACTGATGCATAATGAGGTCCATTACACTCCCAACACTTTACTGGTTCTTTACGTTCATTATTCTTAATGTAATTGTTGTGATTATTAGCAGGTTCTTTATTTCTAGGGACATTAGGGTTTAACTGTGAATTACCTTTATTTCGTTGGAAATTATTATTAGGAAAATTACGTATGTTATTATTCCTAAAATTGCAGTTAGATATGAAACCCTTCTTCTTCTGTTCAAAATTATTAGACCTCTTAGCCTTCCAGTTTGACATGCTTTCCTTTTTGCGGTTCTGCTCATAGCAAAAATTTGCCTTTCACATAGCCTCCTCAAGGGTTTTTGGATTATCGTATTCGATTCTATCTTTAATGTGAAAAGGTAAACAGCTTAGAAATCGTTGCACCTTAGGCTTCTCATCCACAATGTAAGGCACGTAGCATAGTAAACTTAAAAATTTATTGTTTAATTATTTCATGTTCATAGTTCCCAAGTTTAGTTCATAGAATTCCTTAGCTCGCTCTTCGTAGTATTGTTTCGACAGAAACTTCTTTTTAAAGTATTTTGCTAAAGGTACTCCATTTAATGTTATTTTCCCTAATACCTTTTACTCGTTTTAAATCCTGCCACCATATATCTACCTTCCCAGTTAAGTTGTAAATGGCCATCCTTGCTTTTAGCTGGTTAGAGTAATTATAGATTTGGAAATACTTCTTCATTCCAGATAGCCATGATTCAACTTCCTCTCCTTTCTCATTTTCACCGTTGAAATTTAGTGGTTTTATATTCTTAATTTTTCCTGAAATTTCCTCATAAGGCCTAAATTTTCTTTTTCTTGAATGGTAATTATCCTCACTGCTATCACTAGTGTATTGGCGATTCTTCCTGTGTGAATCACCATAAATTTTAGAGGATGAGCTACTTTCAATTTTAGACTGTTTGGAATTTTTACTTTTGTGTTGGTAGGACATATTTTCGGATCCTATCTGTTTCTCTTTTTATTCACTCTGAAATTTTTCCATCAGTATCTGGTTCAGGTACTCTTGAGCTCTTAGAATTATTTCATTTTATTTTTTAACTGTTTCCATCTCAGTTCTTAATTCTTTAACAGTTTGTAATAATTCTAAAGAATTGTAAGTTATTTCTTCTTGAACTAGTTCTCTTCTAGAATTACTTTGTTCATTAAACGAGGACTCCTCATCTGCATACTGCTTGAGTCTTTCCATACCTGCAGTTCTAGCTCAGAGAAAAAAAAATTGGTAATAACATTTAAAAAAAGAAAAATAAAAATCAATGTGCATGCATTTTATTTACTGTTTGTCTAAGCAGGTTGAGCCACATTCAGGCCTAGTGTCTGAACGTGTGCTCTGATACCAGATGTAATACTCCAAAATTTCATAAAAATTTAAAATTTTCTTATGACGATAAATGTTAACAATCGTCACTTAAGAGGGACATTTAACTGTTAACTGTTAACATATTTAGGTCTAAACTAGAACTAAAACTAATTCCTTTATTAAATTATGTTTCTGCATACTTAATTATTTGCTTTCATAATTCAGAATTAAAGATTGATTTAACAGGTGATGATCTAAAGTAACATGAGTTGAAACATCTGTTTGTGTACTATGTACTAAAGTTTTTTTTACTATTTGTAAACTAGAAGGAACTTCAGTTCATGTCCGAGGCTTACTTAGATTTTTAGCTAATGCAGCGAAGTGATGCTTCTTATACATGTCATTTCTTTTTATAGGTAAGACGTTTTGTAATCCAGTTTCAGGATCAAGATTAATTATCTCAACTAGCATAAATATAATGCTAGTATATTTGTTTGGTTTACAGCTTTGGGCAAAGGAAGGTATCATCAAATCTATGTATTTACTTTTTTGTTTATTTGTTCATAAGCGTAAATACTTGGAAATTAAATCACAACATAGGAAATAAATGTTTTCTATTTAGTTTTGACTATAACTCGTGCATCATATTTTTATACAATTATTGTTACATGATGTCCTACATACAACTAGATCTTGCATAAATTTTGCAAACTAAATCTTGCATTATAATATTATTTATTACTGAGGAAATTTGTAGGTATTTGTATCGACATTCATTTGAATGCCTCATCTGCAATTACACCTAATTCTAGAGTATTGTCATCGGGTATATAAGAAATGTCATTTATAATATATTAAACTTTAAATAGTAATTATTACTCTGTTAAAGGAGCACCATTACACAGACTGTGTACTGGTTTTTAAAAGATTTTTCTTTAAGATAGTTTTGTTTACGTTTAAAGTAATGTATTCTAACTAAGTAAACTTCTGAAATAGAAAATATTTATTCTGATCATCCCTATAAAGAATCTGTATAAAGTAAATAAACAAAATCCTACATTCTTGATTTGATTTTTCCAACAAAATTTAAACTTACCTACTGTACTAGAGTACTACCTTCTTGAAGGTGTGGAAAAATACAGTTAGGTATTTTATCCATCAATAAATTTGAAATTACTCTAATCATTTATTCTAATCCATATCTAAACCATAATTCATCTATCTTTTCACAATAAAATATTTTCTCCAAGTAATTTTAATAACAAATGAAGCAGACACATAAACATATTATTTCCTAAATTCATTCATTCTTGTTCCTAAGCTTGCATAGAGAAATTAGAAAGAACATGTAGAAATTGTCAATATAGCAGAGGAGACAACAACTTAAGGAGCCTATTCCTCCCAACCAACTCCTGAAGATAGATGGATTGCAAATCTTATGACCCCCGAGCCTATCTACTGGTCCACTTGGTTGAAAGCACTAGGTGAGAGAACTGGTTTAGAAACCTCTACAACTCCACAGAGTAATAAACAATAATATTTCTACCTATAGAAGTAAGAACTCAACTCAAATCAGCTGCACTAGTTCATAACTTCAGCACTTTTCACTCAAAAACGTCTACTTGTCCCCTCCATTGAATTTTCTTATGCATTAATTTCACTCAGAAATTTCACAGGTAAAGAATGAGCATCCTCGGCTGAATTCAATGGGAAGTTTTATTAGCATGCCTAGGTCTTTTGGGTCAGTTTTCACTTGATGAGCCACCTTCTATTGTTTCACTTTCTTAGGGAACATGACCACAAAAATAGGGAAGTTGCCTCCTGCAACAGCAAGAAGTAGTTTGAGGATGCTGCCAAGTGTCAATCTAATCTCAACCCAGCCTATTCCACCAAGTTCCTAGTAAAACACTCATTTAACATCCTCCTTAAGCTGGTGTCTCATCTTTTATTTATTAATAATAAAACATTCATCAATTAAATGCAATTATCCTTGACCCCACTTGGTCATTAATTACATACTTTATAATAAAATTAAAACATAATGTCTCCTAAAACATAAAATGTTTTTGCAATTTGGGGTATGTGACAAGTTCCTACCATTTGCACATGATTATTTTCCATGCAATATGGGGGGTGTGGTACATTCAAATCCCTTTTAATTTGATCATTCTGCAACCTTAACTCTTGAAGGGATTCTTCGGTTCTCTTCAAGGAATCATATGTAGCCTCCCATTTATTATGGATCCTTCCAGACTCTTTTGTTTCTTTCTTGAATGCACAATTGTACATTTCAGCCACCATGAGGAGATGATATATGTCATATAGTAATTTCTGTTAGAATAATCAACCCATAGTATTTACCCACTTAGACATTATTTCATTTATTTTGTCTTATTTGCCTAGTCCATGAGTCCCACCATGTGCAAGTTGTCAATTTCCTATCCATAGAGGTCAAACTTGCCATTATTGACTCATGGAGCGCTTTGGAAAGTCCTGGGAATCAAATCTGCTTTATTCCTGGCCTCCTAGGTGCCCTTCTGCTTTTTCTGCTTTGTTGACTGCTTTTCCAGCTTTCAAAGCACATAAGGAAAGCTAGACTAGGTGAGGTGAACCTGTTTTATTCCCCTTTCATACTCCACTCTTTCCTCCATGCAAAAGCATGTATGAGCTGCCATTTGAC
>LPNX010127643.1:304541-457041 GCA_001517045.1 Pseudotsuga menziesii
TATAGATTTCCCTCATCTTGGATATGCCTTCATTAAGTGCTATGCATTCTTCTAGAAAGGCTTCTCGTTCCATCTCTCCACCAAAAGCTTTCCAACAACATCTTTCCACCAAGGCATTGATGTTAACAAGGTTGTTCGTGGATTCCATAAGCTTCTCTCTGCCCTCCTTTAGTGATCCAGTCAAATGATGCGGCTCACAAAGAAGATCTGACACCAAGGTTTCTTCTTATAACAACTGACATATGAGACCATTTTTCATGTGGCATGGATCCACATCAAAAAACTCATTCTTAGCATACAAGTCAGCCTTCAATTTTTCTGCAAAATCACTTCCATGATGTGAAGTGGAGGGTATATTTGAAGGTTGGAATGACATGTGATCTTTACAAAAATCAGAAAGAAACTCATTCCTTGGAATTTAATCTTCATCATGTTGCAAGAGAGTACAAAAATCTGAATTGTATGCATCCCTTTGCATCAGATGTTTCTCCTTCGAAATTTCTAGTTCACACCTAGCTGGTAGGGGATTATATTCCACTTCATTAGGAAGTTCAACTGATGATTTAAGATATGATATATGTTCTTCTTTTGGATATGATCCAAAATATCCCTCATCATCATTGACAATATCACCCTCATTTGCATTGATTGTGTGTTCACCAACAGAGAAACTAAGAGTCATGAATTCTTTTCCGTCACCATTGTCCTTCATTTTGCAGTTCTCATAAGAAAGTGAAGTCTCTTCATCCTCCCACGAATCATATGGTTGTAAGTAAACATGGATGCTGCAAAAATATTAATCCTTATCACACAAATTGTTCATATTACCCTCTTGATGTAGTGATACTATGGTGTCCT
This sequence comes from Pseudotsuga menziesii, assembly GCA_001517045.1. NCBI lineage: Eukaryota > Viridiplantae > Streptophyta > Pinopsida > Pinales > Pinaceae > Pseudotsuga > Pseudotsuga menziesii. The sequence continues at coordinate 305,400 of LPNX010127643.1, forward strand.
ACTCCTCCACCAAATTCTTTGGTTCACACCCAAGCGGTGTGTCCTTGTCCTCTTCTTCCTTATGTGTCTCCCTAGGTGACTCTAACTATGATTTGTAATCTTATTTTGAATCTGATACAAAATATGTATCTCCAACCATGCACGAGATAACATCTTGACCAGTGATCTAGAGATCACCCACCAAGAATATTGAAGTGCATTCATCTTGAATTTCTTCTCTTATGCAACCACCTTGTGGTGATTTGCACTTCACCTCATGTATCTCTATCTCTACTTCATTTATCTTATTATTCAAAGAAATTGATCCTTCTTCATCTTGATGGTCACTAGAACTTCTGTTTGAATAAAAACCAAAAATTTTCTTGCTTCTTGAACAAGCATATGGATTTGATTAATATTCCTTTTTTGCTCCTATTTTGTCTCAAGGTGGCAACCATCTAGTGCCCACTTCCTTGCACACTTCATCAACCATGTGTGCAATCCTTTTCATGTTTATACCACAGTAGGAATATCTAAATAACTTATGTATATCAAGAGTGCAGTACTCTCGAAAAGATAATACCTCCCTTATCTCTTATTTTAAAGCATAGTATTCCTTATAGTTCTTTCCATTGAACATTTGGCCATTGGCACTTGTATATTTTTTCTAAATAGATTCATCATAATATGGGAGCCATAAATCATCAACATCATTCCTACTGAATCTACATGTTATAGCCTAAAATGACACATCTCTTCCTGCAACCAATTTCCCATGTTTTTGTCGCATGTTGACACTTTCATGATGACACTTCATGAAAAGTCATTGTCAGTCATTGAAAAAACACCTTTATTGGAGGATCCATATCTATAATTATTTAACTCAGTTTTATATATTATATAGATAGTTGGAAAGGTATCTGAGTAAGGAAGAAATTTACAGAAGACACCAAACCCTAAAAATGCATGGAAGTGCCCTAAAAATGAGCCTTTTTTTACCCATTCACAACTTTGCTTAAGCAAACCCGTGAGTTTTCCTTAGGAATTAGTGACTCTGCTTCATTAAACCCACAAATTTCACCTAAAATGGCCAATATATATATATATATATATATATGATAATTCTTGAAATTAGGGTTGGTTTGGGTGGTTTTGGAACTGATCCTGCAGTTGTAAATGATCCCTATTCGAACCCTACTCTTCAAAAAAGTATATAAGAGAGGGAGAGAGGTCTATGAGGAGGAATTTAACCTTTGCATTGTTATGCTGGTGGAATTGGGACTCTCATTCCCCCTACCTTTTCCCTAGATTTCATCTCCATGTGTTGTAGATCTTGGAGACTGATATCCTTAGAGAAGGGAAATAGGAGAACCAAACCAAGGTTTTGTGAGGTGCTTAGCAAGAGGAGAAGGTGAATTTTGCACTTCTTCCACTTGATAATAATTATGTTATGTCCTTCTCTTTCCCAAATCATTGTCTAATATATGCCATATATTTGTTTATGATCAGATAGTAATGTTAATCAAGTTAGGGTTTCATGTTGCTTCGATTATCATTGCTTTATATTTAGTCAAATTGGTTTGAGGAAGGTTGAAATTGTTGTGCGGGTCTCTTGGATTGAGGAGCAAGAGGAAGGGATAGAGAAAGATTGGACCAGCCTCAAGTGAATCAGGTATGGATCTTACTTATATCTGAATCTTGCTTAATTTTTCTTGTAGAACTTTATACATTTATCTTTTAGCCCTAGTATGTTGATGTCCTCTTAACCCTCAGCCACAGGAACACTTTCCTCTACAACGGAACTAATGACTCCGTTGGGGATAACCTTATATGTTTGGGGATTATTTGTATTTATTCCAGTTTCTTTTATGGTTTCAGGTCCTTTTTACAACTTAGGAGCAGCTTTTAGACCTCTTAGAACACCTCCCCTACCTTTCTAGGGAATTTTTTGACCTTTTTTAGCATTTTGCCACCCATTCGCATCTTTTGTGCTACACAGTCACAACTTCTGAGTGCATTCATGACCTCCCTTCATGAAACCTACATGTCATTCATGACCTTGCTTAAGGAAACTCCTGAATGCCCCTGTAAGTGACCTTTTTCATTAGTTTTTGGGTTTTTTGGGTGTTTGAGGGTTGTCTAAAGGGTCTTCAAGGGTCTTGTGTCTATATATGACACAAAGGGATTAGTGCCACCCCTTTTGGATGCTATTTATATTGGTTTTAAGTCCTTTTCAAGTCATTAAACTTGTTCAATTGCTTTCCCCCCCACTTCTTTCTTTGGCTTGACCTTGTTGGCCAAGGTGTTGAGCAGCCTTTGTTTGTAGGTCTAAGCTCAACCTTGGAGCTTCTTGACCTTTGTTTGTTTCATTCTTGTTGTTTATTCCCTTCATGCCAAATTGGTTGGCTTGTTTACCTTTTCAAGTATTCCTTCCTAGTGAGGTTATTTCTGACTTTAGGGAACCCTAAGGTTTGTTAGTGGGGTATATAACAGTAGTCTATTTACTTTGCATGCATTAGTTGATAGGTTGTTTTTATTTTTCATTCATAAAAGAAAAATTAAAAAGAAAATATAGTTGCTTTATATGCATGTAGATTAGGGTTTTTTCTTAAATGCATTGCATATCATTGTTCTTGGAAAAATAAAAAGGAGTTTTTCTTTTGTGGCTTTCAATTTTCGTTTTGAAAATGAAGAGAAGTAGGAGTTTGATTTTGCATTTCAATTTCTCTTTTTTTTTGTCATATTGTTTTTAGTGTCGAGTAAAACACCATTGGTTTCACCTCTGCCACCCTTTGAGTAATCAACAACACTTTAAAAATAACGCTTAATATCTAAAATATATTAGTAACTGTTTCTTTCTAAGGACGACGCACACTAGTCTAGGCTAGTGTCTTGGCCGGTTAGGGACATCTTAACTACCCAAAACTTTAAACTCAAACATAGTTGTATTTCTTCAAGAAATCCAACCTCACATAGAAAGATACCGGAAATATCCTCTAACAGAGGAGTCAAGCATGAGGTCATGCGATATTGAGTTGTGGAGATGCCCCTTCTATACTCAGTAGAGAATACACTAGAGTTTTTGCACATTTGGGGACTCATACAAGACCTCCTACTGACCCCGTGTGGTGCCTGGTACTGCTTGAGTTTTGGGCTTAGCTACCCTACCCATGTGCATCGGCTGGACTGATGACTGTTCCAATGACCTTTCTTTGTGATTTTGGAAGCCTCAACATCTTGACATCTAGGACTCTACACGGGTGACGATGGAAGGCTATTTCCACTGTACCCAGGGTAGACATGGGAGGAAACCCTGTGCAGCTCTTTGGAAAAGTGTTTGGATTTGAAAACTTTCCCCAAAGTGATTGTATTGGGACCCTAGGTAACCATCCTTCTTTCTTTATTGGTTAGTTATGGGCCCTCATCATCTCAGAATCTCCTTTGGAAGGAATCCTTATGTGCCTGGTCTTGATACTTAGGACATTTTTCTAGTGGTGTGTTCTTTGTTTTGTTGGTTACCAGTTGACCTCAGACTTGTATTACTTGTTAAATTTAGAAACTATGGATAACACCCCTACAGACACCAACCAAGAGACCCCCTTTCCTAGGGCTTCTTGTTCTTTTCCTTTCATTGGGAATGTTGGTGTTTCTTTGATGGCCACCTTGAATCTTCCTGGATTCACCCTAGGGCTACCGGTTTGGTTGTTTTCCACTCCGACTATCCTAAATTATCTTGATTCTTCTTAAGTAATCACCTTATATCAAGGGCATCGAAACAATGTTTTCCCTTCACTTGTAGCATCCTCTACTCCTCTGTCTACCTCATGCGGTGAAAGTTCTAATACTAGTAACCTGCAGTCTAAAAGGAATAAAAGGAGGAAGAATAGGGAGAAGACTCAAAAAAAAGGGGGCACCTATTCAACCTCTGCAAGTCAAGTTGAACATAACTGCCCAGCATTTGGAATTCATGTTGGGGCCACCTATCCAACCTCTGTAGGTCATGTTGGATCCAAGCACTTAACCTCTGCAAGTCAAGTTGATCTTCACCACTCAACCTTTGCATGTCATGTTGGTGGAACCCTTTCAACCTCTGCAATTCAAGTTGATCCTCACCATCTAACCTCTGGAGGTCATGCTAGGGGCACACACTCAACCTCTACTAGTCAATTTTACCTTAATCACCCAGCCTCTGGAGGTCATGTTGGGGACAAACAACCAGCCTATGCTAGTCATGTTGGACCCAACCACCTAGCCTTTGGAGGTCATGTTGGGGAAATAATTCAACCAATTCGATTCATTTTAACACCATTGACAAAACCAACCGTTCGAAATGCAAGGTGAAGTTCCCTTGTAGTATTTGTGAGGGATGTCACCTTACCCATCAATTCCCTGCTATTGCAAAGGTTCAGATGGTATGGTTCCAAGGACATCCCATTCTTGAACAACCTAAAGTTTCTCAACAACCTATTCAACCTTCGGTTGATCAAGTGGTTGAAACATTTTCATATTTGTTCAATCCCACTCTCCCTTCAAAGAGTGACCTTTACCAAGTGATTGAACCGATGCAATCTTTGGTCAATCCCACTCTCTCTTCAGAGAGTGATTTCCATCAAGCGATTGAGTTGACACCATCTTTGATCAATCCCACTCTTCCTTTGGAGAGTGAATCATCTTCTAGTCATATTTTCTTCACTTCCAGTTCAGAACCTTCTGGACAAGGGGGCACTAACCTTGCTTCAGATGAACCCCCACCAAGCTCTCGGATTGCTTCCTTTGATTGGGATAGCCTAGATGAGTCGTTCCTTCCTTCTGATGCACCTATCCAGATAAAGGTAAAAATTGGACATTGCATGATTGCTCATTGTATTTTTTATGAAGGGCCCTCAGTTAGTATTTTATCTACACATGCTTTGCAAGGCATGGGATCTCCCAGCCTTATGTTGACAGGTAGTCAGCTACTGGCTTTTCATATAAAACTAGTATAGCTTTGGGAATTCTTACCCAAACATCTATTGCTTTGGGTGGGAAGACCATCTTAGTTGATTTCATGGTGATAGAGGACCCCTTGGACTTCAATAGGCTCCTCAGGCATGATTATGTTTATGTTATGTAAGTTGTGGTGTCAACGGTCTTTCGTGTGATGTACTTTACTCATAACGAAAACATTGTCACTATCAATCAGTTGGATTTTCATGATCCCTCTCTTGAGCCAACTAGAGACTAATTCTTTCCTTTATTGATTCCCACTGTCTCAGTAGACACAAACGCCACGGGTGATATATGTGGCCTAATATCCCTCATGTTCAATTGCTACTGAGAAGAAGCCTTTATGTTCATGTTTACCTTCTTAGGACTGTGTCCTAGCAGTTGACCAGGTGATCCATCCTATATGTAATGTGGAGCCCGCTCTCCACCCTGTTGATCCATTTGAAATTTTAGACATGTATTCTATCTGGGATGATCTACTTCCTTCTGACGAGGTCTTCCTACAGTCTTTAATACAAGTTGACCTTCTTATGGATGTTGTGACTAAATTTAGCCCTGATTTTCTTAGTAAGCATGATCTTTCCATTGATCGATATTGTGACGTTGTTCGTGTAGAGTCTTTTGACTCTCTCTTTGAAAAGAAAAGCAGTGATCCTAATGAGTTTGTGTAGATTTATCATGTGATCCTCAGTTTGTTCTTGCAGACTCTACCTCCCATGTTGATTTTTGTTTTCCTTCTGAGGGTGATCTTATTGATTATAAATCCTTATGCCTTGGCACTATAGAGTCTTCTTTGGTCGATTCTACATTGACTACACCTTTTGTGGAATATAGAAAAGTTGCATGTGTTTCTGCCAAAGTGGCCTGTATAGGATATTTTCTTCTAAATATGATCCTGATGTTGTTTTTTCTTGGAGACAAGATTTATAGTTGGATTCACAACGTTTTATTGGCCCCGCCTTGTTTTTCAAGATATAAATGCATTTGCATGTACCCTCCTTTCACTTATGATCCTGATGTCGACTTCCATGCTCTTAGCTGATTGTATAAGCCCTCATCTCTACTCTCCCCATCGCTTAAATTTAAACCATTTTTTCAGATAACTTGACACCTTTTACCTTGAGGAGACATTCCCTGAGTGTCCTTATCTTTCTCTCTTTCCTTGCATTATTCGTAGGTTTGTTCCTCGCACTGGGAACTAATTTCACCTTCCTCTAACACTTGTCTCCTTGCATTTATATCATTCTTCCTGCTCTCCTTCAATCTCCTTAAAAACAGTAAGGAGCCTTGCGATTTCACTTTTCGGACTCGTTAAAAAATTACGGGAAAGATATGGAGTTATTTTCAAGCCCTGGTCTGACTCTTTAAATAATACTATTTCACCGAGTTCACTTGTCCCTTCAAAATCATTAAAGAATGTGAAGGAACATCCACATAGGTATAAGTTTACCCCTTTTTCATCCATATGGATTACTTAGGAAAAAGGAATACTCTATTTTCTTTGGAATTTAGAAGAGTATCTTCAAGTATAGATTTATCTCTTTTTCGGGCCTGGAGGACTAAACATACAGAAAAGGAGCCACTAGTCGAGCTTACATTTCTCTTTTTCATGCTCTGAGCCTAAAACATGAAAAATATTCTGAGCATTCTTTATGTCATTTGTCATGCTCGCTAAAACCCTAGTACAAAACCATCGAGTTTAATGTTGTTTGTACCCTTCTTGTAAATAAATGGAACTTTTTGAGTGATCATTCTTCCCTTCACACTCATTAAGACTAAATCATTTCTACTTGCTTCTGAAGGAGCGTTGGTACGGTCATAGTTTACCCCTTTTTCAAACCTCGCCGACTAACTATGAAAAAGGAATACCTTAGTTCATCTGAGCTAAGAGAGTTCTCCTTTGGATTGTTTTACACTTTTTTCGGACTTGGGAGACTAAACTTCCAAAAAATCATTCCCTTAGAATCTTCTTTGGTGTATTCAGACCCTCAAAACTATGAAAACACCATCGAGCATCAACTAATTTGAGCTTTTAAAATCCATGAATCAGTGATTTATCAAGCATTCTTTTGTCTCTTCTTCGAGCTTTCCAATAATGAAAGAAGGTCCCACGTTTTCTTTATTGGACTCGATAAACCTTTACAAGAAATAAGGGAAAGGGAATTTTATTCACATGTCTTTTATATCATGGCCGCAAGTCTTGTTTCCTTGAACAAAGCACTAGTTTTGAGTCTATCAATAGTTGAGTTCTATTTTTGACCTTATCTTGATTCAGAGATTTTACTCCTCCACTTGGATTCTTTTCCAATTATATGGGGAATCTGTCAATGTCTCCTGCATTGTTGATTTGCATCGTTGGTCCTTTCGTGTCAAAAATTTTCTAAGTCACTTTTGTGTTGTGCTTGTTTTTCAAGGATAAACCTTTGTCGATCATTCTACAGTTTCCTTTACCTTTTGTGTTGGCCATTTCCTGGTATCAGTTCATTGCATCCAGTCTTTGGCGGTCCTTATCCAAAATTTTGTTCCAGTTCCAGATCCAATCAATATCTAACTTACCTTGTGTTGGATAATGGATAATGCATTAATGCCTTCCTTCCAATGGATCTCTTCCTATCAACCTCAACACATCTTGCTCTGGGAATGATATTTAGAGTTTATGACAGTACCTTAGGGGTTGCAATCATCAGTGGAAATTTCCCTTGCTATTGGATAGTGGGAATACCTTAATGTCTCCTATTTGATGGATTCTTCGAGTGTTCGACATACCTTCATGAAAATTCATTTTTAGTCACTGAAAAAACACCTTGATTGGAGGATCCATATCTAGACTTATGTAACTCTATTTGACCTATTCTCTAGACCGTTGGAAAGGTATAATGAGTAAGGAACAACTTTCTAGAATACACTGAGCCTAGAAAATTCATGGAGGTACCCTAAAATGATATCTTTTTACTCATTCATGAATTTTATTGAACAAACCCGCGACTTTGCCTTAGGCATTCATGACTCTACTTCATTAAACCCATGAATTTCACTTGAAATGGCTAAAAATATATATAAATATATGATAATTCTCGAAATTAGGGTTGGTTTGGGTGGTTTTGGAATTGATCCTGCAGTTGTAACTGATTCCTATTCGACCCCTACTATTCATAAAAGTATATTAGAGAGGGAGAGAGGTCTATGAGGACGAATTGAACCTTTGCATTGTTATGCTGGTGGAATTGGGACTCTCATCCCCCCTACCTTTTCAATAGATTCCATCTCCCTATGTTGCAGAGCTTGGAGGTAGAGAACCGTGCAGAAGAGAAACAAGAGAACTAGATCAATGTTTCATGAGATACCTAGCAAGAGGAGAAGGTGAATTATGTACTTCTTCTACTTGATAATAAATATGTGATGCCCTTATCTTTCCCAAATCATTGTCTAATCTATTTCATATCTATGTTTATGATCAGATAGTAATGTTAATCAAGTTAGGGTTTCATGTTGATTTGATTGTCATTACTTTATATTTAGTCAAATTGGTTTGAGGAAGGTTGAAATTTTTTTGTAGGTCTCTTGGATTGAGGAGCAAGAGGAAGGGCTAGAGAAATATTGGACCACCCTTTAGTGAATCAGGTACGGATATTACTTATCTCTGAATCTTGCTTACCTTTGCTTGTAGAACATTATACATCTATCTTTCGACCCTAGTATGTTGATGGCCTCTTAACCCCCAACCATAGGAACACTTTCCTCTACAACACTACCAGAGGTACTGCATGACGGATATTCATATCCTTCTTCTTCATACTTCTCAAGGTCTTCTCCAATCACTGGTAGGATCCACATAGTTGCAACTTGACTTAGTGATTTGCAATGTTATTCAACAAAAAGCCTTCTTTCCACAGCATGAAACAAGGAAGGATAAATGATACCACTATAATATCCCTGATCTTATATTCAAATCAGAATATTAACTCTGATGCAATTTTAATCAAAAATTTTAATTAAATTTTCACTTAATCAGTCAACTCTTGAAACTAGGAAAATAAGGGAATGTGGATGATACTTTTGCAAACAGGGCAGTGGGATGATGGGAGAAACCAAGAAAAAATTAGGACAGAGAAATTATCTTAACTAACACATTTAAATCAGGGACTATATAGGTTTTTTAATTAGCTCCATTGAAACCTACTCCCACTCTTCCGGGTCACCCAACCATGCAACTAGGAAGACTTTCATATCCAATCAATCATGGGATTGAGAAAGGTTCAGAGGTGTTGTCACACTGGTAATAATCCTCATAGGAATTTTCATATAGTCAATAATAGTTCTAGAAGGATTTGGGGCTGTTGGGAAATATTTGGGAAAAACTGGCAACTTTGGCAAAGGAAGACCCTACGTAAAGAAGGTTGTCCGAGAAAGGTATGACCTCAAAAAAATATATGTCTGATGGTTGGGATTGGTAGTTGGGTCAGTTAAATTCCTACAACAACTTTAGGAATGGTATTTATATGCACAGAACTTCCATAATTAAGGAAACTGTAAAACTAGTCAAATTTTACTAATCAACTAGCAAGGGTGCGCAAAAATTAATGAAATTTGTACCAGATTAAACTCATATATGTTAATTATGAATTAAAAAAACTAATATATCATAATTTAACATATCATAACATTTAAAAATACTTCCATAGACATTATTTTATTCCCATTACATTAAACAATAAAAACCCCCACTACATGGGCACAAAATTCACTTCTCATGAGAATTTTAACATGGAAGCTCTATAAGACAGAATATTAATGCCATATATAGATAAAAAGGAGGAGATATAAGCTACAGAATTTGAGCTGAAATTTATGGGATCCTCCTTATCTCAATGTCACTTGCAATAAGATAGAAGGGGGAGAGAGAGAAGAAGGGGAGTGGTAACCTTGGGGCGTATCTCCCAAGATACTGAGGCAGAACACTAAGTAAGGAATCCTTAGCTTCATCAGCACCAAAATAATCATTAACAAAACCGAATAATGGAGCTTGAATTGTCTTTAAATAAACCTCTGGTGACTTGTTGGGCAAGTTAATCACCTATTGAGCAAGTTCCCCTTGCTAAAACCCTAACCTTAGCCACATGGTGCACCCTCCTTGAGAAATTAGCATATATGATAAAAGAGATATGTTTCCCTATCATACACCTTCATTCAATTTAGAAACTGCACCCTCCTTTGGCCCATAGTTACATGCTCTTACCTATGACAACTTTTTTGCACTGGTTTCTTTTGTAACTGAACCTTAGAATGGAAATTGCTCCCTCCTTTGGCCAAGAGTTGATGCTTTTCCTTATGACATGTTTTTCTGCACTTTATCTTTTGTGATCGAGTCTCCAAAGTGGAAACTGCACCCTCCTTTGGCCCAGAGTTTCCTATTTTGTCTATGACTGTTTTTTCTTGCCTTTTGTCAGTCCCATGACATTTTCTATTTTCCTCCTTTGCAAGTTGGATTTCCCAAGTGCGCCCTTCTCACATGGAAACTTATTTTGCACATAATTAATTGCATAATAATTAATAATGACAATTAATATAATCAATTTCATGCCTCCTAAATAACATTTTAATAAAATTTTCTAGGTTAATTATTTAATGCATCTTTTGACCCCCTAGGTGTTAGGAAAGGTCAAAACTTCCAGTGTTCAAAATGTGGGGACATGAAAATCCTCCCCTCCCAATTCTGCTTGTCCTCAAGCAGAAGCACCCCAGAGTGCTTCAAAATTTTTCCACCATGTTTCTACTGCACCACTATGATCATAGTCATTTCTCTAATGACCACTTATTTCCATCAAAATTTTCAACCCGGTTAATGTAACGAAGTAGAATTCCTGGATCCCATTTCCTCCTCTGCAGAGATCTAAATCCTCCTACAACCTTTGGTAAGTTGTCATCCCAAGAAATGGTAGGTTCCCACAACCAAATTGGAAACCCAATATTTCCAAAAACTTCCACCGTTAGGTTCAACAATATTTGGACACATTCTTGTGCAAGCTTATTTATGTCATGAACTGTGGCATCCCACATTCTATGAATGCAAGATGATAATTTTTCCACATGTATGCATACCCAATCCTTGTATTTTTGTGCACCCAATGCATCCAATGGCTGCCATACATTTCTTATCTGCTTCTCACATAACATAACAATGCCATATGCATCTATAAACCTGCTACAAATGCAAAGAAATCTCTTACCAATGTGAGCCAAGTTTGCACACCCTTTAGTCTCCATATTTGTTATATATCTTCCCATCCAATCCATATATGAATACAAACCTTTTCTTGATGATCCATATAATATGTGGTCAGCCATCTTGCCTGTGATGAATTCTTCCACCCATAGAGGTAGTTCATGGAGTCTTTCTTCCAAGACTTGAATGTCAAACAATGCTTCACCCATGCAAGAAAGCATTGAGAACCCATGAATATTCATTTTAGTGATATACTTATCTACCTAATCCTTAGATAAACAAATTCCATTACATGTTTCCTCCTCCACAAATATACATCTTTCATCAAGGGGAATCTCCAAATCTCTCTGGAAAAGTGCAAGTGCTTGGTCTCCATTTTTTTTTTCTCTCAAATCCTTCAAGCACATACAAATCACAATTCACCTCCTATGCATATCTACTAGAGGTATATAATGGATGCAAAATACATATTTGTGGATTCCCCCATGTCAGGACAATGTCAGTCACAACAAAAAATATATTGCAGAAATTAAACTCTTTACCTCCCACGGTCTTCAATCCAAAGGTGTCTCTATCCACCCAATAAATGGATGAATAAGGAATTTTATTTGTTGATCCATATATAATGTGATCAGCCATATTTATTATAGAGAAGAACACTTCATCCTTCATCTCAATATCAATGAGTGTTTGGTTAATATTTTATTCCTCATAGCTTTTCACAAGCATTTGCAAATCTTCTCCTTCCTCATGGATATCCTCCACATGAGGTCCCTTCAGCACATCTAAAGTAGTTCCTACCATGTGCACATGATTCTTTTCCATGCAATATGGGGGGTGTGGTACATTCAAATCCCTTTTAATTTGATCATTCTGCAACCTTGACTCTTGAATGGATTCTTGGGTTCTCTTCAAGGAATCATATGTAGCCTCCCATTTACTGTGGAGCCTTCCAGACTCTTCTATCTCGTTCTTGAATGCACAATGGTACATTTCAGACACCATGAGGAGATGATCTTTGCCATATATTAATTTCATATATCTCTCCCTCATATTGGCAATGCCTTCTTTAAGTGCTATTCATTCTTCCAGAAACGCTTCTCCTTCCATCTCTCCACCAGAAGCTTTCCAACAACATCTTGCCACCAAGGCATTGATGTCAACAAGGTTGTTCATGGCTGCCATAATATTCTATATGTCCTCCTTTACTAATCCACTCAAATAATTTGACTCACAAAAAATATCCTCCACCAAGGTTTCTTCTTCTAAAATCTTACATATAAGACCATTTTTCTTGTGGCGTGGATCCACAACACAAAACGCATTCTCAGCATACAAGTCAGCCTTCGAATTTTCTACAAAATCACTTTCATGATGTGAAGTGGAGGGTATGTTTGAAGGTTGTAATGACATGTGATATTTAAAAAAATCAAAAATCACCTCATTCCTTCACATTTCATCTTCATAATGCTGCAAGAGAGTACAAAAATATGAACTGTTTGCACCCCTTTGCATCAGATTTTTCTCCTTCGAATTTTCTAGTTCACACCCAACTAGTGGGGACTTTTCTTCCACTTCATTAGGAAGTTCAACGGATGATTTCATATTTGATATATGTTCTTCTTTTCGATATGATCCAAAATATCCCTTATCATCATTGACAACATCACCCTCCTTTGCACTGATTTTTTGTTTACCAACAGAAACTAGGAGTGAATTCTTTTCTATCACCATTATCCTTCATTTTGCAGTCCCCATATGCGAAGTCTTTTCATCCTCCCATGAATCATATGGATGTAATTAAACATGGATTCTAAAAAAATCAGAACCATTATCATACCTATTCTTCGTATTACCCTCTTCATGTAGTGATACTATGGTGGCCTGCTCCTCCACCAAATTCTCTGGTTCACACCCAAGCAGTGTGGCCTTGTCCTCTTCTTTCTTATGTGGCTCTTGAGGTGACTGTAAATATGATTTGTAATATTATTTTGGATCTAATACAAAATATTTCTCTCCACCCATACATGAGCCAACATCTTGAGCAGTGATCTGGAGATCACCCACCAAGAATATTGAAGTGCATTCATCTTCAACTTCTTCTCTTATGCAACCACCTCGTGGTGATTTGCACTTCACCTCATGGATCTCTGTCTCTACTTAATTTCTCTTCTTCTTCAAGGAAATTGATGTTCACTGGAATTTTGTTTGAATAAAAAATAAACATTCTCTTACTACTTCGCCAAGCATATGGCTTTGATGAATCTTCCTTTTTTGCTCATCTTTTGGCTCTAGGTGGAAACCATCTAGTGCCCACTTCCTTGCACACTTCATCAACCATTTGTGTAATACTTTTCATGTTTGTCCCACACTAGTGATGTCTGAATAAATTTTGTATCTCAAGAGTGCAGAACTCTCGAAAATAAAATACCTCCCTTATTCCATGGAATACTAGAATCCTGGAATACTGGGATACTATTCCATGGAATACTTAAAGGATTCCTTAGAGTTCCTTCCATTGAAAATTTGGCCATTGACACTTGTATATTTTTTCCAAATGTATTCATCATAATATGGGATCCAAAAATCATTAGCATCATTCCTACTACATCTACTAGAGGTACTGCATGAGGGCTCTTCATAGCGTTCTTCTTCATACTTCTCAAGGTCTTCTCCAATCACTGGTAGGAGCCTCATAACTGCAACTTCACTTAGTGATTTGCAATGTTATTCAAAAAAGAGACTAATTTACACAGGATGATCCAAGGAAAGAGCTCTGATACCACTGTAATATCCCCAATATAATGTTCAGATCAGAATATTAACTCTGATGTAATTTTAATCAAAATTTTAAATGAAATTTGCACTTAATCAGTCAACTCTTGAAACTAGGCAGATAAGGGAATGTAGTTGATAATTTTGCAAAAATGGAAGTGGTATGATGGGATAAAACAAGGAAAAATTAGGACATATAAATTATCTTCCCTAGCACATTTAAACTAGGTACCATTTAGGTTTCGGAATCAGCTCTGATGAAGCCTACTCCCACGCTTCTGGGTCACCCAACCATGCAACTAGGAAGACTTTCACATCCAATCAACCAGGGTATTGAGCAAGGTTCAGAGGTATTTTCACACTAGTAATAAGCCTAAAATCAATTTTCATACATTCAAGAACAGTTCTGGAAGGATTTGGTGTTGTTGGGAAATATTTGGAAAAAATTGGCAGTTTTCGCCCAGGGAGACCTTGCGTAAAGAAGGTTGTCCAAGAAAGATACAAACTCAAATAAATATATATTTTTAGGGTTGGTATTGGTAGTGGGTTCAGTTAAATTCCTACAACAACTTTCAGAATGGTATTTACATGCATAAAATTTCCAAAATTAAGGAAACTGTAAAACTAGTAAAATTTTACTAGTCAACTAGCAAGGGTGTGCTAAAATTAATGAAATCTGTACCATATTAAACTCCTAATTGTTAATTATGAATTACAGAGACTAATGTATCATTTTTTAACACACCATAACATTTAAAACTCCTTCCATGTACATTATTTTATTCCCATTACATTAAACAGACAAAAACTCCACTAGATGGGCACAAAAATCACTTCTCATGGGCATTTTAACATGGAATCTCTATGGGAAAAAATATCACTGTCATATACAGATCAGGAGGATTATATATCAGCTATATAATTTGATCTTAACTTGATGGGATCCTCCTTATTTCAAAGTCACCTGCAATAAGATAGAAAGGGGAGAGAGAGAAGAAGGGGAGGGGGAACATTGGGGTGCATGTCCCAAGAGACTAAGGCAGAACACTCAGTAAGGAAGCCTTAGATTCATCAAGACCAAAATAATCATTAACCAAACTGAATAATGGAGCTCCAATTGTATTTAAATAAACCTCTAGTGACTTTTTGGGCAAGTCAATCACCTGCTGAGCAAGTTTCCCTTGCTAAAACCCTAACCCTAGCCACATGGTGCGCCCTCCTTGAGAAATTAGCATGTATGATACAAGAGAGATGTTTCCATGTCATCCACCTTCATTCAATTTATAAACTGCACCCTCCTTTGGCCTATAGTTTCCTGCTTTTTCCTATGACAGATTTTCTACAATGGATGCTTTTGTAACTGAACCTCAGAATGGAACTGTTCCCTCCTTTGGCACAGAGATGTTTCTTTTCCTTATGACATATTTTTCAGCACTTTATATTTTGTGATTGAGTCTCCTCTTAGAATAGTAGAGTCAATATAAACTAGTTAACCTATCTAAGAAACCAACAACATATCATAAAAAATAACAACAGGAAAAGAAAAGGACAAGAGAACACCGATATACGTGGTTCACCCTAATGGGTTACATCCACGGGAAGGTAGTCTTCTATTATCTCCAGAATTTCTTCTCCAATATTACAAGAGAGAAAACCACAAATACCCCAAAGAATATAGATGATGTACAACAGTGTCACAATAGTACCACTACTACATCAAGAATACATGATCATGTAGAGACTCACTTGATCCTATTATATACTAAGAGATGAGGAGGAATTACTCTCACATATTGCATGTGGGATAGTATAATTCTCCAAAATAACATCTCTTAATACAATACCATGGACAAATACTCTACACAAGTAAATACAACACCATATAACTATGGGTCAAATGTATTACTCTTTTACATAAGATTGTGGACAACTTCCAACATAATACAAAGACATTATTACCTTCCAAGGCATATAATATATTCCAACACTCCCCCTTAATAATGGCTGGGAGAAGGGCCCACACTAATGCTAAGGAATGAAGGAGTTATTACTGCTCCCCCTTGATGAAAACTTCCAGAAGAACCAAAGCTGAAAAAGAAGAACACTTCAGCTTATGGAATTTGAAGATGAACAGACGCTTCTTATTGAATCATGAAAGTGCACACAAACCAGGTTGTACGATGAAAGACCCAACAATAAAATGTCGAGAACATGTGACATAATCCAATCGCAAGATGCCTAGATCACCACAAGAATCATCACAACCATACATTATAGCTGAAGAACTTTGATATAACATCCACACTAGTGTACAGATACCTTCTGACGGTCGATACAACAGAACATGTGGCTAATAACACCACAACAATGTACAAAAAAACCCAGGTGGCCAATACACATGCAGATAGCAGACATTCTTCCAATCAAGGTGCAATATAAATATTTGTAGAAGACCTCAAACATCGAAGAAACAAGACCCTAATGGTCTCTACATTGAAAATGATATCATACAGATGAACATCATGACTTTAACATTAGAAGATGGTGCTTCATTACTTCTGGAATAAGGTGAAAGCCTAAATAGAGAACTTATCTGCACAAGAACTTTCAAGATTAAAGCATATAAAGATCATAAAACAAAATTGCTAATACAGAAACAAAAATGCTTATATACCAAAGGTTAGCAAACATCATTTAAAGGAATGGAAACATAATATGATCAAATAAAAGATTAACTTGCTCATTAAGGAAAATGACGTTACTATAATATGATCAAATAAAAGATTAACTTGCTCATTAAGGAAAATGACGTTACTTTTACACATTAAGTGTCAGCAACAACATATAAATAGTGAGCCAAAGATTTCACTTAAATATATCAAAATTTAGTCATCAAGCAACTAATGTGAAACATAGGTGCATTTCTTATTAGTATGAGGTTAATATGCAAGAGATAAATGCCCTGAAAATGTCGATGCTTCCATATAGTAATGTTAGATACAAGTAGGAACAAGATAACCTCTGCAATCATAAGAATAGAAATCTCATTGCAACAAGAACAAGGTTCTCATGATAAATAGTTCAAGATTTAAAGATTGTTCATTTCATAAATTTATGAAATGACCTAGGTGTTAGGAAAGGTCAACACTTCTGGTGTTCAAAATGTGGGGACATGACATTATAACATCAAAAGATTATTATTTTAAATAAAAATGCATTATATTTACCTTAAAAACATATAATTTTAAAGTGCAATAGAAAGTTACATACCACAAAAATATGTTAACCCAGGAGCGTCATGAATTGTCCATGCAAGTATTCCATGGAACTATAATTGTTTCTTCCCTATTTTTCTAAAGATGTCATACATAGTGATGTCATCCCATAACTTCAATAGCTTATCGATAAGAGGCTCAATATATACATTCATATCTTTAACTTGGTACTTACCTAATTGATTCAACATACAATGCTATTTAGTCATGTATCCCAATATATAAAATGTGTTCTCATGCAGCAATGAAACAAATAAATGAAATAATATAATTACTTTCAAAAAAATACCTGGAATAATCATTGCCAACATCATGTGCTCTCTCTGTATCGAGATCCAAGGAGGAAGGTTATTGTTTATGAGGAAAACAGGCCACATTGAGTAAGTAGAACGAAGATCTCCAAATGAATTGAAACCATCAACTACGAATGAAAGACTAACATTACAAGGCTCATCTTTAAAAATTGACCATTTTTTTTCAATTTTTTTCAATGCAGGACCATTAGCACGAATTCGAAGAACACCATATTCAATTCAGTTCTTTGCATGGTAATCCATAAACTATGATATGCTTTGGCATCTGAATAGTTATTGGAAACGTGGAATTATGGGAATATAACGAAGAACTTTGCGAGGCACCGTTTTTGTTACTTGATGAGTTCAATATATATTGATTTCACATTGTGGGAATTTGTTTTCTGATGCATATTGTCCATAATATATAATATGATCATTAGGACATGCATCAATAACTTGATACTCCATTCCAATTTCTTTCATAATCAAGAATACCTCTCGACATCTGCGTGGTAAATTATTTGATGGTGGTAATAGAAATTCACCCAACAATCTATAACATTGACAAAAAATGACATGTAAACAATTTAAATAATAAATATTTCCTATCCCTAATGTTGGGTGCTAAAAATGACCCTTTTTTCTTTCTTTTTCTGTGGACCTTTTCCCCTATTTTCCTTTATTATTACAACCAGAATGGTATTTTCTCTAAGGAAAAGCATGATTATGAGAAATTATAATTCATCTTTATTTTTTCAAATTAATGCTTAGATTTATCTTTGTTTATGCGTTTTGTTTCCTGAATAAGCTAACCTCTGATGGATTAATGAAGACAGTTAAAGGCTACAAGAAATGTGGATAAAAGATCCTATCTATACACAAATATTCGAGTGTATCAGCATGCCGATACATAAGGATTTGGGTGTCTCAGCTTGTCGATACACATGGAAAAGGAAAGCTATGGGCACGCAGTTCCACTTATTTTGGGCACAAGCTCAGGGCCATTGCAGGACAAGTCAACCTATTCATCTACGTGGCTCATTGATATTTATAAGGTATTGGATTAGTTTGATCTGTTGTTGAGATGGGTGATTTATTGAATGAAAATATTGTTTCATAGTGTTTTAATGTGACAAAACAACTTTCCTTACAATAATATATTGGATTTAACTTCTTGCAAAAGTAAAAGTAGCTAATTATTCTCCTAATTGTTGTGACTTGAAGGCTTGTTGTGGATCTTTTTCCGATGAAAAAAATCCCCTTATGAGATGGTATATGGAAAAAATCCCATATTTCTTGTTGAGTTTGAAATTATAACCTTAAGAACTGCCATGGAAGCAAATTTGGATTTCACAGAAGCCGACAAATATCGGTTGAATCAGTTAAATGAATTGGATGAGAAACACACAGCCGCTGTGCATCAAACTTTGGTGATTCGGCATCAACGCTCTAGGTGGCATGACCTAGTTTATTAAAAAGAAGGTGTTTCCGGAAGGAGATTGAGATTTATTGTCCGACTCGTGATTCAAGAAGGCATTTAAAGGAAAAATTGCCCATGATTTGGTTAGTACCATACAAGTTAGACACAATGCTTGATGATGAAAATGTTTGATTCACCATAATAGATGAACAACATACACCATTATTCGCTAATGGTCATCAGCTATGACTCTATCATAAGCCACTCTCAAAGGATGCATTCACCTCTCGTGTTGCTTCTAATTTGAACACCAGAAGTGTTGACCTTTCTTAATCATGGGTTCATTTCTTGTTAACACTATGTAAATATGCAAGAGACGAAATGACCTGGAAATGTCAATGCTTCCATATTGGAATGTTAGAGACAAATAGCACAGGAACTAGATACAATCTCTGAAATACATGAAAAAGAAACTATATCCCAAATAAATAACTTATGACAAGCCAAAAAATATGATATCACATAGATTCAAAAAAATGATTTTACTCAAGAATTTAATTAGCAAGAGCATATAATGATCATAAAGATATTACTTATAAAATAATGAAATTGCTTTTACACAAAGGTCAGCAATAACATATAAATAAAGTAAATAATGATCACTAGATAACACATATGAGATTGTTCTTATAAAATTGTTTTTTATAAACAAAACAAAGAAAAGAACAAATTAAATATTATGTATATTTAAAAAAATATTAAGCACTAGATGGTTTATAGCTATCATCGTGACAAAATACTAAAGATCCATGTCCTCAAAAGATGTCAATATTTCCATATAAAAATGTGAGACAAATATATAGCAAGAAGAAGAAATAATATCTTAATAAACATGATTAGAAGCAAAACCTAAATGCAAAAAATGAATAACAGAAAACTTAAATACTTTACCGTACTAATATGAATCTGCAAAAAACACAATTAGAAAAAAAGTAAAGGAAAGAGAAACTTTTACTTACAACCCTTTGAAACAAATGTGCCCAAGAAATCCCAGTCTTTTGTTCTAATTGCGTTGGTGGATCCAGAATGATTGTTCCAATTCCAAAAACAAGTTATAATTAAAAAAACGGTAAGAAATGACCAAGCTACGGCCCTTTTTTATAACTGTCTTTTTTATTACTGAAAGGAAGCCCAGAAATGCCCATTTTGTTGTTCTGGCCACGTGGGTGGATCCATAATGGATGTTCAAATTCTGAAAACAGGTTATAATAAAAAAAGGGGTAAAAAATGACCAAGTTACGGCCCATTTATATAATTGTCATTTTTATTACCGAAAGGAAGCCAAAAAAAAATACTCATTTTTCTATTCTGGTCGCGTGGGTGGATCCAGAATGGCATTTACAATTCCAAAAAAAAGTTATAATAAAAATTCTGGTAAACACTGACCAAACTACGGCCCTTTTTATAACTGTCGTTTTTCTAATTGGAAGAAATATCTCCTTGAGGAGAGCCTCGAAATCATGTAGATCTACAGAAAAAACATGAAGAAACCCTTGAAAAAAATCTGCAAAAATCTTACACAACAAGTTAGGGTTAGGGTAAAAAAAATGCAGAAATATGCCCAGATCTGAAGAGAAGCCTAATGGCTACTAGATAGAAAGCAAAGCTACAACAAAATGACAATGCCCAAATGATAATCGTTATTGATTACAAGCTATAAAAGGTACTAGATCATAACAACCCGCTCTGATACCATGTTAGAATAGTAGAGTCAAACTAAACTAGTTAACCTATCTAAGCAACCAACAACATATCATAAAAGATAAGAACAAGAAAATAAAAGGACAAGAGAACATCGATATGCATGGTTCACCCTAATGGGTTACATCCATGGGAGGGTAGTCTTTTATTATCTCCAGAATGTCTTCTCCAATATTACAAGAGAGCAAACCACAAATACCCCAAAGAATATAGATGTTGTACAACAACGTCACAATAGTACCACTACTACATCAAGAATACATGATATGTAGAGACTCACTTAACCCTATTATATATAAGAGATAAGGAGGAATTACTCTCACATCTTGCATGTGGGATAATATGATTCTCCAAAATGACATCTTTTAATACAATACCATGGACAAATACTCTACACAAGTAAATACAACACCATATAACTATGGGTTAAATGTATTACTCTTTTACAAAAGATTGTAGACATCTTTCGACATAATACAAATTAAAGACATTATTACCTTCCAAAGAATATAATATATTCCAACATCTCCAAAATGGAAACTGCACCCTCCTTTGGCCCAGAGTTGCCTCTTTTGTCTATGATCGTTTTTCTTGGATTTTTTCAGTCCTATGACAGTTTCTATTTTCCTCCATAGCAAGTTGGATTGCCCAAGTGAACTGTCCTGACATGGCAACTTATTTTCCACATAATTAATAATGAAAATTAATATAACCAAGTACATGCCTCCTAAATAACATTTTGATAAAATTTCATAGGTTAATTATATAATGCATCTTTTGACCCCCTAGGTGTTAGGAAAGGTCAACACTTCTAGTGTTCAAAATGTGGGGACATGACATTATAACATCAAAATATTATTAGTTTAAATAAAAATGCATTATATTTACCTTAAAAACATATAATTTTAAAGTGCAATAGAAAGTTACATACCACAAAAATATGTTAACCCGGGAGCATCATGAATTGTCCATGCAAGTATTCCATGGAACTATAATTGTTTCTTCCCTATTTTTCTATAGATGTCATACATAGTGATGTCATCCCATAACTTCAATAGCTTATCGATAAGAGGCTCAATATATACATTCATATCTTTAACTTGGTACTTACCTAATTGATTCAACATACAATGCTATTTAGTCATGTATCCCAATATATAAAATGTGTTCTCATGCAGCAATGAAATAATATAATTACTTTCAAAAAAATACCTGGAAAAATCATTGCCAACATTATGTGCTCTCTCTTTATCGAGATCCAAGGAGGAAGGTTATTGTTTATGAGGAAAACAAGCCACATTGAGTAAGTAGAACGAAGATCTCCAAATGGATTGAAACCATCAACTACCAATGAAAGACTAACATTACGAGGTTCATCTTTAAAAATTGACCATTTTTCTTCAATTTTGTTCAATGCAGGACCATCTATATGAATTCGAAGAACACCATATTCAATTCAGTTCTTTGCATGGTAATCCATAAACTATGATATGCTTTGGCATCTGAATAGTTATTGGAAACGTGGAATTATGGGAATATAACGAAGAACTTTGTGAGCCACCTTTTTTGTTACTTGATGAGTTCGATATAAATTGATTTCACATTGTGGGAATTTGTTTTCTGATGCATATTGTCCATAATATATAATATGATCATTAGGACATGCATCAATAACTTGATACTCCATTCCAATTTCTTTCATAATCAAGAATACCTCTCGACATCTGCGTGGTAAATTATTTGATGGTGGTAATAGAAATTCACCCAACAATCTATAACATTGACAAAAAATGACATGTAAACAATTTAAATAATAAATATTTCCTATCCCTAATGTTGGGTGCTAAAAATGACCCTTTTTTCTTTCTTTTTCTGTGGACCTTTTCCCCTATTTTCCTTTATTATTACAACCAGAATGGTATTTTCTCTAAGGAAAAGCATGATTATGAGAAAGTATAATTCATCTTTATTTTGTCAAATTAATGCATAGATTTATCTTTGTTTATGGGTTTTGTTTCCTGAATAAGCTAACCTCTGATGGATTAATGAAGACAGTTAAAGGCTACAAGAAATGTGGATAAAAGATCCTGTCTATACACGAATATTCGGGTGTATCAGCATGCCGATACACAAGGATTTGGGTGTCTCAGCTTGTCGATACACATGGAAAAGGAAAGCTATGGGCGCGCAGTTCCACTTATTTTGGGCACAAGCTCGGGGCCATTGCAGGACAAGTCAACCTATTCATCTACGTGGCTCATTGATATTTATAAGGTATTGGATTAGTTTGATCTGTTGTTGAGATGGGTGATTTATTGAATGAAAATATTGTTTCATAGTGTTTTAATGTGACAAAACAACTTTCCTTACAATAATATATTGGATTTAACTTCTTGCAAAAGTAAAAGTAGCTAATTATTCTCCTAATTGTTGTGACTTGAAGTCTTGTTGTGGATCTTTTCCCGATGAAAAATCCCCCTTATGAGCTGGTATATGGAAAAAATATCATATTTCTTGTTGAGTTTGAAATTATAACCTTAAGAACTGCCATGGAAGCAAATTTGGATTTCACAGAAGCCGACAAATATCGGTTGAATCAGTTAAACGAATTGGATGAGAAACACACAGCCGTTGTGCATCAAACTTTGGTGATTCGGCATCAACGCTCTAGGTGGCATGACCTAGTTTATTAAAAAGAAGGTGTTTCCGGAAGGAGATTGAGATTTATTGTCTGACTCGTGATTCAAGAAGGAATTTAAAGGAAAAATTTCCCATGATTTGGTTAGTACCATACAAGTTAGACACAATGTTTGATGATGAAAATGTTTGATTCACCATAATAGATGAACAACATACACCATTCTTCGCTAATGGTCATCGGCTGTGAATCTATCATAAGCCACTCTCAAAGGATGCATTCACCTCTTGTGTTGCTTCTAATTTGAACTGTCAATTGGTAAAAGAACAATATTTTTCTCCTATTCCCACAACTCCTTAATCTCTTATGCATTTTCCATTAAAATTGTACATAAATAAATTTGTTTAATTTTAGTTTTCTTGTTGGGTTAATTTTAAGGTTTATTAGACTATCTGATAATCTTTGTTAGTTCACTCTAATGGTTTGTGTACATGACTTGTATGTAGGAATTCACATACGGGGGACCAACAAAACAATACAATCGGGTCGCTCGATTTCAGGAAATGAAGATAGTCCTCTATAGTCACTAAAAATCCCTCTACAAGGAGTGGTGAAGTAAATATCATATTTATGTCAAAGCCATTTGGTTTGGACACTATTGAAATTCTAATTTCTCCTAAAACTCTGCCACATTCTTTTCCAAATCTTCACCAATTTCTCTGCTTTCTGTTGAAACTCTACCACATTCTTTGCTAAAACTCTGCCAATTTCTCTGCTTTTTGCTGAAACTTCACCACATTCTTTGCAAAAACTCCACCGATTTCTTCGCTTTCAACTGAAACTCCGTCACATTCTTTGCCAAAACTCAACCAATTTATTTGCTTTCTGCTGAAACTCTGCAACAATATTTGACGAAACTCTGTCAAATTCTTTGTTGAAACTCTGTCGACTTCTCTACTTCTGCCAATTTTCAATAACATTTCTATTATATTTCCAAGAAGTATGTCTGAAATATTCCAATTTCTCCACTCATTGATACAGTTGGGTTTGATGTGGACGTGTTCATTCGTCTCATTATGCCAAGGTCCCAAATGATCCATGAAGCCATGTGATGAGGAACACCTTCATACTAAGAGATCTAAAAATCCAAGTAGACCACTTCAATTTGTTGATCCTTCATGGTAAGTGTAAAAGGTATGGATCCTAACTACATATATGACTAAGCATGAATTGATAAATAATCATGATTATACCGTCCTTGATCGTCCCCATCAGCAATTGTTTGAGACAATATTTTTAGTTGGGGGACTAGGGATGTTATTATGCTCTCCCATATTATTAACCATCGTCGCTTTATCCAATACATGCAGTAAATTCTGCCACAATATTGTTTTTCATTATATTACCTTTATGCCACCTTTTTACAAACACCCAACGACTTTCCCACTATACATTGTCATTTTCCATGATGTAACTTCAATATTCGAATTTGGAAAATTGTATGCTTTCTTGTGTAATTGATATTCCTATAGAAGTATATCATGGGAGGTTTCACAGTCTACCATGAGCCAGAGAGAAGTCAGTTGGAAAACGTATTTTGAGAGGTTTACTGGGTTCGACGAGTCTATTGCATCACAGTTTTCACATAATTTAATGGAATATCATTCGGGAGTTGGGGGGTTGATAATTGAAGTTTTTGAGCAAGTCATAGTAGAAGTAACATGTTTTCCTATAACAGGAAGGACCTGGTTTGGCTGGAAGATTCATGTGTCAAGCTCAAAAGAACATTTTTTAGCAGCACCAGAGAATGTTCAATTAAGAGGACGTGGGACTACATTGGAGTCTTTGCCCTGCCCTTGGTACCAGGTTGTAGTATTCCTAAAAAAATTATCAGCTGTGAAGGTAGGTACCAAATTTTTTACACATATGGCTTTGTTTTATTCTCTCATGTGCATCATGGTACTTTAGTCAATATGCCTAATTATCTTCTGAGGTCTCTGAAAAATATGGCGCATATGTGAGAAGGTCTCAGTACCATCAAGCTTCCATCACCAACCATGGCCTCATTAAATTAATAGTATTAAGGGAACTAGAAAAAAGGCATCAATCATGGGTACAATTCGTTATGAGGATAAACCCTTTGGCCATGGAAGAAGGAGACAATGAGACCAAATAGGAGAATGAGGAGAGCTTGTCGAGTATATAAATGGGTAGGGAATCCAAAAAAAGTAGAAATTTACCAAGGTTCAAATGAGGTGGAAGCTACAATTGTAAATGGTTCCCAGGGTACAAACCCTCAGGAGCCAATTGGAATACCATTTTGACAAACGGATAGTCCAAGGATAATTCTTAGGCCTGAGTCATGAATTACTAAAGAATGTAATGGATGAAAACCTTCCAAAGAAACCAGGTCTCATGATGATGGGATTTTACCTCCCATGGATGAGGAATTAGGAACACGCCCCAAATATCCTCAAGAAATAAATCAGGAAGGATTTCTAGGGGAAAGTAGTTAAGAAAGGTTGATAGAGGGGATTGAAAATTTAGGGAAGGTGACTCGGGAGGATGAACCCTCTGATAAACGTGAAGAAATTAGGAGATAGGGAAAAGAATCATCATGAAAGGATGATTCTCCCCTTCTGTATGAGGTTGAAATACTTACATAGGGGTTTATTTTTCCTAGTCCATGATGAAATAAGAGAATATTGAGCACTCAATCTCAGTCGCCCCTTCCACTAAAAAAACGAGGACTCAGGATACCGCCGCAACAGAGGCAATATAAATGCATAAGACATATATTAAGACCTTGGTCATGCCCTGTCACATAAGAACTAGGGGGTGTTAGTGGACAACAAGTGGTTTCTCCTGAAACAAAAGAACTAGACAACAACTCAACCCCAATACCAAGGTCTTCTGATCCACAAGAACCTATTGTAGAAGATGATCCAGTTTAATTAGAGACTTTACTTTTAGAAAATGAGCGACTAAAATAGGAGGTCTAGGTGCTCAGGGGAGAATTACAAGGTTTAAAAGATACACTGAAAATTCAAGCGGGTCATAGACTAAACATACTAGTTGAAGTTGTTAATCAGATGGAATCTGTCATTTTAGAAGGTGTTGAGCATGATGAATATATATGCTAGGAATGTGGAGATATCTTTATACTCATAGGGTACAATGTCAATTGTATGGAACCTTCATCTTGGCAACTTATGTAGTTAAGACAGGAAGAAGCTAGAATGGTCCAAGAAGGTAATACTACCAGACCTACTGGAGAGAAGGCACTGGACCTGAAAACAAAAGAATATGTGGAAGAGTTTCCTTAGCAAGAACAAGTCACTAAAACACAAGAACCAGTGGCCTAAGAAAAATTCATTGTAACACAAGAACCAATGACATCAGAAAATGAGGAGACCACTGTAACACAAGAACCAGTGGCACATAATTTAGTTGTTGAAACATAAGAACCGACAACTCGGGACTTCACTCTTCCCAAGATAAATGGTAGTATCTAAAGGTTTAGGGTCCTTCTAAGATCATCGAATTGGATGAAGAATATGAAGAAGCATAGATTGTGGCAGAGGAAATTTCCCTGTTAAAATAAAAAGTGAATAAATGGAAATATCAAGCTACCTTACATGGAAAAGGGATGATTCCTATGCCCACACCTAGGAAAGTCATTAAGGAACTTAGAGAGAAGTGGGATGAAGGATTGACCTTTCAAAGGTTTCATTGAGAAAAATTGTAGACAAAATTAAAGGAACTAAGGAGATATAAAAATATGAAGCAAGAAAAGGAACAAATGTATGCATTAGTTTAAGAACTACTAAGTTATAGGAGTCTGGCATCTTATTATTATGTTTTATTGTATGAAAAATTGAATCTTTTTAAGTTGAAGGATCTTAAGCAAGGAAGGAACCATCAGCTTGTCAGGGTTCCTCAATTTTTGGACAATCTTGCTTGGAGTGTTTTTTCCGAACAAAATCTCTTATATGAATGGTGTATGCATGAGTTTAGATTGTTTTATGAAAGTTTCATTTAATCCCATTCCTTATATAGGGGATGTGAACCTAAGGGGATTTACTTATTTTGTCACTAATTAGATAATTTGGTGAAACTCCTTTTATACCATTCAAAAAAATGAGGAGAAATCTACTGTATGGGTTTGAGGTGAACAATAATCCCCTGCTGCAATTATTGACAGGAATAAGGGGTTCAAGTTTCCTCCACACCAAGATCCAATCATATGACAAAAATTCAACGTGATGTCATAAACAAATGTGTACAACTCATAATGCAACAAAAACCTTATGCACAGGAAGGCAGTAAATGTAGGTGGGAAGCATCTTCGTAGCTTATGAGGACGAGGGATCCTTATTGTGTTGAAAACTTCACTTATGCTATGTCTCGAGTTCTTGGTTATGTCAATTGCATTCAGATTTGTGGACCAAAATGGTTGGGGTTGAGATTTAAATTTCCTATCATATGGTTTCTTGAGAAAGAATACAGAGGAAGATACAAGTTGACAAGAAATGCATAGAAAAAGTGTTGGGGGGAACTGGTTTCCTGCCAAGGATACATAAATAGGGAAGATAAACATGGATCTTCTTTCAATTTCACTCACCCACACAGAAGAAGCTTTTATATAGATTCATATTCGGACTCACAGGATTTTTTTGCATGAGGACATGCAACTATATAGTTGGGGGAAGATGCTGGGTGCTAAAAATGACCCTTTTTCTTTATTTTTCCATGGACCTTTTTCCCTATTTTCCTTTATTATTACAACCAAAATGGTATTTTATCTAAAGAAAAGCATGATTATGAGCATGTATAATTCATCTTTATTTTGTCAAATTAATTCTTAAATTTATCTGCGTTTATGGGTTTTGTTTCTTGAATAATATAACCTATAATGGATTAATGAAGACAGTTAAAGTCTACATGAAATTTGGCTAAACCAACCTGCTGATACATGAATATTTAGGTGTATCATCTTGTTGATACACAAGGATTTCAGTCTCTCGGATTTTCCATACACATGGGAAAGGAAAAATATGGGCGCATAGTTCCACTTATTTTAGGAAATAGCTCGGGGTCATTGTAGGACAGGTCAACCTATTCATCTACGTGGCTCATTAATATTTATAAGGAATTGGATTAGTTCAATCTGTTAAACTAGAAATGAATATGAAAAGGTCTTTGTTGCTATTGTAATAATATGATGCAACTTTTTCTATTATGGATATTGATTCCACATCCTAAGGATCTTTGATACTCATGGTTGTTTGAATTTGAAGGATCTCAATTTCTTATATTTAGTATTTAAAGAGAATTGGGTCATCCATGAAGGGACTACTGAAGAAATAACAATTGTAACAGAGTTGAATAATTTTTGTACTTGACTTTTTTTTCAATGAAAGTGGCAGAATTTTCCTGATCTATTGTGTGTATGTTCCTTCTAATTTGTGAATGAATCTCTATTAGAATTTTCGTGATCTATTGTGCATTAGAATTTTCCCGATCTATTGTGTATTAGTTCCTTATCTATTTACATTTCTTTCTTAGTTGTTGTAACAATGTGTTTTGAGTTGTTATTTACATTTCCTGTTGAGTTGCTGAAACAACTGGTTAATTAGGACTATAATTGTTAAACAATCGACTGTGTAGTGTGTGAATTTCTTTCCAAGGGTGTGTCATCGAATTCGAGAATGATTATTGTTACACATGTATTATGTCACCTGGTTTAATTAATGTTTATCTTCCTTTGTTGCTGAGACTGGTAGTGATGCTTGATTTTATTGAATGAAAATATTGTTTAAAATTGTCTTAATTGTAGAACAAATTTCCTTACAACAGTAGATTCAATTTAACTTCTTGCAAAAGTAAAACTAGATAGTTATTCTCCGAATTGTTGTGATTTGAAGGCTT
Organism: Pseudotsuga menziesii; assembly: GCA_001517045.1. Taxonomy (NCBI): domain Eukaryota; kingdom Viridiplantae; phylum Streptophyta; class Pinopsida; order Pinales; family Pinaceae; genus Pseudotsuga; species Pseudotsuga menziesii. The sequence continues at coordinate 334,684 of LPNX010127643.1, forward strand.
GTGAATATTTTTATCCTTGAATATTGAATTAGCATTAAGGATTAGATTGATTAGTGGCAAAACATAGTATTAGGTTGCAAGGTTTTATTTTGAATGAATGGGGTGATTTATGATTATCAGTTAATGTGTGTTCATGCATATATTTTGCATAGTTTCCTTTGAAATAACCAAACTTCCTTGGGTTGAAAATTCATATTGAGCACTTTGTTTGTGAAATAATTAGCAATTACAGTGACCAACACCAAATTTACGAATTAATTAACACTAAAAATAGAGGAAAATTGTCAACGTTTTATACCATGTGAAGATGAAATTAATATATTACATACTTTAGGAGATGTGAAACAAGTGTTTGATAAACCATTTAAAAACTTCAAATTAACCAACAAAAATATATCAGATAGAAGATTTGTTATTGATCCTTCATAAATAGGTTCTTGGTATTTCTCGAGTATAGGAACACCATGAATATCATGGAGGTTATCCTCATCCAATGGAGAAAATGTGTCTTGGATCAATATATTTATCTCATCTTCATCATTTGTATCAATAACGTCATATTCGTCCATAGGATCATTAAGAACTCGATCTTCAATATTCTGGTCTCCATGCTTCTCACCTTGTAAAGTAGTATTTCTAATATTATGTGGCAAATAGATGTCTATCAGTCGACCTTTAGGGGGCATTGTCTTTATATTTACAAACAATGTAATAACATTAGTTTATAATATACAACACATATATTTGAATGATAAAACATTTTGTGAATACATGATAAATACCATTACAACAAGTACATTATGTAATGAATAATGTATTACCTAGGGATGACATGCATACCCCCCTTCAACATTCTCCTTCTCCTTAAAATGTTTTTCAGTTGTTGTTCTTAAAATTCTTCTCATTCGCAAACCACTGCAATCATTGCAAGGGTAATAACACTTTCCATCACCCTTCACCTCCATTGTTTCCTTAAAGTCAACATACCTCTTATTATTTTCTTCCCAAATATATTTATTTGACATTCTACTAGCCTATAAGCACCAAAAAAACTCAATCAATATATAAGTAAATTGAATAGAGTATATATATATATATATATATATATATATTAAAGGATACAGGAAATTAAAGGACGTGACATGGAAATTGAAAAAACTAATTAGTAAATGGTCCTCCATGGTCTTTAAAAAAATATCATGTATCTATCAAATTCTAAGCGACAAATCTATATAAGCATTATTATTGAGGAGAAAATGAATAGTCGACTCACTTTATGTATGACCCTACACATTAAAGGACACAAAGAATTTAAAAATATTAACCCGAAAATCGAAGGAGATCAAAAATTCAATGTGTTAAACCAATACGGGACACTTGAAATCACAAATCGAATAATCAATAGAAAAATTGCTGCAATTATAGAAAATAATTTGTTGAAATATGTCTTAAGAAAATGTATTTATAGATCAATGATTGTGGTGTATCCAACAAAAATGCAAAACTATCAAATTTCAACAATAACAAAAAGTCAATGATTGTTACTGTGATGAATGTTGATATTGCATGTGTTAAGTTTTCGTTGCTACAACGACAAAAAATCATATATGCCGCTACTACCACGAACATTCATCTCTATAGCAAAAGAATGCTATTTTTGTCACTAGAGTGACAATTATCGAGGGATAGAACAATTTCTTTTCAAATTTTTTATCTGTTTATTCACAAAAAAAATAAAATTAACTTATTTGTGGGAATTTTTCGTGGAACTTTTGAGCCATATGTACTAGTGTTTGTATAGAGCATAAGACAATGGCATGAAAAATCATTTAGGAACGCAGCAAGAGATACTTCAGAAAGCTTCAAGAAATGCTCTAGTCTAAGGTGGAGGATTGTCAACAAATAAAGTTTTTTTCAGAAGCAATTCATAGTCAAGTAAATTTATCCTTTGCAAGGGAAAGAGAATGATCAACAAAACAAAGCCATAGAAAATAAGCATATTGACAGGGGGAGCCAGCATAATCCCACAGGGAACATGTGAACAAATTTGTTTCACCCCTTTGTCATTAATGTCAAAGTGGGAGAGAGAGTTAGATTTGTTGCCATTAATGACAAAAAGGGATATTGTTGGAAAGTTGGTTTTCATTGATGTCAACGGGATCAAGTGATCCATCTCATTGGTACTGAGTACTATGTTCATTGATGTAAATGTGATAATGATGATGTGGTAGCAATAATAAGGTTGTACCAGTCATGATGATGATGTGGCAATAGTAGAGGAATATTGATTAAGTAATGTTGAAAACACTTTTGAGCCCCCTGTTTGTGCTAAAGTTAACTCTCGACTGTAAGAGAGCCAAGCTTAACACATCTTAAGCTCTAAGGCTTGGATAAAATATGAATGGGTTTGGTTTTAAATAACAGAAGAGGAAATAGAATAGGTGGATGAATGATTAAGCCTAAAACATAGACCTATAACCATATGAAAGGAAAAGGTAAACAAGGATTATATGAAAACATATGACTACAAATAGTATGTATGTATGAGCCCAATTGTGAATCAACTATATAAAAACAAACAATGGATTATAAAAACAATTGATAAAATACTTCTAAATAGGAAAACATTATGTGTAAAAGTAAATACAGATATAAAAATTTGTAATGTGAAACTACGGACAGAAACATTGTCTTTCATAAAACACATCACAGAGTTTACATCAAAGACTTTGAAATATATTTGTATTGATTAAAAAAAAAAGTCTCATAAATTTATTCTCATCCTCCATACCAATCTTAAAATATACTGACAAAGACATCATATAAATTTAAGACTGGTAACAACTCAACTGTTTACAATGACACAGCCTCTCTCGATTGGAAATGCCTCCTCTTGCCTTCGGCCAATACCTCCTAACCAATATATAACATTGCATTCCTTATATCCTTGAGAAACTCACATCTCCTTAATTTAGTAAAAAGATAACATCAAATGTGATGTTGGGACAGTCGTAGCTGATCTTGAGCAAAACCAAATATGAGATCCGTTTTAATAGTCCCTCTTTTAACTTTCTAATATTGGGCATATTCGAGAGATTTCATATTGATTTGGTAAGGGTTGGACCTTATTTGCATGCTTGTATACCTACATGGACTCAAAAAATCTCCTTGAATCTTGAGCTTGACCTTATCTGACCAATTTTTGTGACCTAATGTAATTCTGGTGCTCTTCGCTGCAAACCGACTGTGTACTATGTTTTGTGCATAAATTATTTCCTTAGTGTTTGTAATGGCTTTATATAGGTGTTGATGATGTAAACCCTACAAATTTGGAGTAAATACTTGATAGGTTCTATCATTTATGTCATTTGAAAACATGAATATTGTCGGATGATATGAACCAAATCCACTTTAAAATTTTGTTATTGATCCAGAATTTATCACAACTTTAGCATGAGATTGGCCCATACCTAATATTAGAATTGCAAGACCAATTTCAAGAAACAATGCTCCTAATTTTTGCATAATTACCCCATCCCACATGGCAAAATATTGAATTCAACCACGTATTAATGGTTCAGTTAATGTGTTCTCAATTTTCATCTCCCCTTCTAAAGAAGTTACAGAGCGCAATGAAAAGATGATTTGATCCTTATTAATGTTATGATTATAATCCTCCCTTGTCCAAACTGGTCAATTGTGCCTAACTTAGGAGTCATTTAGTCATTATTGGGTCCACTAGTACCATTGGGTTCACTTGTCCTAATGGGGCCACATGTACAAGTCACTAGAGTGTGGGGAACACCGATAGAGGCTAACTAGAACTGACTGCACCTTTGTGCATCAGTTTAGGCACCTCCTATAACAATCCCTACAATTTAGGAGCCATTGGGAGTGTAGGAACCAACCTCCTTCAGTTGTTGGGAGTTGGTGACTAGTTAAGCCTAGTTATGCTTCAGTTACATTCAGTTAGATGTCCTCCAGTTTAGTTAGCACCAGTATTTGCATGGATGCATCTGGGAAGGTTCCCTTTCTCACCTACCACATCAGTTAGACTGGTTTAACTGATTATAACTGATTGAGAGACTAAATTAGACATCTGGAGATAGCTAGTTAAGCTCTGATAGTGATTTAGACACTTCCAGTTAGCCATGCAGTCAAATTGAGTTAGTCAATTCGAATTACCTCTCATGGATTCAAATTGTTGGGCTATTAATGTCGGTGTATTACATTGTAAACATTATCTAGATTAATTTTTATTAATGAAAGCAATTATACAACTGCAACTCCTTATTACATTGTTTCATATCATTTTATGAGTAAAATTGTTTTTGAGATCTATTGTGAGTTTTGTCTTGATTCATAGATTATTGTGCCTCCAATTTTAATAATTAACCCTTCTTGCAGGTCATTTGTGCCCTTGTTAACATTGGTAGTGATAGTTGTGCCTTCTCTGTCATTCTCTTAATCAAAACAATGTGTAGATGCACAACTAAACCCATGGCTCTACCATCTCTGTCACACCTTTCAACCAATTTAAGCATCAAAAGGTTCACTTGGGCACCGACCTCTGCATAGAAACTAGATTTGGATCCTATCTCAAGAGCTGAGCATTCACCGAAGTGATCCACTTCATGGTTGCCGAATTTACATTTGCACTTCGATGATTTTCCTGATTCAAGGAGAGAACTCACTCTAACAAGAATTCAATAAGAATAGAGTCATATTCATGCCTTTCTTGTTCCCTTCTATCACTGGTGCGTATTCATTTACATCAAAAATTGGCGTTCATTAGAATTTAGTTGACGGGTCGATCCCATACTAGAACAGTAGAGTCTAGGAATTTGTCTTCTACTGCACGTTTGTCACCCAGGACTCCGGTATATGCACACAACTTTACCCATGGAGTTGATGCGTATGATGAATACCAAAACTTGGCACCTGTACAAATGTATTCAACAAGTGCAAAGGCTTGCATCTATCACATGGAACGTTTAAAGTTCGAACACTTGTTTGCTGGTGCTTTGTTTTAACCTTTCTATTCTATAGAATATATTCCATATTGATTGGGAAAAAAATAAAAATAAGATAGATTTATATATGGAAATGCTTCCCATATTGTTCGATGAGTTGTGTGGAATATTATCATGGGCTCGATGTTTAGCGCCAGGCTTTGTACTGGGGAAAATGAAAAAAAAATTATTTTTTATTTTTGTAATGCAGGTCATAAGCCAGAGATCACAAGGTTACTGGGAAAACAACAACCAATGGGAGCTCATCAAGGATTGAGGGAGAATTTGAAGGCTATGACAATAGGAAAAAGACCTTGGGAATTTGGTGAATCAAACACGAACTGATGAAGGTGCTAAAAGTTTTAATGGTACATTTTTAGCACTAACATTTGGCTCCAACTAGAATGGATACCTTCCTATGAGGCTCCAAGAACCTAGTAGTTCCAGTGTCCTTTCCATTGGGTTATGGAGTCAGCTGTACAAACAACCGCTACAAACTTTCAAAATACACCTCTTATTTAAGCGAACTAGTTGATGAATGTCGGGTGTTATATCGTCTAGATTAATTCACCTAATATTTAATTATCGACCGGGGTTGGTAGGCTTATAGTTGACACAAAATATATGCGAAGGTAGAGGGGTTCCTATGGTTTCACGGAAATATTTTAACAAACAAAAGATCAAAAGATCTTTCAAAATGAAAAACCGAGTCAAACTCCTAAGGATTCAATTATTAAGGTAATTAAACTAGAACAAAATATTAAACTAAATAATTGACAACTTATTTTATAAGTAAATAACTTTAAACTGAAAATGATACTATCAACAACTAATTCTTCAAATGGGAAACTAAGATGCAAGGAAGACCTAACTAATAAGCAAGTAGAAAACTTAATAAAGAAAACTAAATAAAAAGAAACAAGTAGAAAACTTAATAGGAAAACTAAATAGAAAGAAACAAGTATAAAACTTGATAGGGATATCTTTGAATTCTGTCCTACAAGTCTCTTTCACTAATCACACAATGAAAAAGGAATAACCTGAAAAAATACTAAGGATAACACATATAATACTGAATTTTACATGCAAACGGATAAATCAATCCAAAGGCATGAACACAAAACAATACATCAGTAAAGTGAAATCAGAAACAAAACATAAAATAGCTTAACACATATTCAAGGTAAAAAGAAGTAAGGTAACTTTTAATAAATAACCTAAAAAAATTCAATTTCAACTTTAATGTAAAATAGAACTATCATTTGACTATCTCAATCAAAGCATACTTCAATACTAAAGAAACAAAAGTTAAAACAATTTTGAAACACATTAAAAACACTAAAAACGAAACTATGGGCTGAATGACAGACTGAACTGTAGGTCTGAAAGGGGTGACTGAATGACAGTTTAAACAGGCTGTCCAAATGACAGTCTGCACAGTTAAAATAACAGAAATTAACCTAAATGAGCTAATTTATTACTTGAATTCATGCAGATGTAAATCTAATGCATAAAGGCAATAAGTAAACCTACGTATTAAGCAAATTTGACAGTAAAATAAACTTAAACAAATTCATAAAAAAAAAATCATTGCATATTAATAAACAAACTGAAATTCAAATTGCATAAACTTATAATAGAAAAGAAATAAACAGAGATGAATCTATTTAAAAGCAATCTATTCTATCCGCTTGCAAATAAACTAAACAATAAACTGGAAATGAAATGACTGAAAACAAATTAAAACAAACTATGAGCGCAGTTAACTATCTAATTTCAGAAATAAAATTGCATTTACAGGAAAATGAAATAATAAAACAAACTGTAAATTAAATTAACTACAATAGAAAAGATGAAAGAAATAAACAAGAAAATAAAAGAAACCTCTGGTTGATGAGGGGCTCTCTCAGCAATCAGGGGTGATGCATGGCTAATGCTTACTCAAACGCAATCATAAATAGCAAAGCATACAACTCTTTATTAGAATGATGGAAAAGAGTTACAGAATTCTTCTCTTCAAAAACGAATGTCTAACAAACAAAATGATTAACTCCCTAACTTTTCACAAGGAGGTGTTTATATACAGTGTTTATAGGGATGAGTAAGTCGACCCTTTGGTGATCGAATGCTCTCTAAATTTAGCCAATCCATAAAGGCATTTAACTACTCTAACTCCAACGCACAAGATCTTCCTTCTTCAACGCGCGTCAGCTCTCTTCATTGGACGGTGTAACGCACAGGCTCCCTCTTCAACGTAAACAGTTCTCTTCAGCATGCGAGATGTGGTGCACAGGCTCCTAATTTGTCAGTGCGGTTGGTGAAGTGGTGGAGAGCAGAGACAACGTACACGGTAAGTCTTCTGGAACGCGGGTGGTTAAATACATCAACCCAACATGTGGATTGTTGGTGAGGTGTCAACGAAGGAGCCTGTAGGCTGGTGGATCATCTAGAAGCGAGCTTCATTACCCAGACACGTGGACAATAGGTCGTTTGTAGAACTGTTTCACATTTTAATGCCTGGAATCAATTCTCAATAGCGGGCATTCTTGTTAGCGATCTCGACGGAAAGCTGAACATCGAGCTAGACCGTGAGCTAGATATGTTGGGCGCAGATCTAGGACAAATGTGATGTCTATTTGCTGGTGCACTCAAGGACTATGGTCTGTAGTAAAAACTTTTAAATGCACGGAAACCTGCCAACGAGTTTCGCGCAGCGAGCTGGATGACGAGTTGGATGTGATGTGTGCATGGCTAACTGAATACGTGTTTATTATTAATTTGTCCCAAAAAAGATTATATAACCTGCAAACAAATGTACATACTAATTAATATATCAAATGCACTTCAATAATGTCAACTTTAATCAATAAAATCATAAAAATGATAATAATAAATGGATTTTATATAAACCTTAAATATATTCATACCTGGGCTGAATAGTGATCTACGTGACATAAAATGTGCAAAAAGATAATAAAACATATGTTTAAATAAGTAATTTAACTGCAAAAAATGATAACAAATCTAGGATCAACATTCCCCCAAACCATAGAAATGTTAGGTCCCACTGAGCAAAAAGAAAGATAACAGATCACACTGTCATAGCGAATTCTGAGACGTGGGCCAGCAATGTGCATATGCATAAATGAGTAAGTTCATAAGGTTTAAAAATTAATTAAACCATGTCCAAAGTAAAACTTTGGTAAGGTTGAACATATGACATGAATGCATAAATCACATTTATAATAAGATTGATTAACAAGAAAATTGGTCATTTGATAGTTTACATGAATGATTGGGTCAGAGGATAAGGTTGTCAATAATGAAATGATAAGAAAAAATTCTAAGCATCCACACGGAGGTAAAAAATTATTTTCCAAAAAAAAAATTGTTAGCAAATAATCATAAGTGCTATGATATCACAATGTTTTATTCAGATCGTGATTTGGTATTTCATTTGGACCTACATTCAATCTTTTATATAGCTCTCCATATTGATTTTGTTGTAAAAATATGCTTCATGCTATAACCAAGTTCCACTGCTTATATTATCCTGAAAACACTTATCATTTGTCAGAGATAAATAGATCTATTATAAATAATTAAAAGTAAAAACAATCTAATTTTTTCCAATCCTTCCCCCCAAACCAAATATATGGCGTGTCCTCAAGCCATAGAAGAGAGAAGAATTGATTGTTCCAGAAAATAAAAATTAAAGAGTTCTATCATGTTGTTTATTATTTTGTAAGAAAAAGAAAAACTAATTAGTAAATGGAAATGATTCAGATATGTATATTCATGAAAAATATAACAGTGCTTAGAAATACTGCTTGAATGATAATAATATAACCAAAATAATGCCATGGGAAAATCTAGTCATCTATGCCTTATTTTAATGATATCTTGTCATCACAAAATATTTAAGTTTACCTCGGAGTATGTGATATTTACAGCTATGGATCTCATTTCTAGGATAATGACATCCTAGGTATTTGTTGAATTATATGGCTAGCGCAAATCCCAACTTACAACCATTCTCAAACGACATGTTAAACAATTGGTCGTAACATGTTTATTCATAAATTCTAAAAAAATTCTTTATATGATCATTGTTTTATGAACTATGTGCATAGTAGTGCATTAACCATATCTCTTTTACCAGGTATTGCCCCACTGCCAGTAGGCCTGTTCAGTACCCTGACGGGTTTACCTTGGTACCATGCAAGCATAGTCCCCCTGCTAGCGAGCCTGTTCAGTACCCCGATGGGTTTACTTGCATTTATCGAGCTTATGTGTTTTGAGTTTTTAGTTTAGCATTGACCCATTGCCAGTAAGCATGTTCAGTACCCCGAAGGGTTTTCCTTGTATAATGATATTAAATATATGGAAATCGATTGGTACTAGAGTGTGTTAAGTCTTGCTAAACACATAATTCATTTTTTTTTCTTCTTGTAAAATAAACTTATAAGTAAATTTTATAATGGCCTTAACCATAGATCATGTCAAAAGAGAATAACTTAAAGTTGTTCTTTAACCTTACAGTCCTTCTTCTTCATAAAAGAAAAGTAATGTTCCCCACAAAATAAAAAAAAATAAAAAAAATAAAAAAAAATTTCCACTTACTCTCGAGTTATCACCAAAATACATGAGAGACAAGTTTTGATAACAAGCATAGGATGAACTAGTAATCCATAGGTGTAATATGAGAGTGTGAAAAATATGATAATGAAGGTATGTCTGTCAAGCAAATGTTCAAAAGAGAAAATCAGAAATATACATGTCTGAATCAAAATACCAAAAAACCATATGAATCATAGAAGAGCTGGTTAAGAATGATATACAAAGGATTGTATTTTTTAATTTTCACTGTAAGCTGAAAATTTCAAAACTACCCCAAGAAAATTTAAGATACCTAATGAGTTTTTTAACATACTTCCCTTTTCCAAGTAATACTCCATGAGTTGCTTATAGAAATAGAATACTTATAATCAGATTGCAAAACCACTTGTTAGATGATTCAATTTATTCATGAAGACATATATAATAAAAAGAAAAAGAGTCCCTTGTAAACAATCGATTAGAAATGACTCTTATTTATTCAAGGAACACACATATTTACATATATACAAGTGATGATAACCCAAAAGACTTTTTAAGGATCAGGAGGAGGAGGAATAGCTTCCCCTTCGACTAATTCCATTTCATTTTGCTGCAAAACATTATGTATAAAATATTTTTTAGATTTCGGTTGGTGATAAAGTCTAATTCTATGTCCATTTACTACAAAGGAAACTTGTGATCCATCAATTGTTTTAATTTTTACTGACTCGTTGTCAAAATTTGTAACTACTTCGTATGGGCCCATCCAACGGATAGTTAACTTTCCTTTGAAATTTTTAAACCGTGAGTCGAATAGTAGTGCCCAATCTCTAGTATGAAATTGCTTTTTCTTAATAAATTTATCATGCCATGTCTTTCATTGATTCTGTATTAGCATGGTTCTTTGGAGTGCATCTTGTCTAATCTCATCTAACTCATTAATCTATAGTATTCATTGTTTCTGTGCTTCATCCAAATTCATGCATAATTGTGCTTCCATGCGAAAGGTTTTAACTTGAAATTCAATAGGTAAAAGAACTTGTTTTCCATACACTAACTCATAGGGGGTATGTCTGGTAGTATTTCTCCATGTTATCCTATAGGCCCATAAATCCTCTGGGAGTCTATCTACCCAATCTGTATGATGTAAGTAAATGGTTTTGGTTAAAATGGATTCTAATAATTTATTAGTTGATTCTACCTAACCATTATCCTGAGGGTGATAAGGTGAATATTTTCAATGTCGGATGTCATATTTCGTAGTAAGTTCTTTCATTAATTTAGAAGTAAATTGAGTACCTTGATATGTGACAATTTCTCTAGGTACACCAAACCGGGTGAACATCTCTTCATATATGAATTCTACCACTAATTTCTATGTAGCTCTGAACAAAGCTTTAGCTTCTACCCATTTGGTGACATAGTCCATGCAAACTAGGATATATTTCTTTTTACGAGACATGGGAGAAATTGGTCCTACAAAATCAAGAGCCCATTTATCAAAGGGTTCAATCATGACTTGGGGTTATAGGGGCATCTGATCAGATGACGTAGGTCTACCCATTCTTTGGCAACTATCACATCCTTTGACATATTTGGCAGCATCCTTAAAAATGCTTCGCCAATAATAACCAGAATGTAATACTTTGTATGTCATCCTCTTATCAGAAAAATGTCCTCCACATGGTCCATCATGGCATGCATGGAGGATGTCTATCATTTCATCCTCTCGCACACATCGTCGAATAATAAGATCTGGACCAGTGTGGAAGATATCGTTATCAACCCAAGAATAATTAGAACTCTAAACTATAATACGACGCTTCTCATGTGGGGACAAATGGTATTTTCCCAGTTACTAAATAATTGGCAATATCTGCAAACCAAGGGGTTTGAACAGATACAGCAAATAGATGTTCATTAGGAAAAGTGTCGTCAACTAGTTTAGTACTATCTTCATGTTGAAGACGGGAAAGGAAATCTGCTACTAGAATTTCTTTACCAGGTCGGTCAATGACGGTAATGTTAAATTCTTGCAATAGAAGAAGCCACCAGGTCACTCTACCATTGGTAATTGATTTATTCATTAGAAATCTAATGGCAGAGTGATCAGTATTCACAAAAAATTCATAACCTATAATGTAATGGCGAAATTTATTAATAGAATAAACTACTGCCAAAAATTCTTTTTCAGTAACAGTGTAATTAAGTTCAGCGGGAGTCAAATTATTACTAATAAAATAAATGGCATAGGTGCGTGTCCCTCTTTTTGGCCGAGGACTCCTCCTATGTTCGTATCAGAGGCATCGGTGGATATATGAAAAGGAAGGGACCAATCGGGACCCCTGATTATTGGTTCCACCGATAGTTTAGCTTTTAGAATTTCAAAATAATTTTGACAAGATTCTGTCCACTGGAATTCTACATCCTTTTGTAAGCAATTTAAACATTGGTGCAACTATTTTAGTGAAATTTTCAATAAAGCGACGGTAATATCCTACATGACCAAGAAAGATTTTTACCTCTTTTTGAGTTTTAGGAGAGGGAAGGCCAGCAATTACTTCGAGCTTCGCAGGATCTACCTTAATTCCTTGGGAGGAAACATGATGTCCCAAAACTATACCTTCTGTCAGTAACATTTTACATTTTTCATGAGTGAGGGATAAATTCATTTCTTGACATCGGATCAAGACCTTCTCAAGGTTGTCAAGGGATTCTTGAAAAGTATTACCATAGGCTGTAAAATCATCCATGTATACCACCACAGAGTCATGTATAAGATCAGAAAAGATTCCTAAGACTGCTCATTGAAAAGTGGCAGGTGCATTACATAGGCCAAATGGAAAAACTCAACAAGCGTATGTTCCCCATGGGCATGTAAAAGTGGTATTGTCTCGATCTTCCGATGCTATTAAAATCTGGTTGTAACCACTATATCCATCAAGAAAGGAAAAATATTGTTTTCCTGACAGGGTATCTAACACTTGATCAATAAAAGGTAAAGGAAAGTAGTCTTTAAGTGTAGCTTTGTTTAGCTCCCTAAAATCAACACAAATGCGCCATTTCCATGTGACTTTATTTGGGAATACTACTAAAGGAGACACCCATTTACTATCATAGATAAGATAGATGAAACCAGCAGTGAGGAGTTTTTGTAATTCTTCTTTTACTATATCCTTTAGAGCAGAATTCATCCTCCTCTGTGGCTACCTTACAGCCTACAGGTGACATGTTTGGATCCATATAAATATGGTGAATATAGATGTCAAAATGTATACCCTTCATATCGGTGTATTCCCATGCAAATGCTCAAGCTTGTTTCATAAGAACTTTAAGCAGTTGTGCTTGTTGGTTTTCACTTAATCCTGCGTTTATATGTAGAAATTTTTCAAGGTCAGCCTCACACGGTATGGTATAGGTTCCTGTATGCTCTTCAATCATGAAGACACAAGGTGTCTCCATAAACATTGAGAGATCCATATTCTCTTGAAACTCATCTCCAAAAATATGATCAAATTGAGCAAAAGACTGAGGAAAATCTGTACAAGTTGGTGAAGAAACAAAGTGATTTAATACATTCTTAGTGGTCTGCTCTTGAAGTGTCCAGGAGAAATAACTAGGAAGGGAGAGGTCATAGAAGTCTTCATTCCCAAAAGAAAAATTTAACCACCATGAGTTTTCAGTTATTGGTTGTGCTGAGGGGTATAAAATAAGTCTTTGTGTAGACAACCCATTGGAAATAGTCATCTCTCAATCCCTACATCCTATAAAAGCATTTTTCAATATCTAACCATGGTCTTCCCAAGATAATAGGATGTCCTTTAGAAGGATCCTTTGATTCTATGACCATAAAGTCGACAGGGTATTCCCATGAGGATACTGATATGACAATGTCATCCAGGACTCCAGCAGGTTTTACCGTAGTACGGTCTTCCCGTTCTAGGATGGAAGGGGTAGGTCAGAGAAATTATCCTAACTGTAAAACTTCTAAGACTGTGGTGGTCATCATGTTGATGGCAAATCCTAAATCAATTAATGTATTTTCTATGGCAGTGTTGTTTATAATTACAGTCACTATTAGGGCTCTCGGCTTGGTATATTTTACAATCTGGGACTGATCTATCATACATTCAGACATCTCTCCTATAACATGAATTATGAGAGGGTCATTTTGCTTCTTCCCTGAGCATTTAATACATAGCTCCTTTATTACCTTGATATAGATTGGTATGTCTTTGATAGCTTGTAATAGATGGATTTTGATGCAGATATTCTTTAATTCATTCAAGATGTTATACTCTGAATGAACTACAGGTTTTTCTATCACTAGTCTTTCTGGAAATGGAGGAACTCTTTGCTCCTGAATGGTTTCTTGCGGAGGATGGGTGTGTACTGGAATCTTCGAAATGTTCACATCTTACAAAATAGCATAATTCACAGGTTCATTTGAATCCTCTTCTTCTTCATTTGCTTCATGAATGATGACTAATGACTTGGGTTTATCATTCACAACTCTTCCAGGTACAGTCAAAATAAGGTATGATGGAAGAGTTTGCAACTCAATGCTGTTAAGAGCTTGAGTTGGTTTATTATTAGGGTTAGGTATCAATTGCGCAAGTAATAATGTCGGTCGAGGAGGATTTGTGTTTTGAAAATGATGAGGTTGTTGTGTGATAAAAGGAACTGGAGGTACAAATCCAAGCAAAATTTGCTAGAAATTTGTTTGATGAAAAATTTGCTGGAAATTGGCAGTAAGATGTTGAGGAGCAACAACGTCTTCTTCATAACATGATAATCTCATAGCAGGAGCTAAGAAATTTCTGCAATGATCAACTGAAAGTATATTATCATCTAAAAAGTCATCACACTCATTTTAAGAATGACCACAAGCATCATTTATATCATTTTCCATAGGAAAATCTGAAAATGATAAAGAAAACTATCCCAAATATAAATGATGCTTAATTAGAGGAAATTTCAACTCAAAATGGGCCTCCTAAAAAGAATTAATAAAATAATAGTTAAAATAATAAAATAATATTTATTAATTTTGGAGTAAGAAGAGAAAAAAACTATTTTTTTGTTTGTATTTTTGACATATCTCCCCGTCCTTTTACTCAAATTTCGATCGGGAGAGCTTGTTGGATGCGGAATTAAATTTCCCATCCAACGAGTACCCACTCGGCATACTTTTGACGGACCCCGCTACCCCAAAAACAAGAAATACCTGAAAAAACGTGATGATGATGTCATCATCATGTTTTTCAGGTATTTATTGTTTTGGTGGTAGAGGGGTCCGTCAAAAGTATGCCAAGTGGGTACTCGTTGGATGGGAAATTTAATTCCGCATCCAACGAGCTCTCCTGATCGAAATTTGAGTAAAAACACGGGGAGATATGTCGAAAATACAAACAAAAAAGGTAGTTTTTTTTATGATACCTATCCCCAAATTTATATTAAAAAAGTGTTTAAGACCTATATGGTATTTCAAATTTAAAGCAATTTCATTGGCTAACACATGATGACATGGAATTTGAATCAAAGTTAAAAGGCCCATTTTGAGTTGAAATTTCACATTATTTGAGTTGAAATTTCCTGTAATGTGAGCTTGTATATCTTCAACGTGAGCCTGATCTCGAAGCCTTTTGCAAGCTCGGATGTTCTTCTCGATTTATTTAGCATCCTCAAACAACTATTGCAATGATGAATATTTCCTTTCTCTTAGAAAAAGAACAAGATATGGATGTTGAGCTACTACATAATAAACCATAACTGCAGTCTCGGATGGTCGGATCTCCAAAGGCATGTTGTAATAAATATTGTGAAACCTTTTGTTGAAAATTTCCATAGCTTCTTCCTCTCGTTTCCTCAAAGCATGAAAATCAGCGAGGTACTGATCAATGGACTTGTTCTCACCCCAATATTTAGAAAATGCACAATAAAAATAAATCCAAGAACTAATTGAACAAGTTTCCAGACCTCTAAACCATGAAGCAGCATCCTTAACCAAAGATTTTGAAAACAACCTCATGACAACATCCCCATGCATGCTTTCAAAATTATCAACAAAGTTTTCAAGGGCTCCCAAATGCTTCTCTGATGTGACATGTTCTTCTCCAGTAAACAGAGGGACTAGATATTCAACAAAGTTGGGAGGATAAGGATGTAAGTGAGATGGTAGTCTAAGAGGTTTAAACATTTTATGTCTAATTTTGGACTGAAATTCAGTGGGATGAAAGTGAGTTTCAACAGGCTGATTACAAATCTCTGTAGTGATGATGATAGGTGATAAGATCTAAAAAGGAGATAAATCAGTTTCATCATTCTCATGGTTACAAGGATGATCATATTCAGTGAGGACTTGAATACATACATTAGACTTATGAATAGGTTGAGGTGAGAAGTCATTATCAACATCTATAACATAGGCAGAATGCAGATCTTCTTCTTTCAACGAGGGGTATACAAATGAATGTTGATGATCATCAGAGTAAACAAATCAAAGGATAATCCTCTTTATATCTAAAAGGAAATACATAAATGAACTGATGAAGAAGAGCAAAAGCTCATAGAGAAAGATAATGAGCTGATACCTGGTTTTTCCCTTCGATGTTTTCATCTTTCTGTCAACAAAATTATTCCTCTAGTTGATTCTTTGAATGTGAAGTCACCTAGTATAAAATTTCAATCAAGCTAATGTCATGCTGCTGTCTACCATCAAGAGCTGGATCTGATCGATATGGTTCTTCCTAGGGAAGATAATCTTCACTTTCATCCCCAAAAACGGAGCCAAAAGATATTTGTGCTAAATTTAACTATCGACTGCAAGAGATCCAAGCTTAACACATCTTAAGCTCTGGGTCTTGGATAAAATCTGAATGGATTTGGTTTTTAATAACATAAGAGGAAATTGAAAAGGTGGATGAATGATTAAGCCTAAAACACAGACCTATAAGCATATGAAAGAAAAAGGTAAACAAGGATGATATGAAAACATATGAATACAAATAGTAGGTACATATGAGCCCAATTGTCAATCAGCTATATAACCACAGACAGTGGATTATACAAACAATTGATAAAATAGTTCTAAACAGGAAAACATTCTGTGTAAAAGTAAATACAAATATAAAATTCGGTAATGTGAAACTAGGGACGGAAACATTGTCGTTCATAAAAGACATCACATAGTTTAGATCAAAGACTTTGAAATATATTTGTATTGATTAAAAAAATAAAAAAGGCTCTTAAATTATTTCTCATCCTCCATAACAATGTTAAACTATACTAACAAAGACATTAAAGAAATTTTAGACTGATAACAACTCAACCCTTTACAATGGCACAGCCTCTCTCGGCTGAAAACCTCTCCTCTTGCCTTCTGCCAATACCTCCTAACCAATATATAACATTACACTTATAGACTTGAGAAACTCAAATCTCCTTAATTTAGTAAAAGGATAACATCAAATCTGATATTGGGCCAACTGTAGTTGATTTTGAGGAAAACAAATCTGAGGTCCATTTTAATAGCCCCTCCTTTGAATTTCTAATCTCGGGCATATTCGAGAGATTGTCTATTGATTTGATAGGAGTTGGACCTTATTTGCATGCTTGTATACCTATCTGAATTCAAAAAATATCCTTGAATCTCGAGCTTCACCTTATCTGGCCAATTTATGTGACCTAATGTAATTCTAGCGCTCTGCGCTGCAAACTGACGGTGTACTCTGTTTTGTGGAGAAATTATTTCCTTAGTGTCTGTAATGGATTTAGATATATGTTGATGATGTAAACCCTGCAAATTTGGAGTAAATAATTGAGATTTTTTTCCATTTATGTCTTTTGAAAACATGAATATTGTTGGATGATATTAACCAAATCCACTTTAAAATTATGTTATTGATCCAAAATTTACCACAACTTCAGCATAAGATTGCCCCATGCGCAATATTAGAATTGCACAACCAAGTTCAAGCAATAACGCTCCTAATTTTTGCATGATTACTCCATCCCACATGGAAAAATATTGAATTCAACCACATATTAATGGTTCAGTTACTATGTTCTCAATTTTCAGCTCCCCTTCTAAAGAAGTTACAGAATGCAATGAAAAGATGATTTGATCCTTATTAACCCTTATTGCAGGTCATTTGTGCCCTTTCTAGCGTTGGTAGTGACAGTTGTGCCTTCATTATCCATCTCTTAATCAAAACAATGTGTATATGCATCGCAAAACCCATGGATCTGCCATCTCTTCCAAACCTTTCAACCAATTTTAAGCATCGAAAGGTTCACTTGGGAACTGACCTCTACATAGAAACTAGATTTGGCTCCTATCTCAACAGTTGAGCATTCACCGAGGAAATCCACTTCCTGGTTGTCGAATTTAAATTTTCACTTAGATGATTTTTCTTATCCAAGGAGAGAACTCACTTTAATGAGAATTCAATAAGAACAGAGGCATATCTAGGCCTTTTTTGTTGCCTGCTATCACTGGTGCATATTCATTTATATGAAAAATTGGTGTTCATCGAACTTTTGTTGACGGGTCGATCCCATACAAGAACAGTAGAGTCTAGGATTTTGTCTTTTACTGCATGTTTTTCATCCAAGAATTCAGGATCTGCACACAAATTTACCCATGGCGTTGATACGTATGATGAATACCCCAACTTGGCACTTGTACAAATGTATTCGACAACTGCAAAGGCTTGCATCTATCACAGGGAACGTTTAAAGTTCAAACACATGTTTGTTGGCGCTTTGTTTTAACCTTTCTTTTCTATAGGATATCTTCCATATTTATTGGGAAAAAAATAAAACTAAGATACATTTATATGGCAATGCTTCCCATATTGTTCAATGAGTTGTGTGGAATAGTATCATGGGCTTGGACTTTGGTGCATGGCTTTGTACTGGAAAAATTGACTATTTTTTATTTTTTATTTTTGTAATGCAATTCATAAGCCAAAGATCACAGGGTTATTGGGAAAAAAAAAAACAATGGGCTCGTTAAGGCTTGATGGAGAATTTAAAGGTTATGACAACAGGAAAAAGACCTTGGGAATTTGGTGAATCAAACATGAACTGATGAAGGAGCTAAAAGTTTTAATGGCACATTTTGAGTGCTAACACCCCCAAATAAGTTAGAGGAATATCAAGAACATGTAATTTTGAAGAATATGAAACAATTGTTGGGATTCATAGTCTAATTATGTCTTCCATACGGCTGATGTTGGTTGGTTCATGAGAGTCGTGGAAGGGGAGTCAACCGGGATCCAACTGTGAGCACATAGAGGGGTCTGACCCAAAAGAGGAAACCACCAGAATATATATGAGGCTAGTGCACTTGGTCGTGGAGGAATGGAGGTGTTTGGAGGGGGAGAAACCCCCTCCCTTTCTCAGAACCATCCTAGATATACTCAGTACAATGTCACAAATCAATCAAATCAGGATTTATCTAGGGAGGGGATGAAGGAAACAGATAGAAATAAGACGAGGGGGTTTTCTTACCCTGGACTAGAGAAAACCCATTTTTTTAAATCACATCTGAGAAGATGAGGGATCGGGTGGAGTAATGGAAGGAAAAATCCCTAATCGGAAATTTCATTGGCATTTGGCCAAAAGAGAGGGATCTACTCTGATGGATCAAGGGAACGTGGAACCCAAAAGGGCACTATAATTTACATCTGGGAGTGAAGGGTTTCTTCACAATCATTTTCTTCAACCAAGAGGATCACGATCGGATGTTGATGGGCGAACCATATTTCTTTTATTCATCTAGGTTATTCGTCAGGACCCGGAAGGAGAGGTTTAACCCTAAAACATAATATCTGAGTATTTCCCCCATCTGGATCAGGATCTATTCACTCCCTTGTGAGTATTGGGAACAATAAATTCTAGAGGATATCAAGAATACCCTAGGGAAATTTGTGAAGGCTTCATAACATAAAAAGAGCCAAAGGTATACCGTGTATGCTCGAATCTGTTTCTATATGAACCTCTCGCAAGAACTCCCAAAGGAAATCAATTTAATGTGGGAAGATGAGGAGCGAGTCCAACCCCTGGACTATGAACAACTCCCATTCCAGTGCAAGCAATGCCATGAGTATGGACACCTCAGTAATGACTTCCGAACCCTCGAATCCGAGGTTAAACCAACCTAGGAGCGGAAGGAAAAGGAGAAAGAGAAGGATAGTGATGGGTTTACTCAAGTCCAACATTGTAAAAGACAAAATAAAAAGACCACCAACCTATTTCAATCGAAGCAGGCTTTGGATAAAAAGAAGCATTCTGGGAACATATTTAGGACCCTAGCCATGTTGGATTCCAAGGAGGAGGAACTCAATAAGGATTACCAAAAAATTCAGATCGAGGAGGGGCCTAAATCCCATCTAAGTTAGAAATGATGCAGATGGAAGAGTTAATGGAGGATATGGAGGAAGATTTTCCAAAATAAGTGAAGGATATGGACTTAGGTGAATTCGACCTGGAAGAAATAGAGAAAGAATGTAGTAAGAAAGGACAAGGGTATGTCTCAAGGAGGCAGTTAGAACTCCTGCAGCAAGCAATTCTGAAAACCAAGGCCTCCCTTCAATTGGGCATTAGTAAGGATCCATTGAAGGGTAGTAAACTAAAACAACTTGAGGATGGGGGAAAATGTGGTAGAAGGACGAATAGGCAGAGAATAGCAGAGATTGACACAAGGCTAATAGAATTGGGCCAGTATCCGACGATAAAAGAGGACTTCACATAAGTTAACATAAACACCCAATGAAGATAATAACCTGGAATATCTGAGGGGTCAACAATCCTAGGAAATTAAAGACCCTTCGAAATAAGTTAAGAAAGGAGAAACCCAATGTGTTATTTCTGCAAGAAACAAAATGTGGCTCAGATAATATGCAGACAATTAGGAGTAAACTACGGCATGGAGACCTAGGAATAGCTACTTATGGAAGAGGAGCGGTTGGAGACTAGCTATTCTATGGAAACCTGAGAACCTTCACCTCAATAATTTTAGGGCAACTCGATTCTCTATCTATGCGGACTTCCAAGTTTGTAATTCTAAGGTAAGAGGGACACTCACCAATGTCTGTGGGCCAAGCATTATAGTTCAGAAACCTTCTTTATTATCATTCTTGGATAAATAAGCGTAATAAATATAAAACCAATTATGTATTATGGGAGGTGATTTCAATTTGATTACATCCCTGGAAAAGAAGAAAGGAGGAAGAAGATATCTAGAAGCGCCCAATATCTCCTTCAAATAATTTATAAAGAAAAGATGGTTGGTTGACATAGAGACTGGGAACGGATGGTAAACTTGGAATAATAGGCGAGGATGGGAACATCACGTGGCTTCTTGGTTAGATCAATTCATTATATCTGAGGCAATGATTAATGGAGACATGGAGGATAACACCCAGGTCCTACCCTCTGCAGGCTCTGATCATTGGACCTTTTGTTTGGTCTGGGAAGATGGGGGGCCACCCATAAGGTTCCCTTTTTTATTTGAACAATTTTGGATAGAACATGGGAATTTCAAGGAACTTGTAAACAAATGGTGGGAATAGATGGAACCTATCAGGGGAACTCTAATGTACCAATTCCAGCAAAATTTTAGAAAGTTAAAAGAAAAACTTTGTACTTGGAATAAGGAGGAATTTGGTAACATATTCCAAGAAAAGAAGCTTCTCAAGGAAAAATTGGAGGAGATTCTATGGGAAGGAATGGACAATGGGTACGTTGAAGACCTTAGATATGGAGAATAAAACATCATGATCTATTTGAATGCTTAAGAATGACAGGAGGAAATATACTGGAAACAGAAATATAGCAACCAATAGTTGCAGGAAGGAGAGAGAAATACAAAATTCTTTCATCACACAGTGGTGATCTAGAACCGCCAAAGGGAAAAAATAACGAGGCTAAAAAAGCTAATGGGAAGTATGTGGAGACTAGAGAAGACATGGAAATAGAGCTAGTTCATTTTTTCGAAACCATCATGAAGGAAGCATGGTTGTATAGACTCAAAGACATCAGAAATATCACCCAACATATCCCAAGGCAGGTTTCAGCAAACCAAAATGATGTCTTATTGAAACTTGTGGAACTCTAGGAAGTAGAGGAGGTCATCAACCAAATGTCGGATGGAAAATCCCTGGGACCTAATGGTTTCACAACCAACTTCTTCCACCTTTTTTGGGATATGATCAAAGACGAATTTGGAAAATAATAGAGGACTCCAGAAGGGACAAGGGAGTTCTAGGAGCTTTCAAATCCACCTTTCTAACTCTCATACCCAAGGAGGATGGGGATGATTCTCCTGATAAGTTTAGACATAAATCTCTATGTAATGCTACTTACAAAATAATAATGAAGGTGATGGATAATAGGTTAAATCCTATCCTCCCAGATCTAGTCGACCAAGAATAATCGAGGTTTGTGGAAGGACGACAGATTCTGGATGGAATTATTTTAGTCCATGAGGTCATCCACTCCCTAAAAGTTTCAAAATAACCTGGAATGCTACTGAAGCTTGATATATCAAAATCCTATGATGAATTAAGTTGTAAAATTATGAAAGAAATGCTTGAGGCCTATGGTTTTCACTAGGAGTGGGTTCGATGGATAATGAATAGGACTTCTACGGATTTCTTTTGTATTTTACTAAATGGTGCTCCCTCCAAAACGTTCAAACCTTCAAGAGGCATAAGACAAGGTGATCATGTATCTCCCTTTTTGTTTATCCCCATGGCGGAAGGATTGAGCAGGGTGATCAAAGACAATATTGCAAATAGAGAGCTCAGAGCACTGAAAATTCACACTGGTTTTGAAACCATATCCCACCAACAATTTGTGGATGATACAATGCTCATGGGGCACTCTTCGCTGCAAGAGGCACGGGTTCTGAAGAAGTTCTTGAACTCCTTTTCAAAGGCATCCGAGCTAGAGGTTAATAATACAAGGTCCCAAGTCTTATTTTTCAACACCCCCAGGATCCATCAGCATAATATTCTTTGTATCCTGGTATTTCAAGGAAGCTCGCTTCCGTCCAATTATCCAGGTGCTCCGCTTGATGAAGGAGTGATCAGGAAATTCTCTTTGGAAGGTTTACTGGTCGAATGAGAAGGAAATTGGACAATTGGGATTTTAGAACCCTCAATCTGGCTAGCATATTTGTGTTAGTAAAAGTTGTACTTCAATCCATGCCCATATACCTCTTCTCCACCCTAGCCACCCCAAAATCAGTTCTTAAACAGATTACGGAAATTTGGAGAAAATTATTATGGGGAGGAAATCATGGTTGGGCTCTGGTAAGTTGGGACACGGTATGTAGACCAAAATATCAGGGTGGTATGGGACTGAGAAACCCAGAGAAAAGCAATCAAGTTCTTGGAGTGAACATCTGGTGGCACTGGGTTTCACATAAGGAGGAGCCCTAGGAAAAATTATGGCATAGCAAGTATGCGCAAGGGAAACCAAAACAATATCTTATGAGGTTTAACTAAGGAATATGGAAATATGATTATTAGAACATAGGGATAATACAAGATCATATGTTTTGGGAGATAAGGGAGGGACATGATGCCAATTTCTAGAATAACTCATGGAAACAAATGTCAAAGATCATTTCACAAATTGATATCCTAGCTAGTTGGACCCGAGCTAAGGAAATAGGGCTATTTAAACTCCACCAATTTTGGAGATAAGCATAGAACTATGAATAATTCTATGAATGGCACCCACAGGAGTGGTGGAATCAAAGATTCCCAGCTTAAGACACCCACAGGATTATGGAATCCCTTCAGAAACGGTGCATTCGTATCCAAAGAGGACCTGATAAATTGAGATGGGGATACCTATCTAAAGGAACCTATAACACAAGAGAGGCTTATAACGTCACGTTCAAATAGGGAGAAGTTCAGCACAGGGATACTTGGAATGTGATTTGTCACTTTAACCCTTAGCCTGAAATTGCTACCTTTATATGGTTGGTTGCTCATAAACGAATCTTGAAAAGAGAGAATTCAATAAAAAGAGGCATGAATGGCCTGTTCTTATGCGCCCTATGTGAACATGAGGAGGAAACTTTGAATTGCCTCCTAGACTCCTGCCCCATGGTTTCATCCTTGTGGGACTTAGGCGTAGCAATTTTTCACAGAACGAATCAGGTGAGAGGCCAACCTTACCAAACAATAAAAGATTGGGATAAAGAATCTTTTGAAAACCCAGTCATATATAAAATTTGGCTCATGTTTCCTAGAGCCCTGATGTGGGTAGTTTGGAAGGAAAAAAATGGTTGAGTCTTTGACGGAAATAAAAACCAGACTCGTTTAGTCTAGAACCATGTTGTCAAACATATAGAGGAGACCATCAAATCACCCAGTGGAAGGAGAAAGACTAGGAGATAAATGATAATGAAAAAATTATATTGAGCGTATGGGGTATGGACTGCTCCCCTTGGGGCTAGAAAAATATTAAGTTAAAGAAAATGATCCCATTAAGTCTGATCATTTGGCTCCCTCCACCAAGCGACCACTTCAAGTTGAATTTTGATGGTGCCTCCAAAGGAAATCTGGATTCAACTAGGTTTGGAGGAGTGGTCTGAAATAGTGAAGGAATTGTTATCCAACTCTTCCATGGGAGCTTAGGACAAGAGACTAACAATACAACGGAGCTAGAAGGCTTACTTCAAGGCCTCAATATTTTCCTCAGCAAACAATGGGAACCTCCAATAATAGAAGGTGACTCCATATCATCATACAAATGGCTAAAAGACTCCAAGGTGGTCAATATGTTTTCAAAGTGGCGGATAACTGTCGTATGACGTATTGGGTGGAAATTTTGGCTGAGCACATTAGAGGACACCACGTGTGTCTATCACCCTCATCAAATGGGAGGGGAATAATGTGGCAGATTGGATGGAAAACATCGGTGAAANGTATTGGGGGGAAATTTTGGCTGAGCACATTAGAGGACACCACGTGTGTCTATCACCCTCATCAAATGGGAGGGGAATAATGTGGCAGATTGGATGGAAAACATCGGTGAAAGGAGTGGAGAACAGTTAGTGGAAAGCCAACTGCCTAAGGAGGATGGTAATGAATGGCAGCTTCAATGCTCACACTTGGAGGCCCAAGACTGTAAGCTAGCCCAAGACATGATGGGTCATACAAGGCAAATGTCGGATCATCTGATTAAGGTTCAAGTGTCTCCCTCCTCCATCTTTGGGAATCATCATCCCCCATCATCATGGTTCGTCATTGGTACCTCCTCATCTTGTCTGGATATGAACTCCCAAGGATTCCCATCCAGATCCATAAATGTGAAAAGGTTTCAGTTAGGTACGGCCTCAGATGAGTAATGTATGGTGATCTATGGATTAAGGGAGGTTGATTCGGTTGCGTACCATGTCAATAAATAGTAAGTACATAGGAATTAGTAAAGGTTAACCGAATTAGGATGAGCTTCGAGGCTATATATCTGGCTAATGTTTTCGCTCCCAGCATTCTGAGTCTTCTCTTCTTGAAGTAGTTTTCCATGAGAAAATGCAAGAGGGTAGGATACTTGTGGAAGCTCCAAGCCCCTATATTGATGGCTCCCAAGAGGCAAGCAAGGGGGGTAACGAAGGGCGAAAATGGGGGAAGGAAGAAACCCTCATGGGAAGTGCTGAGAGCAAGGAAAGTTGCTTGTTTCTTCTGAGAGCGTATACCTCCAATTATCTCCAAGGAAATTGAGAGGGTTGAACAATATTTATGGAATAGGGTGCAGGCCATGGACATGAACATTGTTAAAGATAAATTAGAATAATGGGTAACTGATCATGGTATCACTGTCAGGCATCTCTCTGCATACAAAGAGATGGCTACCAACCATTGGGTAACGAAGGAACTGATTTCCCATGTATTGATGGATAAAGGAAGCAAAGCAATGGGAGATGAGGAACCAGTCAAAGCTTGGAAGGAGCACTTTCATAAGAATAGTGTGATGCATAAAAATATTGATAGCATTGCCTTGAAGCTAGCAATTACACCAGGGACTATGGCTACAAGTGAAAGTTCATCTGGTGCGTGTTCTCTGATTCCCTATCATTTTCATGGTCCGAAGGTCCAGCATGTTGCTACAGATGACTCATGACTCGACGCTCCTCACTCAAGTACCTCGATGATCTAGAACATCCTTCAGACGTCAAAATGGCGGGTTTTGGATGCTTCATGGGTTGGACACTGATGGTTTCAATTGTAATGGGAAAAATGGAGTATAAGTTAGGGGCAAGGATAGATAAGGGGAACATATTTTTGTGATGTTTTTGTATAAACAGTCATGCTGATATCTGGGGTTACCAGGCCCTGAAAGTCCTGACTTGGATGTACTAAAGGCTTTCCTTTAATATAATCTTCTTGCTTACAAAAAAAAAGTTGGAGGGAAATTGAATAATTTTGAAGAAGCCTTGGAGCCCCTAAAGAAACCCTTGGTAAAGAATCCTTGACACAAATGTATATAACTCTAAAGCGGTCCCCTCATGGTGTAGTTTTTAATAATCTCCCTCATAGGAAGACACCTTGAGTTGTACACATATGGTGCAACCCTAAATAAGTACCTGGAGTTTCCCCTAATCAATGTTGGTGAGAAAGGTGGAGAAACCCTAAAATAATGGTGTTGGGTCCACATGACCATGATGTTGGGTTCACATGACCCATGATGAAGAAGGCCCTCAAGATCCCCTAATGCTGGTTCAAAGCATTATTGGTGTAAATTATGAATAAACCACAAAGTAATGGTGATGGATCCACATGACCCTAAAAGTAAGGATGTTTGGTCTGAATGACATTATGATGTGGAAAGGAAACCCGGAAGGAATGATGATGTTTCGACCAAGTACGACCAGGAAAAGAATCTCCAAATCCGCTTTGAGGAATACATGAAGTAATCTTAAAGGTAAGTTAAAGTTTCAATAATGAAACCATGAAGTGGTCCACAACCCACTCAATACCCCCTTAAAACATGGAGATCCTAAAGTTAAGTATTAGTGAAACGTTGGCACTAAAGTAAGTGAAGGACATCTTGAAGGATATAAATAAGAGGAGGAACTTCTCGTTTCCTCATCAATTCAAGTCTCTATTTTCTAATGCGAAATTTCTAGGAGAAAGTATGAAATCTTGAGGAGAAGGATGAAATTTCAAGAGGAGAAGAACAAAGTTTTGAGGAGGATCAAGTAGATTCATGAAAACTTGCATAACTTTCTCATACATTATCGGAAAAACAAACATATTGGATCATTTGAAAGATTATTGTAAGGGCTTCTATGACATGATCTAGGGTTTCTTTTGGTGAAGGGTTTATTTATTGTTTCTTCATCTTCGAAAAGGTATGGTTCTAGCATGTGGGTTTCTCTTATGATGGTACATGCCTTGCATGGACTAGGGTCCATCTTCTTGTCTTGAAAATGGTATGGATCTTGTGTATGTGTTAGAGATTCCTTCTTGGTGAAATCTTTTTGATAATATTGCATATACTATGATGATGATATTGCATAGATAGTGGTGATCTTGCATTGGTTATGTTGAACTTGCCTAGATTATGACGATGGTTGCATAGATTATGATGATGATCTTGGTATAGATCATGGTGATTACGGTGATGATCTTGGCATAGGTTAATGTGATGTTATGGTGATGATCTTGGCATAAGTCATTGTGAATATGGTGATGATATTGGCATAGACTATAGTGTTATTGGTATGGATTATGATGATGTTATTGGCATGATCTATGGTTCCTCTTGGAATGACCTAGGGTTTGAAGGTGATAATTATATTAAGGATTTGAAGAAGAAACAAATGAAGTCTATGGGTGATTGTTTCTAGGAAATTATTATAGTCTTTGGAGGCATCTTTTGGTCATGTCCTTGAAGTTTCTATTGCAGATTTAAAGGGAAATTTTGCTACAAATTTAAAAACGATATTGCAGATATGTTTTGGACCTTATGAAGGGTTTTGTTGCAGATTTGAAGGCTATCTTGGAAGAAGTTGCTTTTAGATATGGAGGACAAATTCGAGTCGTGTACATATTGACACAGTGACAATGATTGTGATTGTGACTAGGATAGAGATAATGACAGTGACAATGATTGTGATTGTGACTAGGATAGAGATAATGACAGTGATAATGATTGTGATTGTGATAGTCATATAGATTGTGACAGAGACAGTGATACAGGTACAAGTTGACAGAGACAATAAACAAGTACAAGTTTATAGAGACAGAGGCAATGATAGTGACAAGTTGATTCTCATATTCATATCAGGGTAGTAGGATGGGGCAAGGATAGGGAGTTGTAGCTACCTTCCAGCTAGATCTAGTAAAGTTGGTGAGTTGGAGCTCACAGAGGATTGGATTCCTCACAATAGGTTGGACACTATGGTAATCCATAGGGTTGTAGCCTCCTTTTAGTTGGAGATATAAAATCAAGAAGTTGGTGCTTCCTTCCAGCCGATGCTAATAAATCAATTAAATATAATGTTTATATTATATAAGAAAAACATTGTGTAATTTTCTCTCGTTTAATTTTCCACATAAAATCTTTTATCCATTGTATATGATTTTATGTAATGATAACTAAAACTATTAATAATTATAATATATTATGATTAATATTTAAAAAATAGAAAAATGTTCAATACTAATTCACCCCTCACACTATTGGTGAATATTCCAACGATTACAACAACTTATAATAGATTATTCTACAGCATAAAGTTCTGACAAACTTTAATATCCTCCCAAAAAAATAGTTTATTTCGATAATATAGTCAATTATATCATGCCAAAAACAAATTTGAAAGACCAATACTTTAATACTTTGGTCCTCTTTTGATAAAACTTATAATGACAAACAAAATTCAACCTTTTTAATGACCAATACTTGAATACATTTGCCCTCTTTTGATAAAAGTTATAATGACACGTGTAACCACTATTATTTATATCATGCCAAAAACATAACTTTTGACCTTAATTTCAAAACTTACATTACATATGAAATTCACTACAATATGTGATCAACCTCTTTTCCTTAAAAAATCCAAATTTCAATCAAAATTGGTAACCATATATTGCCTTTGGAAAAAAAATTCAAAATTATACGCGTATGTTGGAGTGGGCATAAATATATTGTGATAACTAATAATAATAATAATAATCTATTTTTAAAGTCACCGCCAAACGAGACACCAATTTGGTGTATGAGACCCCCTTGTTTGTGGGACAAGGGACCCCCCTCTGCGCAGTTATTTAACTGCTAAATTCTACAGAGGTGTACATACACTACCCCCTCTGGATTTGAACCTGTGACCTCCTAAGAGGAAACGCATTCTCTTATTGTTTGTTTTATAAATTCAAGGGTTGCCTTTTTAAAAAAATTTTACGTTTTGATTCCATGCTCCTCTTTAAGGGGATCGAGGGGAAAAGGGTTTTTTTTGGGTAAGCTTTTACAAAGTGCATGCACTTATATGGCATAAGACACATTTAAAATGGGTATGTTTATATTTCTAATTTTTCATGAATATAGTTTCTTAGCTTGAGCATGATTGATATTAACATCAATGCATATTAAGCATACAAATAGGTTATTTTTGGTATATAAATTATCAACGTATTTTTAAGTTCTTATTTCCATTAGAATCCTATCATCACAAAAATAGCAAGAAAATAGAAAGTCTAACTAAAAGAGAATTTTTTATAAATATTTATTTTTTTAGAGTTAATGTTCACATACTAGTAATACAAATATATGCCATTGAATCCTATAAACAATGCCCCAATGTCCCTACACTAGAGTTTAAATTTCTATATTCCTTGAAATCAAATATAAAATAAATAATTATTTACCACAATAATAATGGACTTTCAATGATCCATGAATTAGTTGGGTTTAAATGTTATTTATCATTACATCTAACCTATTTGGGCTTGACCAAAGTTTTATTAAATTTCTTACTGACATGATTCCCAAACTTTATTAAGAGATAAGTTGTTCTTTGAATGCATTTGACAAATTAAATAATATGCAAAACCATTTACAATTTATTTAACTTATTTTATATATATTCTATAAGAACTTTTAAGGCCACAATAGCATGAGTACAAGGAAGCGTGGTTTGAGAGGAGGAGATAAGGAGGCTCTCTATAATGACATGAGAAATATTGGAAGTAAACCCTTGGAGAGAAATTCAATGAGTAGAGATGTGTGGGTTGAGTAGTTCTAAAACAACATCCTTATCTATATTGAGAGATTTTAGAAAAAAAATTGATTAAGGCATTAGAGATCTTATGAAGGCCCAATGTAAGGAAATATGGTAAAGGATAAGAAAATCCATCAATTAACTTGGACACTAGTTTACTAACACTTCATTGACCTAATGCAAGTTTCGACTAACTTATCTAACTCTAGGTTTGCTACATTCCTAATGAGCATCAATGCTTCATCAAAGGGTATTGTTGAGAATAAAGGAACACCATCAAAGCTAACCATGATATTTTGGGGTTTAATTGTTGAATTCTTGATTAATTCCACAAACCCATTTGTATATTACATGAAGGAATCACTGTTACCCACCAAGTACTAAAGTTTGCATGTCAAGTATTTAGTTGGTTCATAAGTAGATGGACCTATTGTGTCTACAATATGCCTCAACAAGGTACCTTCTTTATGGAATTTTTATAATCTATATATGCTAGTGCTCAAGAACCACTTCTAGTGAGATGCTTTTTAATGTCTGTCTCTGAACTAGAATAATTTATCGTCTTCATAGCCTCATTTTTTACCTTATATAAAAGAGTTCCTTAAATATTCCCATAACACTTGGTGGTGGTCATATGTTCATTCATCTTGAACAAGTAATCATCTGTATTCATTATTATGATGGTCCCACCCTCATCCACCACTTTTACCACTTTGAGAACTATCATTCTTCTTAATATTTTTTAAAGCTTCATACTCTTGTTTCAATAAATTGCTTATTGGCACTTTGACATACCTCAAAATCATTGCACACGTTTATTAGACCTCATTGTGCACTTTTGTTATACCTCTAAGATTTCCAAAATCCATTTTATATCATATTTAATAATTAAATGATGTCTTTAATAGTAATTTCCTTGGGAACCCAAAAAAAATACTTTGAATTCCTTAATACGATCAACTTGCCTACATTCATCTTATGGTTATATATGCTTGACTACGACTTCTTTTCCCTCTTTTTTGTTAAGAATTAATATTTAAGGAAATCAACGAGGTCAACTAAAGTTTGAAGTTAAAGTAAGGTTAAAAAGAATATTCATTTATATGTTTAGGTTAAAGCAAGATTAAAAAAAAATTGTTATTTATTTATTTCTTATGGTTGCATTTTTTTTAATTTTATTTATCTAATCCAATGTTGAATTAGATAAACTTTCATTTGTTTATTTTGTCCTTCAATATGATTGTAATAAGAAGATGTGTTATGAAGAATCTGATAGAAACTCTATAATTTTGCCTCGTACAATGTACACATAAATATTGTTATGGGTTATAAGTTAAATTTTATTTACAAATGTACACAAAGCTACATGCTATGAGTACTATAATTCAACCCATTATTATGTTGAGGTGTGGAATAAATGTTAACACCAAAATTTATCCACCTTACATATAACCTAGCCTCATCATGCCTATATGCCATTGTTCACTTTTATTTCCACCACATAGATCTTCATTTATCCAAATGACCTAAGTCAACCATAAAATTCCATTTTAAATATTAGTTGACTCATTAAATCTAATAATTATGTGGCATATTGCCTAAAATGACATTTTGGATATTTATTTTTTCACAAAAAATTAAACTTAGGACATTTACAAAAAATCATGGATAAGAATTCTAAAAATCATGGAGAAGAAAAATAAACTTTAAAAAAACGAAAAAAAAAACACAAAAAATGAAAAAACTCCAATTAATCCTTATCCCTCCATCTTACCTACGATGCCTATAAATTGACCATGAAGGTCCCCCATTACAACATAACTTCCCCACTCATTTCCCATATCGTTACTCTGCCAAAATCTCCCCTTGATATCCGAAACTCCCCTGAGTATTCCCATTTCACCTTTGTTGGAGATTTGCACCTCGTGACATGTGGCTAGAGAACACCTAGTTGTTAGGAGACTAGACTCGTTCTTCTTTAGAAAGCTGCAGGACCCCGTCACTACTAATTTTAGTTAACCTTTAGTCACTACACATTCCATTCTTTTAATGAAAAAGAAAATAATTATTTGTTTCTTTTACTATATGTGTCAAAGCATGTATCCAATATTAGTTTAGTTTTTCTTTACATGTTTTTAATTCCAAGTTATATGCATGCTTAGCATAGGTTTTTTTTTATGTTTATTAGTTATTAGTTTTTTAATCTTTCCATATTCGATCCATAAACCTTAGGTTTCTTTTGACACATGTTGGTTTGCAAAAACCAATAACAGTAAAACCTATCAAAATTGGACTTAACCTACAAAAATTGGAGTTCATTTAATGATGTATGAAAGAATTCAAGTCAATAATCATGATTACCTTGAATAAAACTTATGAAAAATGTACTTAGTTTAAATCACACTATTATTATTATTTTTCTTTGATATTCCATATAATGCATCAATGTATCTCACATAATGTGATATGAGTATAAAAACATTTAGCATTACAAAGTCATAATGTGATATGAGTATAATGTGATCTGTTAGATCTCTTTTGTCTTGCTTTGGGTATTACTTTTAGCATTACAAAGTCATGTTTCAGTCATTACAGGATGGATGACAAATCTTTATAGGACATTTTACATCTATTTTCCATCCGAAGTGAGCATCTGGATGTTGGTCTTACATTCTTGGGTTTTTTCCTCAGATCAAACTCTTACAAGCATTCTGACTGGGATTGGCTCATCAAGAAAGTTCATTATCGCATGAGTAGGTGGTCCTCTCAGTGGCTCTCTCTGGGTGGTCGTAAGACTCTTATTACCTTTGTTCTGCAATCTTTTCCTATTTATTGGTTTGAACTTTTTCGAGTCCCTACTAGTGTTTTGTCAGCTCTTCGTGGTATCTTCTTTCATTTCTTGTGGAGGGACACACGTGATAATTTCAAGTTTGATATGGCCGATTGGGAGTCATTATCCATGCCCAAGTCATGGGGTGGATGGGGTTTCAAACATTTGTGTTTTTTCAATATTGCACTATGTGCCAAAAGCTTGTGGAGAGGTTTGTTTTCATCAAATTTATGGTGCAAGATTATCAATTCCAAGTATTTAAAGTTTTTACCTACTTCTACCTAGTTGTATAATTCAAAATTCTCTACTTCGCAAGCCTCTGCTATCTAGTGCAGCTTATGCTTGGCCCTTCCTTGCATCTTAAGGAATCTTTGTTGGAAGGTGGGAAGTGGTAATAAAATTTCTTTGGGTATAGATTCCATTGTTGGGATTGAAAATGTGAAGTTTTCCTGTGCATTGTTGGTGATTTTACATGATAAGGGAATCTATGTACTTAAGCATGCCTCCATTGGCAGTGTGTATATTTCTTTAGCTTGGTTGTCTGCACAAGATTTGGGCCTTGTAGGTGACGTTGCTATGGAATGGGAGGTTTTCACTTTGCAGCTGAGGGAGGCTGGTATTTATCTTTCTGAGGACTCGGATTCCTTGGTGTGGGGTGGCGTTTCTAGGGATGGCATTGTTACATCCAGTTTGGCTTATACCTCTCTTTTCAATTTTCATAAGTGTGCATTGCCGGCTTGGTGGAATATTCCTTTGTGGAAGAAACGCGTTCCGTCTAAGGTGAAGTGCTTTGCATGGCTGGCACTCAAGCATAAGGTTCTAACATGGGATATGTTATAGCGGCGTGGATATCAGGGTCTTGAAGGTGTTCTTTCTATATGGTTGATTCAGAGACTGTTGAACATGTTTTCTTCCTTTGTCTGATCTTTCATGGGATTTGGACTCATCTATGTGATATCATGGACTACTCATGGACCTGGAATGTTGACAATTTCTCCATCTTTCTTTTGAAAATTGAAGAGCACTCAATTCTACGTCTTGATTTGGCTTTATTTTGTATATGGGAGTTCTGGTGCGCTAGAAATCGCATGATTTTTTAAATGTCTCCTTTGGACTTGGGTCGAACCACTCGTTTGATTCTGTCTTGTTATGTTTGTGTATATGTTTCTGGCTCGTCTTCAAAACAGTGTATCACTCGATTCCCGGAGCTGATTGATACTGATAAGGTTGGATTTTTCAATGGGGAAGAACAAAATGGCATTTGTGGTGTTGGAATGGTCATCCATATGGATATCAATCATGCTTTTTGGATTTGTATGAATGTTGCTAAGGGTTCAAATACCCACGCAGAATTATTAACTCTCTGGAGTCTTTTAGTATTTTTCAAAGCTCACGACATTGATCTTCAGATGGTTATGGGTGATTCAAAGGTTATCATTGACTGGGTCCTCAAGTTTCACAATCTGTAGTCTCTTTGTCGTTCTTATTGGATTGGGAGAACCAGGAAGCTTCTTGATTCTTTGCCACACTTGCCATTCAGACACATTTACCGAAAATTTAACTCTCAGGCCGACATTTTATCTAAACAAGGTCTTAGCATGGCACCGGGTTTGCTTTTCTGGAAAGAATATATTTCTGGCAGGATTGTTGCAGAAGGTGCATTACAGTGCCACTAGTCCTCTGATCACTGTCAATTTTGTCTTCTAGGCGGCCTAGCATTGGACTTGGTTTTTTTTTGTGATGCACTTCTTTTTTGTTTGGAACTGTTAGTTGTCGATGGACTTGATACTCGGCATATCATTGATGATGATCACTATATTTGACAGTCCTGTTATGTCTTTTTTGAAGCTATATGTCACCTTATTTAATTTGTGATAGACTTGACCTCTGTTTGGTCAAGACTCGATGGATATATGATTGTACAGATCTTGGTGTATGTACTTGTTGTTTTCAAACACAACATTATATAATATAAAACTATCATTTTCTTTTGTGAAAAAAAAACATTTTATTATGAAATCATGGTTATTTTTCTTTGATAATATGTATAATGCATCAATATATTTTATATGATGTGATTAGAGTATAAAATCATTTTCTTATGAAATGATAAAAATTAATAAAGTAATTGCTTTAACTTTTTGGTGGAGATTAAAGTGTTATTTTTTATAATAAAATATATTTATTTATTTATTTAATAATATTATATTTATATTCATATATTACATAATAGATGTAATGGAGGTTTTTAACTATAAATTCATAGATATAATTATAATCCACATATATAAGTTAAAGTAATTGCTTTAACTTTTTGGTGGAAATTAAAATGTTATTTATATACTATATGATAGATGCAATGGAGTTTTTTAACTATTAAATTCATATATCTAATTATAATTCATATCTATAATTTTAATAAATTTAATAACAAATTTTAACAAAAATTAAAGCATTAAATTTAATAAAATTAAAGAAAAATCTTTAATAATCTTTATAATTTTAATAGGTTTAATAATATCTATTCTATACAAATTAAATCACTAATTTCAATAAAATCTTAGAAAAATGTTTGACCTTTTTTTTCCATGGAAAAAATTCGTAAATAACTTCATTTACATTCAACAAATGGCTCTAATGTCTATTTACATCAAAAAAACTCCACCTTATAGCAGGTAGTTACAAGCCAATAATCTGCTTCCGTGATGTCACATACCCCAATTTTGTAAAATAATGTTAATTGTTTTAATTTGATTCCTAAGACATTATGTTAAATTTAATGCTAAGTAGGAACTGATGACTCGGCAGAGTCAAAAGATGTGGAATGTAATTCTGAATATTTTATTTTTAATAAATAAAAAGTGGAGACAACAGCTTGGGAGAGCTGTTAATAAGAGTGTTACTGGTCAAACTAGTGGAAGGAACTAGGTGGAGGGCAAAAGACAAGTGGCAGCATCCTCAAACACTTCCTATGCTGCAGGTGGAAACTTCCCTACATTTGGGGTCATGATCCCCCAAGAAAGAGGGATCAGAGCAGGTGGCTCAATAAATGACAACTAACCCAAAAATACCTAGGCAATCTTTTCAAAGTACCCAATGAATAGAGATGAGGTTGCTCAGATATTTCCAGGAGAAGAATCATTCAAGAGGAATGCACTTCAAGGAATTCATTGGGGAAAAAGGGAAAAATGTAAGGAAGATGTTTTGAGAGATAATCTGCACTAACTTGGTCTGATACAGCTTGCTAGCTGAGAGAATTTACTCATAAGTTCAGGATTGGTATTGAGTCTTAAGACTAGTAATTTATTATTTGCTGCACCTAGTTCTAGCTAGGGAGACCAGAGCAAGCTCAGGGGTCCTAAGGAGTCGTTGTTTGAGCGCTCTCCAGGAGTTGGTAGGGAGGAACGGCCTCCCATTGCTGTTGTCATCCAAGCTCAAAGAACAGGTTCTGTTATTTATTAATTTTTGTGTATTATATGTGTGTGATTGAATGATGCATTGTAGCTTATGATGTAAAGACTTATATGGTTTAGTAATGAAATTGTTCTTAGTTTGTTTAGTAATAGAATCATTTTGATGAGAAACAAAAACCCCAACTGTGTTTTTCCTCATCTGGAGTGATCTAGATCGTACTCCAGCACAGGTGGTGAAATTATATAAATAAAGATAGTATGATGAAAATGTAGAATAAGATGTTAGTTGAATTACAGAATATTTCCTTTTATTTTGTGATCAGAAGAAATATCTTTTGTACCAGGAGTAGTGTTAAACCTGGACTGAGACTGTCAGTTTATTAGAAACAAAGAAATTAGAAGCTATATTATTTACTGATAGTAGTATGTGTGGATACATAAAACAGTTCTTGATACAGTAGTTACCTTCAGTAATCTTATTGCTTATTTGAATTCAAGAAAAGAGTATAATAGTTAAACTAGAGTAGGGTTAAGCTAAATAAAAATGCTTTACAACTTTACAGTTTACTTCTTTCCAGTTTAGGTTAATTAACTACTGCATGTATAATAATTAAATTGAAAGAAAGAATAGCTAGAATCTTGATTTACTTCTACAGATAATCTAGTAGGTATCAGATTTTACTTATGAATAGTAATGTAAATTAGTCATTCATTCTGATCTATCTAGCTAAGTATAAACAAAAATTTACAACTACCAACCTATACCTTTTAATAATATGTCAACAAATGCAGAACATAGTTAGTTCTTATTCTTTTATTTTATAATTATTAACTTTGTAACATGAACAAGACAATATAGATTACAAAGAGTACTTTTTAAATTATTTGGTACAGTAAGTATAAGAACATAATTATAAAACACTATCTTATTCTATGATTATAAATAAACAAAGAACAAAGCTAATAAATATATAATTATAAGAACAGTATTAATATGTAGATTAAGTAATGTTTTATTCCATTATAGTAAACAGTAAACAGAATATAATATCTGTACTCAAAGGATGTAACGGATAGTTACATAAGTACTTCATTAAAAACATAAAGACCTTCTATTCTGAAGGTTAAAAGTTATTTAACGACTTTTATAAATTCTTTGATAATGAAGTAATCTACCATACAAATCTTGTGCAGAAAACCCTAGCAATGGAAAATTAAATAATAATACAGAGTAAAACTCTTTTACATTAACGCACAGGGAAGTAAACCAAAAGAGTAACAGTATGCTCGATTTACCGAGTTAACCAAACAATTTACAACTTAAGTAATAACCCAATGATTTACAGAAGCACAATTATAAATAAAAGATGTTCTTTCTCAAAAAGAAACAGTATATACTTATATACTTTTCGAGTTAGGGTCGAACCCTACTAACATTAAAATATACAACAGAGTTAACAAAACTGAAAGAGTCTAATATAGTGTATGAGCTCACATCCTTAAACAAAATCCACAGAGTGAGGATTTTACAGCCTTTCCATCATTTACAAGAACATATACACAGTAAATGTAATAAAAAAACAACATATTCAGTCACAACCGGAGCCGGAGAAACCCGCATAACGCAAGGGTCTCATCATCCACTAAAAACAAAAACCCAAGTAACAAGGTAAACTGAAACCGCAAGGGTTACAGACCTCGACGACGCACCCACAAATGTCCCAAAGGGACCAAAAAATGAGGAACTGCCATGGTCAAACCAGGCTTACCCGTGAACCAGCAACTGTTGCCTCAGTTTCGTATCAACCACGCAGAGAGGAGCGCCGACACCTGTGGTCGACAAAGAAGTGATAATGTTAGTTTCATATTTTAAAAATAGACAACTATGCATTGAACTTAAAACTGCACATTAATGAAGTTAAAATAAAAAATTCTTACCTAGAATATTATTGATGCGCTACCACCCACAAACAGTAAGGCAACCATCAGTGTGAGGAGAAGGAAACCCTTCATTGCTGCAAAAGGTAAAAGGAGCTTACTAACAGAGTCAAAAGCCTCAGCGACTGAGTGCAAGAGCAGTAAGCCAAACAAGAAAGCACTGGAGTTGTCACGGTTCCAACCCAGGAAACCACGCAGAGATGAAATGCCAATGCCAACCCAGAACTTAAATGGGGAAGTCACAACGCTCACTAGTGAGCCGCAGAAGAAAGACACTTCCAAAATAAAGATTTTTCTGAAAGGAGCAAGCCACGAGGAGCATGAAACCCTAGAGAAAGAACCACCAACATATGACCCATCCAACAAACAGTTTTCAAAACAGCAAACTCTTCATTAAACGCTCAGGACAAGCTTCGAGGAGAAACAAAAAGTAGGAAGACTGTCGACTTCAAATGCAATGACAGTGTAGACAAAAGCATGGTAGCAGAGCAGCCAGAGGGCCTGAAGGCGATGGAGAGAATGCCAAACTAGGGTTCGAGACTGCCCTTATAACCTTACGACGCTTGGCCACAATTAAGCCACATCTCCATGCAAATTAACATTAAAATATACAACAGAGTTAACAAAACTGAAAGAGTCTAATACATTGTATGAGCTCACAACCTTAAACAAAATCCACAGAGTGAGGCTTTTACAGCCTTTCCATCATTTACAAGAACATATACACAGTAAATGTAATAATAAAAAAAACATATTCAGTCACGGCCGGAGCCAGAGAACCCCGCATAACGCAAGGGTCTCATCATCCACTAAAAACAACAACCCAAGTAACAGGGTAAACTGAAACCGCAAGGGTTGCAGACCTCGACGACGCACCCACAAATGTCCCAAAGGGACCAAAAAATGAGGAACTGCCATGGTCAAACCAGGCTTACCCGTGAACCAGCAACTGTTGCCTCAGTTTCATATCAACCACGCAGAGAGGAGGGCCGACACCTGTGGTCAAAAAAGAAGCGATAATGTTAGTTTCATATTTTAAAAATAGACAACTATGCATTGAACGTAAAACTGCACATTAATGAAGTTAAAATAAGAAATTATTACCTAGAATATTATTGATGCGTGACCACCCACGAACAGTAAGGCAACCACGAGTGTGAGGAGAAGAAAGCCCTTCATTGCTGCAAAAGGTAAAAGGAGCTTACTAACAGAGTCAACAGCCTCAACGACTGAGTGCAAGAGCAGTAATCCAAACAAGAAAGCACTGGAGCTGTCACGGTTCCAACCCAGAAAACCACCCAGCGACGAAATCCCAATGCCAACCCAGAACTTAAATGGGGAAGTCACAACGCTCACTAGTGAGCCGCAGAAGAAAGACACTTGCAAACTAAAGATTTTTCTGAAAGGAGCAAGCCACGAGGAGCATGAAACCCTAGAGAAAGAACCACCAACATACGACCCATGCAACAAACAGTTTTCAAAACAGCAAACTCTTCATTAAACGCTCAGGACAAGCTTCGAGGAGAAACAGCAAGCAGGAAGACCGTCGACTTCAAATGCAACGACACTACAGACAAAAGCATGGTAGCAGAGCAGCCAGAGGGGCCGAAGGCGACGGAGAGAATGCCAAACTAGGGTTTGAGACTGCCCTTATAACCTTACGACGCTTGGACACGGTTAAGTCATGTCTCCATGCAAATTATTTACACATGGTGGGTATTTTTCCATATTTGTGACGAGCAATCACATGAGGACGAGGATACCAATAATTCTTGTTGATTGTGAAGGTTCTACCATAGTCATTACTCCAAAGTCAACCTATTATACACGATTGCATGGAAGCAAAGAAATTTTTAGTACTCAAACTATGATTTATCAATCATCCAAGTCGTGGAGAGCATTACAATCTATCACTTTACAACTGTGATAATTATTCAACCAACGTTTATAATTCTTGGATCAAGGTTAAACTTAGTGTTCACTATGGCGAGGTCCACCTCATAACCATTTTGTTATGTTTTGCAAAATAAACTAATAACAAACTATCATGGTAATGCCAAAGGTTATGCCACTAATCCATTAACAAAAGATTCTTTAAAACAAAAAGTTATACCCTAAAGCTAATCATAGGCAGGGACAATAATATTACCCATAATAATGATAACACATTATTCATTCCTTTAATGGTTATAAGTCCATCAAAGGTTATGTCTGGTAATGTTTGAATAAGGATTTAGTGAAACCCTCTTTTAATAAGATGTCCCTCTTGCTAGGATTGTTCTAGCTGTACATTGGTGTAATTGTATATTTTATAAACTTTTGAGTTGCAAACAAAAGAAGTTAAACATTACAGTATCCTTCAGGATTAACCTTAGATGATCTTAGATGAACTAATAACCATAACTGGATTATATTTTACATGCATAAGTTGTATGTAGAAGAAAACAGTTCTTTCATATTAACTTAGTCTAATAGATATCAGCTTGTATCGAAGAGGTAATCCAGTCAAACTGTAAAGGCTTTAGAAGTTAAAACAAGGTATAAAGACTTTTTAGTGCTGCGCATTACTTTCTTATTCCATGGAGTAATCATTTCTAATCTAACATACATGGTATAGATTTATAATAGACTCTTATTGTAACATTTCTGCCATCTTGTTAACCTGCTTGTAAAGAAAGATTTAAGACGTGCACATACGACAACCATGTTAAACTTTGGTAAACATCGCAGAAATTGGTACTCAGTAAAAACTACAAACTACAACTAGAGGAAGAGAGTAAATGCCATTAATACGGATAGAATTGGATCTTGTAATTCCACGACATCTTTAAAAAGAATAATGACTTAAAGATTTTACCTCGTAAGGCACATGAATTTGAATAACATGTATTTATTTATTGAGCTATTCTTGTGCGGCGAACTTATCTGAATGCTTTAAAAAAATTATGGATAAGCAACACCTGAACTTCTTACCTGTAAGTCTGTAAGAACAGGAAAACTTTCTGTGTTAGCTCGAAATCTAAGTAAGCCCAGAACATCATGACAGTTCCACCTTGTGGTTGCAAAGAAAAACAAGTCAGTAAATTGGAAAAGAATTGTGCTTCAAGGTAAATATAGTCAAATAGATAATTTCAGATAACGAATTCATTAACATATAACTAATTAAACAATTAGTTGACTGCATTTATAAAATTTATCTGTATTTTGAAAATTTTAAATTTTTCGGAAATTTTGGGGTTTTGACATGTGGTATCAGAGCACAAGGTTCAAACACTAGGCCTTGATGCAACCCAACTAGCTTTCATAGAACAGTAAAGTAAAATAATAAACTAACATGTATTCTTTTTTATGTTAAGAACATAAAATTGCTTTTTTCTGAAGTTTAACAAGCAGGTATGGAAAAGCTGGGAGAGTATGCACAGGAGGAGTCTCCAGATACAGAAACAAGAAAATTTCCCAGAGAACCTATGTTAGATGAGGTGACTGCCAACTTCTCAAAGCTGTTGCAGACTATAAAAGATTTGAAGACTGAAATGGAATCAGTCAAGAGGGAGAATGAGAGGATTTTGAAGGATCAGGAAGAGTTGAACCAAAATTTAATAGAAAAGTTTCAGACTGAAGGAAGGAGCAGAAGATCAGAATATGAGGATGTTAGTCATCAAAGAAGATCTAAAAAGATGAAGCTGAAAAAAACTGAAAGTAGTTCATCATATGAAGGGTTCGGTGAACGACAAAGTTAGCATACTACTAGTGACAGTAGTGAGGCTGATTTGTATGACAGAAAGAAGAAATACAGACCATATGAGGAAATTTCAGGGGAGTTTAAAAATATAAAGCCCCCAACTTTTAATGGAGATACCGAAAAATGGGAGGAAGCAGATTCCTAGTTATCCGGGATGAAGAAGTATTTTCATATATACAATTATTCTAATCAGCTAAAGGCAAGGATGGCAATATATAATCTCTCCAGAAAAGCTGACATATGGTGGCAATATCTGAAGAGAGTCAAGGGTATCAAGGAAAAAGAAGTTAATTGGAGTACCTTTAAAAGGTATTTCAAGAAGAAATTTTTGTCCGAGCAATATTACGAAGAAAGAGCTAAAGAGTTTTATGAATTGAAGTTAGGTTCAATGACTATGAAGGATTTAAACAGTAAATTTTTAAGCTTGCTTAGGTATGTACCTTACCTAGTAGACGAGAAACCTAAAGTGCAGCGATTTCTCAACTGTCTACCGTATCATATCAAGGATAGAATTGAGTATGACAACCCGAAGACTCTGGAGGAAGCCATGAGGAAGGCTAATTTCTGTTTTGAACAGAATCGGAAGAAAGAAGGCTTAGCCAACTGGAAGGCTAAGAAAAATAACAATCAGCCTGAGTTTAAAAAGAAGGAATTTGCACCCCAGAGGAATTTCAAGAATAATAAGACTAAAAATTATTCTAACAATGAGAATTTCCAGGGAAATAGGAATGGTACTTCCAATAATTCGAATAATTTTAAGGGCAAGGAAGCTGCAAATAACCATGGGAATTTTACTAAGAGTTTTGAACGTAAGGAGCCTGTTAAGTGATGGGAATGTAATGGCCCGCACTATGCCTCGGTCTGTCCAAATCGAAAAAAGTCAATCAGCAATATTCATACTGTGCAGGAAGAGATGACCATTGGAGAACTAACAAGGACTATGCCCAGAATTAATGCAGCTTTGGAGAACCGCCAAGCTGACTATCAGAATTCCATGATGGAAGTGGAAGGTATGATTAATCAAACCCCTATAACCATTTTAATCAATCTAGGAGCTAGTCTTAGTTATATTGCACTTCAGATAGTGGAAAAATGTAAGTTTTCTGTCGATAAGTTTGAGAATTCCTGAGTAGTGCAATTAGCCACTGGGGAAAAAAGAAAAGTAACATGTTTTGTGAAAGACTGTGCTTTACTTATGGATGAATTTAAAACTACAGTTAAGCTTAATGTTTTGCCACTTGGCTCATATGATTTACTGATTGGCATGGATTGGTTAGAGCAGCATAAGGTAGTTTTAAATTGTTACAATAAAACTTTCACGTGTTTTAATAATGATGAACAACCAGTAAAGGTTAAGGGTATTCCTAGAAGAACTATAATATGACAGATTTTTTCTTTACAAATTAAAAGAGCTGTTAGAAAATGATGTAAATCCTATGCAGTAACTATTACATATGAGGAAGGTAAAACTGAAAAAGATAAGTTTAAAATAGAAGATATTCCTGTTTTAAAAGAATATACTGACGTATTCCCAGAAGAAATTCCAGGATTACCTCCAAGGAGGGAATTGGATTTCACTATTGAGCTGGTACTGGGTGCGGTACCTAGCTCAAAAGTT
This sequence comes from Pseudotsuga menziesii, assembly GCA_001517045.1. Lineage (NCBI taxonomy): Eukaryota > Viridiplantae > Streptophyta > Pinopsida > Pinales > Pinaceae > Pseudotsuga > Pseudotsuga menziesii. Next base: position 378,087 of record LPNX010127643.1, read on the forward strand.
CCATATCGAATGAACATTTTAAAACTTAATGAGTTAAAATCAGAGCTAAAAGAGTTAATTGATAAAAAGTACATTCAACCTAGTGTGTCTCCTTGGGGGGCACCGGTCATCTTTGTTAAAAAGAAAGACAGAACTATGCGACTATGCATAGACTACCGTCAGCTAAACAAGATGACTATTAAAAACAGATATCCGTTGCCTCGCATAGATGATCTGTTTGATCAACTACGTGGAGCCACGGTGTTCTCAAAGATAGACTTAAGGTCAGGATATCATCAAGTAAGAATTAAGGATGAAGATATCTTCAAGACAGCCTTTAGAACAAGGTATGGACACTACGAGTTCGTCGTAATGCCATTTGGGCTTACGAACACCCCAGCTGTCTTTATGTGCGTAATGAATAATATAATGCATAAGTACTTAGATAAGTTTATGGTCATGTTTATCGACGACATCCTAATTCACTCTAAAATGAAAGAAGAACATAAGTTTTACAAGAGTTGTGAGAACAACAACTCTTCGTGAAGTTTAGCAAGTGTGACTTCTTTAAGGATGAAATCCAGTACTTAGGTCACGTAGTGACTAAGGAAGGAATTTCAGTCGATCCTGAAAAGATTCGGGCAATCGAAGATTGGTCGGTTCCTAAAGATGTAACAGATGTGAGGTCGTTCATGGGAATTACCGGTTATTACCAGAGATTCATTGAAGGCTTCTCAAAAATAGCAAATCCGATCACTTCCTTGCAAAAGAAAGGCAAGAAATTTGATTGGAACTCAAAATGTGAAGAAAGTTTTAAAAAATAAAAAACCTTATTAACTAGTGCACCTATTCTAAGAATAGTAGATCCTAATAAGGATTTCGTAGTATGCACTGATGCTTGTAATGATGGCCTAGGCGGTGTTTTAACTCAAGACAGGCATGTCATTTCCTATGAGTCTAGGAAGTTAAAAATCCATGAAAACAATTACGCAACTTATGATTTAGAACTTGCGGCTGTTATACATGCCTTAAAAATGTGGCGACATCATTTAATAGCCAGGAAATTTATTCTAATGACTAATAATAAAGGACTGAAATATATTTTAGATCAGCCTAATTTAAACGCAAGACAAGCAAGGTGGTTAACCTTCTTGATTGAATATGATTTTGAAATCCAGCACATAAAGGGTAAGGAAAATAAGGTGGCTGATGCATTAGGCAGAAACGCAAAGCTGAACTTTACAGCAGCGATCATCACTTATGCTTCTGATTTAAATGAACAGCTTAAAGAAGGGGTAAAACAAGATGAAATTTATTAGAAATTGCAAATTACAGCTAAAGAAGAACCTACAGAAAGCTTAATAAAAGGTTATAGTTTAAATGAAGATGGATTTTTATTATTTAAAGATAAACTGTATGTGCCTAATGTGTCTAAGGTTAAGTTGTTAATTCTGGACGAAGTGCATAAAACACCATATTCATGACACCCAGGTTATCAAAAGACTGTAACCATGCTAAGAAAAGAATATTTTTGGCCTAATATGAAATCTGAAGTAGCTGAATACATTGCTAGGTGTTTAGACTGTCAACAAGTGAAAACCAAACACCAACATCCAGCTGGTTTGCTACAACCTTTACCTATTCCTAGCTAGAAATGGGAAGTTATTAGCTTAGATTTTATTACTAGACTGCCCAGAAATCAGAATCAAAATGACTCTATTATGGTGGTAGTTGACAAGTTGAGCAAGGCAACACATTTTATTCCTGTCAAAACTACTTACAAGGCTGCCAATATAGCTGACATCTTCTTAAAGCATATTTTTCGGTTACATGGAGTACCAAAGGTTATAATTTCAGACAGGGATCCTAAATTCACAGAAAATTTTTGGAAGTCCTTGTTTAAGGGATTAAATACAACATTGAATTTCAGTACCTCCTTCCATCCTCGGACAGATGGATAGACTGAAAGAGTGAATCAGGTGCTGGAGGATTTATTAAGGATGTACGTTAAAGATTAGCCAGGTAAGTGGAAAGACTACTTACATCTTGCAGAGTTTGCATATAATAATAACTATCAGTCATCAGCTAAATTTAGTCCATTTGAAATTTTATATGGATGTAAATGCAACACTCCTATCTCCTGGAATAATCCAGTAGATAGATTGGTGTTAGGACCAGAATTGTTGAAGGAAATGGAGGAAATTGTGAAACAAGTGCAGGAAAATTTGAAGGTGGCACAGGATCGGAAAAAGAGCCAAGCAGACTTGAAAAGAACTCCCAACGAGTTCTAAGTAGGTGAGCATGTATTTATAAAGGTAAGCCCAAAGAAAATCTCTCTAAGACTGGGGAGTTGTGCAAAGCTAGCACCACGTTACTGTGGTCCATTCGAAATTTTGTCTAGAATTGGTCAAGTTGCATACCAGCTAGCATTACCACTTAACTTGAAAGTACATAATGTTTTTCATATCTCTGTTTTGAATAAGTATGTTCATGATGCTACTCATGTGGTTGATTTGAATGTTGTACAGGTGGAACCAGAAGGAGAAATTCTAGTGGAACCAGATTGTATCCTCGGGAGGAGGGAAATTACGCTGCGGAACCGCACCATTGGACAGGTGAAGGTGCAATGGAAGCACCTTAGTCCTGAAGAGGCCACCTGGGAACTGGAAAGTAAGATGCGGGAGGCATACCCGAATCTGTTCCAGGAGACTGCAGAGGATGAATAATAAGTAACATCAAGGACGATGTTACATTTTAAGGGGGTGTGTATGTCACATACCCAAATTTTGTAAAATAATGTTAATTGTTTTAATTTGATTCCTAAGACATTATGTTGAATTTAATGCTAAGTAGGAACTGATGACTCAGCAGAGTCAAAAGATGTGGAATGTAATTCTGAATATTTTATTTTTAATAAATAAAAAGTGGAGACAACAGCTTGGGAGAGTTGTTAATAAGAGTGTTACTGGTCAAACTAGTGGAAGGAACTAGGTGGAGGGAAAAAGACAAGTGGCATCATCCTCAAACACTTCCTATGGTGCAGGTGGCAACTTCCCTACATTTGGGGTCATGATCCCCCAAGAAAGAGGGATCAGAGCAGGTGGCTCAATAAATGACAACTAACCCAAAAAGACCTAGGCAATCTTTTCAAAGTACCCAATGAATAGAGCTAAGGTTGCTCAGATATTTTCTAGGAGAAGAATCATTCAGGAGGAATGCACTTCAAGGAATTCATTGGGGAAAAAGGGAAAACTGTAAGGAAGGTGTTTTGAGAGATAATCTGCAGTAAATTGGCCTGATACAGCTTGCTAGCTGAGAGAATTTACTGATAAGTTCGGGATTGGTATTGAGTCTTAAGACTAGTAATTTATCATTTGCTGCACCTAGTTCCAGCCAGGGAGACTAGAGCAAGCTCGGGGGTCCTAAGGAGTCATTGTTTGAGCGCTCTTCAGGAGTTGGTAGGAAGGAACAGCCTCCCATTGCTGTTGTCGTCCAAGCTCAAAGAACAGGTTTTGTTATTTATTAATTTTTGTGTATTATATGTGTGTGATTGAATGATGCATTGTAGCTTATGATGTAAAGACTTATATGGTTTAGTAATGAAATTGTTCTTAGTTTGTTTAGTAATAGAATCATTTTGATGAGAAACAAAAACCCCACCTGTGTTTTTCCTCATCTGGAGTGATCCAGATCGTACTCCAGCACAGGTGGTGAAATTATATAAATAAAGATAGTAAGATGAAAATGTAGAATAAGATGTTAGTTGAATTACAGAATATTTCCTTTTATTTTGTGATCAGAAAAAAATATATTTTGTACCAGGAGTAGTGTTAAACCTGGACTGAGACTGTCAGTTTATTAGAAACAAAGAAAGAAGCTATATTATTTACTGATAGTAGTATGTGTGGATACATAAAACAGTTCTTGATACAGTAGTTACCTTCAGTAATATTATTGCTTATTTGAATTCAAGAAAAGAGTATAATAGTTAAACTAGAGTAGGGTTAAGCTAAATAAAAATGCTTTACAACTTTACAGTTTACTTCTTTTCAGTTTAGGTTAATTAACTACTGCATGCATAATAATTAAATTGAAAGAAAGAATAGATAGAATCTTGATTTACTTCTACAGATAATCTAGTAGGTATCAGATTTTACTTATGAATAGTAATGTAAATTAGTCATTCATTCTGATCTATCTAGCTAAGCATAAACAAAAATTTACAACTACCAACCTATACCTTTTAATAAGATATCAACAAATGCAGAACATAGTTAGTTCTTATTCTTTTATTTTATAACTATTAACTTTGTAACATGAACAAGACAATATAGATTACAGAGAGTACTTCTATAAATTATTTGGTACAGTAAGTATAAGAACATAATTATAAAACACTATCTTATTCTATGATTATAAATAAACAAAGAACAAAGCTAATAAATATATAATTATAAAAACAGTATTAATATGTAGATTAAGTAATGTTTTATTCCATTATAGTAAACAGTAAACAGAATATAATATCTGTACTCAAAGGACGTAATGAATAGTTACATAAGTAATTCATTAAAAACATAAAGACCTTCTATTCTGAAGGTTAAAAGTTATTTAACGACTTTTATAAATTCTTTTATAATGAAGTAATCTAATATAAAAATCTTGTACAGAAAACCCTAGCAATGCAAAATTAAATAATAATACAGAGTAAAACTCTTTTACATTAACGCACAGGGAAGTAAACCAAAAGAGTAACAGTATGCTCGATTTACCGAGTTAACCAAATAGTTTACAACTTAAGTAATAACCCAATGATTTACAGAAGCACAATTATAAATAAAAGATGTTCTTTCTCAAAAAGAAACAGTATATACTTATATACTTTTCGAGTTAGGGTCGAACCCTACTAACATTAAAATATACAACAGAGTTAACAAAACTGAAAGAGTCTAATACAGTGTATGAGCTCACAGCCTTAAACAAAATCCACAGAGTGAGGCTTTTACAGCCTTTCCATCATTTACAAGAACATATACACAGTAAATGTAATAAAAAAACAACATATTCAGTCACGGCCGGAGCCGGAGAACCCCGCATAATGCAAGGGTCTCATCATCCACTAAAAACAACAACCAAAGTAACAGGGTAAACTGAAACCGTAAGGGTTGCAGACCTCGACGACGCACCCACAAATGTCCCAAAGGGACCAAACAATGAGGAACTGCCATGGTCAAACCAGGCTTACCCGTGAACCAACAACTATTGCCTCAGTTTTGTATCAACCACGCAGAGAGGAGGGCCGACACCCGTGGTCAACAAAGAAGCCATAATGTTAGTTTCATATTTTAAAAATAGACAACTGTGCATTGAACTTAAAACTGCACATTAATGAAGTTAAAATAAGAAATTCTTACCTAGAATATTATTGATGTGTGACCACCCACGAACAGGAAGGCAACCACCAGTGTGAGGAGAAGGAAACCCTTCATTGCTGCAAAAGGTAAAAGGAGCTTACTAACAGAGTCAACAGCCTCAGCGACTGAGTGCAAGAGCAGTAAGCCAAACAAGAAAGTGCTGGAGCTGTCACAGTTCCAACCCAGGAAACCACCCAGTGACGAAATCCCAATGCCAACCCAGAACTTAAATGGGGAAGTCACAATGCTCATTAGTGAGCCGCAGAAGAAAGACACTTGCAAACTAAAGATTTTTAAGAAAGGAGCAAGCCGCGAGGAGCATGAAACCCTGGAGAAAGAACCACCAACATACGACCCATGCAACAAACAGTTTTCAAAACAGCAAACTCTTCGTTAAACGCTCAGGACAAGCTTCGAGGAGAAACAACAAGCAGGAAGACTGCCAACTTCAAATGCAACAACAGTGCAGACAAAATCATGGTAGCAGAGCAGCCAGAGGGCCCGAAGGCGACAGAGAGAATGCCAAACTAGGGTTCGAGATTGCCCTTATAACCTTACTACACTTGGCCACGGTTAAGCCACGTCTCCATGCAAATTATTTACACATGGTGGGTATTTTTCCATAGTTGTGACGAGCAATCACATGAGGACGAGGATACCAATCATTCTTGTTGATTGCGAAGGTTCTACCATAGTCATTACTCCAAAGTCAACCTATTATAGACAATTGCATGGAAGCAAAGAAATTTTTAGTACTCAAACTATGCTTTATCAATCATCCAAGTCGTGGAGAGCATTACAATCTATCACTTTACAATTGTAATAATTATTCAACCAACGTTTATAATTCTTGGATCAAGGTTAAACTTAGTGTTCACTATGGTGAGGTCCGCCTCATAACCATTTTGTTATGTTTTGCAAAATAAACTAATAACAAACTATCATGGTAATGGCAAAGGTTATGCCACTAATCCATTAAGAAAAGATTCTTTAAAACAAAAAGTTATACCCTAAAGCTAATCATAGGCAGGGACAATAATATTACCCATAATAATGATAACACATTATTCATTCCTTTAATGGTTATAAGTCCATCAAAGGTTATGTCTCATAATGTTTGAATAAGGATTTAGTGAAACCCTCTTTTAATAATATGTCCCTCTTGCTACGATTATTCTAGCTGTACATTGGTGTAATTGTATATTTTATAAACTTTTGAGTTGCAAACAAAAGAAGTTAAACATTACAGTATCCTTCAAGATTAACCTTAGATGATCTTAGATGAACTAATAACCATAACTGGATTATATTTTACACACATAAGTTGTATGTAGAAGAACACAGTTCTTTCATACTAACTTAGTCTAATAGATATCAGCTTGTATCGAAGAGGTAATCCAGTCAAACTATAAAGGCTTTAGAAGTTAAAATAAGGTATAAAGACTTTTTAGTGTTGCGCATTACTTTCATATTCCATGGAGTAATCATTTCTAATCTAACATACATGCTATAGATTTATAATAGACTCTTATTGTAACATTTATGCCATCTTGTTAACCTACTTGTAAAGAAAGATTTAAGACGTGCACATACGACAACCATGTTAAACTTTGGCAAACATCGCAGAAATTGGTACTCAGTAAAAACTACAAACTACAACTAGAGGAAGAGAGTAAATTCCATTAATACAGATAGAATTGGATCTTATAATTCCACGACATCTTTAAAAAGAATAATGACTTAAAGATTTTACCTTGTAAGGCACATGAATTTGAATAACATTTATTTCTTTACTGAATTATTCTTGTGCAGCGAACTTATCTGAATGCTTTAAAAAAATTATGGATAAGCAGCACCCAAACTTCTTACCTGTAAGTTTGTAAGAACAGGAAAACTTTCTGCATTAGCTCGAAAGCTAAGTAAGCCCAGAACATCATGACAGTTCCACCTTGTGGTCGAAAAGAAAAACAAGTCAGTAAACTGGAAAAGAATTGTGCTTCAAGATAAATATAGTCAAATAGATAATTTCAGATAACGAATTCATTAACATATAACTAATTAAACAATTAGTTGACTGCATTTATAAATTTTATCTGTATTTTGAGAATTTTAAATTTTTTGGAAATTTTGGGGTTTTGACACGTGATCACAAAAAACCAAGTTTTTATGTCAACTGGTAATTACAACCATATCAAAATATACATTTATACAATCAGCTCAACAAAACAGATATATGTACCTCATACATCAAGCATGATAATCCATCATCAGTCTAAAAAAAACGGGTATCTGAGTCAACCAGCCATGATCTCAAGAAAAAAAAAACATAATGCTTTCAACAAAAACCAAAAAATCCAGACAGTCCTGTTCATAGAACCCAAGTCCAAACCTCATTAGATTAAAAAATCTGAAAGGTTTCCACCATTTCATCAGCACGATGTTCCTTGATGTTCCAGTATCTTTCCATAATCTTTCCTTCAGCTTTAGCCAATGAATCTGCAGAAGAATTTCAGATGCCCAATTAATAACTAACTGAGAATCACCGGAAATCTGAATTTTATCCAATGAGTTCCTCCTAGCCAGATAGAGAAGTAGCTTGAGGGCACATAATTCTCCAGCTCCACAAATGTTTGGTTCCCCTGCTCTAGACCCGTCAAAAAAACCCCATGCAAAGGTTTTATCAATAACTTCCACAAAGATAGTTCTAATAGATGCCACAGAACTTTTCTGCGGAAGAGCCATCATCATACCCAGAATATAGCTAGATACATGTGCTGGTGTCAATGAAAGATCCTCAAAACAAGACAAGTTTCTGGCCTTCCAAATGAACCATAAGACAATGATAGGTAAAGGTTTAAAATTTGCAACCTCCAAATTTAAACACCAAGTTTTGAAACATTCTGACACAGTTACTCCACTCCAAAGGTTATAAATTAAAACTTTAGTTAAATTGGGTGCATTGAGGACCACCTATTATCGCATGAGTAGGTCGTCCTCATCAATGCACCCAAATTAAGCTCCTTAAAACTTTAGTTAAAAAAATTTTATAACCTAATATTTTGACATCCTTTATAATTATTATTATATTTTTTTCCTTTATAAATTTATCCTTCACATTTAAGGGCTTTATAAATTATCCTTAGAACCTTACAATTTCAAAATTATTTTTTAGTGTAAAATTAAATTTTTTAATAAAAATTAAAAAAAAATTAAGGGTTACAAAACCGACCTTTTTAAATATTTCTCACCTAAAACCTACCTATCCTTATTTAACTATTCAGGCATCTTACACATTTCCTCATGCTTCTAATTGTCTCCTGATAATGATCCCAGAGTAGGGGTCGAAACGTCGAGATCTCCAATTTTCGAACGCAGCTCCTCTTCATTCAATTTAATTTATCCTCAATAAGTAACCAAACATTCTGAGTAAAAGCGCAGTCCACTCCAATATGAAAATTGGATTCACAGTCCATTTTACACAAGTAACACCTACCAGGTCCTTCTCTACCTTTCTTGCTAAGAACATCCCAAGTCAACGCTTTACCAAAAAAATAAACCAACAAAAAATATTTGTTTTGAGTGGACATTTCAATTTCCATAAAACTCTCCACCACCAGATATGTTCCACTTCCCTCTGCATAAGCTGAGCATAACCTTCTTTAGGTGTATATTGACCAAATTTAGATAAATTCCAAACCAGAGCATCATCATCATTTGAAAACCTTACATGACTGGATTTAAGAATGGCTAAATAGCCATTCCACACAGCAATCTCTTGAGGATCAGTAAAACCAATAAAATCCGCATTAAACCATTGTCGAGCCATCATTGCTATCAAACCATGAAGTCCAATATCAGATAAAAAATAAAAACCTGCCAAATGTAATTTTTCAATCATGGAAGAAGGCAAAGCATGTCTCCATTTACATCCTATCCAAGGATTTACTCCAATACGAACAGCAATTCCATTTCCAATCTTCCAGACCAAAAAATTACCAATAATATCAAAAGCCCAAAGAACAGCTTTCCAACATATTGATACGGATTTTTTTCTTTTTAACAGGAGATCTAATCCATTCCAATATATTCAATGGATGAATATTCTAAACAACTATGTTGACCCATAGACTCGTTCCATGAATAATATTCCAAACATTTTTAGCTGCAAGGGCTTTAGCATAAACAACAGGAACTTTCAGTCCCCAACCACCCAAAGACTTTGGATTTGCCAATATCTTCCAGGATGTCCAAGGTAATCCATAGGAATTCTGATTTCCAAACCAAAGAAATTTAAAACAAAGCTTTCTAATTTTCTCAATAATCCCCACATGTAACCAAAAGTGCATCCAATAGACCGAAATGGCCTCTAATACTGCTTTAATCAGTATCAACTTGCCCCCCTTAGATAACTAGTGGAAGCTCCAGTTGTTAATCATTTTTTCCACCTTTATAATAAGCCAATCCCAATCCTTTAAAAGGTATCTGCAAGGTTTGAGATAAAAACCAAGGTACTTCATACCATTTTCAATTCTGTTAACTGAAAATGAAAATATATTTTGTAATGTGATAACCACTGATTCTTCCAGGCAAGAAAAATATAAAGAAGATTTATCATTATTAATCTTCATCCCATATGCCTTACAAAAGAACATTAAAATCTCATATAAAGTAGAAAGAGATTGTTCGGATCCATCATTGACCATTACAATATCATCCACAAAAAGTACATGTGTTAAGACAATATCATTACCAAAAGATATACCATGATAGGTCCCACAGTCTTTGGCATAAAGTAGAGCCCTTCCTAACCCTTCAACCACAACAAGAAACAGTAAAGGTGCCAAGGGGCAACCTTGTCTAAGTCCCCTACCAGATTTAAAGAAAGAAGTTGCAACTCCATTTATAAGTAGAGAAAAGGATATAGAAGAAAGGTTGCTCATGACCCAAGAAATGAAATTCCCAGCAAAGCCCATTTTGGAAAGAATGACCCGAAGATAGGTCCAACTAACACAGTCATAGACTTTAGATAAATCAATTTTTAACATTACAACCTTTAAACATTTACTATGCATAGAATGCATACCTTCCTGTATGACCCCAACTGCAGCATGAATCTGCCTGCCCGGCAAAAACCCAAACTGTTCACCAGAAATACACCTACCCAGCACATTTCAGATCCGAATAGAAATAATCTTACCTATAATTTTGTAAACAAAATTACATAAAGAGATAGGCCTGAAATCCTCAAAGGATAATGGGTGATCAATCTTTGGGATGAGAGCAAGAAAAGTTGAATTGAAAACCGCAGGGATTTTACCATTTATCCGGGAAAGCTCAATAACTCTCAGGAGATCCTCACCTAGAACATCAAAAAGACATATGTAAACCTCAAGAGGAATCCCATCTGGTCCCGGACTCTTATCATTTTTACTAATGGAAAGGATATGCTGAATATCTTGCAAAGTAACAGGCTTCATAAGGTCATAATTATCATCCACGAAAACAGTAGTAGAAAAAATTTTCACCTATTGTCATGTATCTTCAAAATCTATTTTTGTTTATAAATCATGATCCCCACTTGTCACAATCCAAACATACTTCATAATTTTATTCAAAACCTTACATCGACTTAATTGGCTGCCTTTTCTTATTTGATAATTACAAAAGCTCAATCCATGGAGATAAATTTAGTTAAGAGAAAAAGATGTTGTCATAATATAATTGTTGTAAAAGTTGATAAGTAGGAGCGAGCCGTACAATTAAATTCATAGAGATCAAGATTTGCATGGATTTTGGAATTCCCCTTAGAAGTATCTGGTTGTGCCATAGGCGGAAGTAGGCTGAAGAGAGTTGAAGAAGGCGCAACTTGTTGTGTCATAGGCTCCTTTGCCTGCTCAACAACCATCATCAGAATTCTACCCTTGGGTACAACACTTCCGTAGGGCCACCCGATTCTATGTGAAATTGCATATAAACCAAGAGGCATTTTTGTCACTGGGGCATATTCAAGAAATGATTCCATCTAGACCACCCTATAGAAGAACTAATGGAGTCTATAATAAGTTCAATAATCAAATTTTAAAAATCTTTATAGTTAAATAAGATGTTTTATTATATTTATATGTTTGGACAATTTGTAAGACATCATTCCTATTGCCTTTGCCTTTGGGGTAGAATATATATATTTTAATTAAATATCCCACAAAATTGGAGACCGCCTCTCAAAGATAAAAAAAATCTATTTTAAACTTTGTTTAGAATATTGTCTAGTTTAGTTTATAGTGATCTTTTTTATTATGAAATATATTTAACGATTGTTTTGAAAAAAGTTATTACTACAAATAACAATATTGTCTAGTTTAGTGTATAATGAATTTTGTATTATGAAATATATATAACAATGGTTTTAAAAAAAATTATTACTACAAATAACAAAAACAAATGAGAAGTTAATATGAAATAAGTGTAATATTTAAAAAATATGTGACAAATCATATTGCAATAAAAACATTATAATTTTTTTGAATATTCTCTCAAATTAGATAAGCATAATAGTATGACATAGATGCCAAATTACTGTGAAATAAACATAATATTAAAATAAGTTAAATATATTATAATACATATAAAAAGTTACAAAAGATCGTAATAATCTTACAAATTAAATAAACATATTATTATAAAAAATCATGACAAAGGAAGTCACATTAATATTATATAAGTATAATATTATTATAAATTGCATTGTAATTGAAATGTTACAAAAAATAATGATGATATCCTTCAATTACTTATATTTGTTTTAGTAGAAAAAAAAAGACACATGCATGAGGGGTGTATTTGATCATGGAGGACAAAGACAATTTGAATTCTCTTGGGTTTACATCATAAAACTAGTAATAAATTAAATCCCTTCTTATTTTACCAAGTCCTCAACTTGCTAAAGATGTAGTATATCATTGAAGCCACAATCAATGGGGATTCAAAGATCATTATTTGATCCCTTATCTCGAGAAAAATGCCCTTAGATCCTCATTTGGAAAGAAATATATCACAAGAAATCACCCAATTTAGCCAAAGGATTATAAAGGGTACTCTTTTACCATGTATTGTGTAGCTAAAATAGACATGCATGTCACAAATGTAATAACGAAATGGCATTGGGCCAAGGAGTCTTGCTGACTATAACTTGTGATGGGCCCTTGTAACCTCACCCCATCCTCTACCCAATGGTTGAATGGTAATGAAACATATGTATGAGGGGTGTGCCTTCCTTTCACTTGTCACTTCTATCGTCATATCACATGTAGAAAAAATAATTTCCCCTATAATCTTTGGTCACATTTGCATTGATCAACTTAAATGGGATGATCTCAATCATTATTATGGCAGTAATTACTTAACATGCAAACCGATACAAATAGATATCGATGACTACCCACCTATTCCATTAGCTCAAAATAATTGTCCACTTTGGCAGTTTCCTAGTTTTTTTTAATAGTTTTTCAGGTCTTAAACTTATGGGGTCAAGTTTGAGGCCCTAAATGACGTTTTTTGGCAATTTCGTCATGGGGGAGCGGGGTTGGGGGGGTTTCTAAATAATTTACCTTTCTCCTAGTTAAAAGTTGTAAATCTCGAATAGAACTTTCCAACGGGCTATTGAGTGCCCCAAACAGAGATCGTATGCAAAAGTTATGACCCCGAGAAGTTAACTATTTAACCAACCACCTTAGGTTGCAAACTTTATGACGATTCATCTTTTAGGGTTATGTTTTGGACGTTAAGGGTTCTTTCCATCATGTGTATGATAAATAGGCCCTTTTGGCCTCCTTTTGTATCCAATATGGCACGCATGAGAGTAGCATCCACATCTCCTCTCATAGATAGTTACCGTCATTCTAGTTGCTTTATTGTACAGTCTGTTATATTTTTGTCATTTAATAGAATTTGTGTTTACTGTATCTCTATGTTCCTTGAAATGTACCTGTGTTTATGGTTATATATATATATATTCTTTCATTCTCACGTAAATATGGTTCAATGGTATCAGAGAAATTTGATCTTTGATTGTTTCTCAGTGCATGTCCTCGATGAGGTCAGGGTGTAGAGAGTTGGGTCTCAAACTAGTTTCACTTGGGGAAGGCCACTCTCACCCCCCTAAGCAGCCTCCCATGGTGGAAGAAAAGAGAGATGACAGAGCAAGAGATCCTATCAAGCTATTGCTCGAGGAAGCCCTCGTATGACAAGGGAACGAGATGATGGATAATTTCTCCTAGATCCTTCAACGAATACTGGCAGTAGCATATGCATCTTCAACGAGAAGTAGTTTCAGAGATGCAAATCCCTTCAAGGTACAAGTTAAATTTAATATACATTTATTTTAAGGCCATCTTGATGTCGATGCCCTAGATAAATAATTGAATCTGCTAGAAGGGTATTTCTCCGCCCAGAATTTTTTTGACAGGGAAAATATCACCTTTGCGCTCTTAAGGTGCCCCCCCATGTCAAAAATTGGTGGGAAACTTATTGTGAGCAAAACTCATCAGACGAGTCTGGAATATTTGAGTCCAATCCCACTTGGGACTCTTTTATAAATGTCGTTAAGGAACAATATTACCATGTGGTAAATTATGATGACCAACACACAAAATGGACCATTCTCTGTCAAGAGAGGGACCAAACGGCATCGTAGTACACTAACAACTCTCATACCTTGTGCACAAAGATGGGTATCAAGGAATCTGAGCAGAACCCAATACTAAAATATCATAGTGTATTGCATCGGTACATATAAACAGAGATGGAATTCTTAGACATATCTTCATTGGTATCTTCCTATCAGTATGTTGCCAAACATGAGTAGAAATTTCAGCAACAGAACAAGCGAGACTTCAGACATGCACAAAAGCAAGGAAAGGTAAATTCTATCTCATAGAACACAAGACAGGGAAAGGACAACCAGTCCCAACCACAAGTGAAGAAGGATAATGGAAAGACAAAGAAGGAAATTGGGAAGTGGTGTGAGTTTTACAAAATACCCTAGCACAACACTCATTAATGTCGCTCAAAGCAGTCATTGGAAGCCAAGATCAAAGATTCAAAATTAGATCCCAATTATGGTTTTGTTTCAGAACCCAATGTCCCAGCTACAGACTAGGTGAACTGAATATTTGATGCAAAAACCAGTGTCATCATTACTACCACACATATTCAACTAGAGGAACTTGAAGAATCGGAAGAAGAGGAGAGGCTCTTCCACTCGTAGATGTGGGTGAAGGGAACCCCACTGCATTTTGTTGTGGATAGCGATAGTTAAAAGAACCTGATCTCAGCCGAAATCCTCAATAGATTGAAGCTACCAAAAACACCACACTCACATCCATACACTACCGATTGGCTTAGCCAAAGATGAGGTATTTTTGTTAGTCATCAATGTCGCCTACCATACGGCATCAAGCCCTTTAAATATGAAGTATTATATGATGTAGCCCCACTTGAAGTATGTGATCTTATTTTAAGATAGCCATACATGTGGAAGGGTCATTTTGTATATGATTCATGACCTCGTAGTGTCATTGTCACTTTAGGAGGACAACTCTATCAGATATCAGAGATAGCTAAACCTGCCATAGTCTCATAGGGATGGAATATAATATCCCACACTAGAAAATTTTCCCACTTCTCAATTGACTCTGAAGGAGAAAATCAAATCACAGAGACCTCCACAACCTCTGCACAAGGTGTATCTACTCACACAAATTCATTGCTTCTCATCTATCTCAGTACCTCTACGATGCAAGGCCACACATTTAAGGTGCTCCTCTAGGAAGAAATAATCCACATTGGTTCAAACCAAGGAAAACACAACAACCAAAATTGTTGAATAGCTCTAGCGCATCCATCAATAGCAATTACAGTCCTATGAAGATGTCAAATAAATGAAACCTCTTCACTTCATTAAACTTTGCACCATGAGCTCAACGTAACACACAGTTTCACATTTAATAAGGGATTTGATGCAATGGAGACCATTTCTTACTAAGGGGGGTGGGGGGTGGGGGTGGAATGATACATATAGATATCGATGGCCACCCACCTATTCCCCTGACTCGAAATAATTGTCCACTTTGGCAATTTCTTAGTTTTTTTTTATGGTTTTTTAGGTCACAAACTTGTGGGGCAGTTTTGAGGCCCTAAACAAAGTATTTTGGAAATTCGAGGGAAGGGGGGTGGTGGGGGGTGATGGTTTCCAATGACATCTGGTATCCCTTAGTCGAAGGTTGTAAATATTAGATAGACCTTTCCAATTGGCTATCTAACACCCCAAATGGATATCGTATGCAAAATTTATGATCCTAGGAAGTTAACTCTTCAACTAACCACCTTGGGGTCACAAACTTTATGACAATTCATCTTTCAAGGTTATGTTTTGGATGTTTATGGTTCTTTCCCTCGTGAGTATGATAAATAGGCCCTTTTGGCCTCCTTTTGTATTCATCTTGGCACGAATGATCATATAGATCACAAATGATCAAAGATAGCTATCATCATTCTAGTTGCTTTATTGTACAGTCTATCCTATTTCTTCCACTAAATAGATTATGTGTTTATTGTACATTTATGTTCCTTGTAATGTATCTATGTTAATGGTTTTATATTTGTTCTGTCATTTCGTTCTCACATAAATCTTGATCAGTGGTATCAAAGCAATTTGTTCTTTGATTGTTTCTCGGTGCATGTCCCCAACGAGGTCAAGATATAGAGAGTTAGGTCTCGAACTAGTTTCACTTGGGGAAGACCACTCTCACCGCCCCAAGAATCCTCCCTTGGAGGAAGAAAGATGGAGCAGGATATCCTATCAAGATGTTTCTCTAGGAAATCGTCATCCGACAGAGGACCGAGGTGATGGATAATTTAGCCTAGATCCTTCAATGAATGCCGACAACTACATATGCATATTCAATGAGCAGTTGTTTTGGATATGAAACTCCCTTCAAGGTAAAAGTTAACTTTGATATCCATTTATTTGAAGGACATATTGATGTTGATGCCCTAGATAAGTGGTTGAATCTTCTAGAAAGGTATTTCTCTATCCAAAATTTTCTTGACAGGAAAAAGATCACCTTTCCGCTCGTTAAGGAGGTCCCCCATGTCAAAAATTGGTGGGAAACTTATTGTGATCAAAACTTATTAGACGAGTCCAAAATATTTGAGGTCAATCTCACTTGGGCCTCTTTTATAGTTGTTGTTAAGGAACAATATTAACCTGTCGGAAAATATGATGACGAGTACAAAAAATGGACCATTCTACAGTAAGAGAGGACCAAATAGTTCCGTAGTACACCAACAACTTTCATACCTTGCGCACAAAGCAAGGTATCAAGGAAATCGAGCGGCATCTAGTACTAAAAAATTGCAGTTTCCTAGTAACATCGATACATATGAACAAAGATGGAATTCCTGGACATCTCTTCACTCAAATCTGCCTATCAGTATTTTGTCAAAATTGAGTAGAAATTTTAGCAAAATAATAAGTGAGACTTCAGACCTGCATAGAAGTAGGGAAAGAGAAACCATGGTTCATAGAACACGAAACAGGGAAAGGACAACTGGTCCCAACCACAAGCAAAGAAGGGTGATGGAAACACAAAGAAAGACACTGGGAAGTGGTGTGAGTTCCACAAAATCCCTTGGCACAACACTAATGAGTGTCACTCAAAGCAGTCATTAGCGGTCGAGATCAAAGCTTCAGAATCAAAATCTTGTTTCGATTTCGGCTCAGAACCCAATGTCCCAGCTTTAGACTAAGGGAAGCAAATCATTGATGCAGAACCCAGTGTCACCATTGCTACCACACATATTCAACCAGAGGAACTTAACGAGTTAGAGGCAATGGAGTGCCTCTTCCACTCACATATGTGGGTGAAGGGACCCAACTGCATTTTGTTGTGGATAGTGGCAGCCAAAAGAACCCGATCTCAACCGAAGTCATCAAGATATTGGATCTACCAAAAACACCACACCCTCCACTATACACCATCAGTTGGATAATCCAACGACGATGTATCTATGTTAGTCATCAATGTCTCCTACCATACAACATCAAGCCCTTCAAAGATGATGTAATATGTGATGTAGCCCCACTTGAAGCCCGTGATGTCATTTTAGGACAACCATACATTTGGAAGTGCCATGTTGTATATGAGTCATGACCTCGTAGTGTCATTTTCAGTTTTGGAGAACAACTATGTCGGATACTAGAGATAGTTTCACCTGCCACAATCTCGCAAGGCGAGAAGATACTATCTCACACTGGAAAATTTTCCCTCTTCACAATTGCCTCTGAAGGAGAACAATAGATCACATAGACCTACACTTAGGAGAAACAATAAATTATGTCTCTACTTAGGAGAAACAAAAAGAACACAAATTCATTGTTTTTTCATTTATCCGAGTACCTCTGCGATGCAAGGCCATGCATTCAAGGTGATCCTCCAAGAAGAAATAATACACATCGGTTCAAACCAAGGAAAACACAACAACCAAATTTTTTGAACATATCTAGATCATCCATCAAAAGCAATTACAACACACTGAAGATGTCAAAGAAAGGAATCCTCTTCACTTCAGCAAATGCTGCACCAAGAGCTCCACAACACACACAGCTCCACATATCATAAGATATTTGAAGAAATGGAGATCATTGTTTCCTAAGAGGGGAGGAATGATCCAGATGGATAACAGTGGTCGCCCACCTATTCCATTGGCTCAAAATAATTGCCCACTTTAGCAGCTTCCTAGTTATTTTTTTATAGTTTTTCAGGTCCTAAACTTCATGGGTCATTTTGAGGCCCTGAATGACATTTTTTGGAAATTTGGGGTCGAGTGAGGAGGTGGGTGGTAATATATTTCCAATTACTTACACTATACCCCAATAGATAGTCTTAAATCTCGGACAGACCTTTCCAACGGGCTATCAAGCGCCCCAAATGGAGATCGTATGCAAAAGTTATGATCTTGGGAAGTTAATTGTTCAACTAACCACCTTGGGGCCACAAACTTTATAACAATTCATATTTTAGAGTTATGTTTTGGATGTTTAGGGTTCTTTCCCTCATGATTATAATAAATATTCCCTTTCGGCCTTTTTTTGTGTTCATATTGGCACGGATGAGTGTAGTGATAACATCTCTTCTCAGAGATAGATACCACCATTCTAGTTGCTTTATTGTATAGTCTATTATATTTCTGCCATTTAATAGAATATGTGGTTACTGTATCCCTGTGTTCCTTGCAATGTATTTGTATTTATGGTTCTATATATGTTCTTTCATTTTGTTCTCACATAAATCCAGATCAGTGGTATCAGAGAAATCTTCTCTTTGATTGTTTCATGGTGCATGTCCTTGACGAGGTCAAGGTATCATAGAGTTGGGTCTCGACCTAGTTTCCCTTGGGGAAGACTACTCTCGTCACCCCAAGCATCTTCCCATGGAGGAAGAAAATAGAGATGACAGAGAAGAAGATCATATCAAGCTATTTCTCAAGGAAGCCCTCACGAAATATAGGAACGAGTTGATGGATAATTTCACCTAGATCCTTCGACGAATGTCGGGTGTAGCAGATACACCCTCAACGAGCAGTCATTTCATAGATACAAATCCCTTCAAGGTACAAGTTAAGTTTGATGTCCCTTTATTTGAAGGCCATATTGATGTCGACACCCTAGATAAATGTTTGAATCTTCTAGAAGGGTATATCTCTATCGACCATTTTTCGATAAGGAAAATATCACCTTTGTGCTCCTTAAGGCGGTCCTCCCATGTTAAAAATTGGTGGGAAACTTATTGTGAGAAAAACTCATCAGACAAGTCTAGAATATTTGAGGCCAATCCCACTTGAGCCTCTTTTATAGATGTCGTTAAGGAAAAATATTACCTTGTGGAAAACTATGATGACCAGTACACAAAATTAACCATTTTGCATTAAGAGAGGGATCAAACAGTGTCAGAGTATACCAACAAATTTCATACCTTGCGCACAAATTTGGGTATTAAGGACTCCGAGCGACACCTAGAACTGAAATATTGCAGTGGCCTACATCAATACATATGAACAAAGATGAATTCCTAGACATCCATTCACTCGGATCTATCAATCGGTATGTTGTTAAAATTGAGCAGAAATTTCAACAAAATAACAAGCAAGACTTCGTACCTACATAGAAGTAGGGCAAGAGAAAATCTGGCTCGCAGAACATGGAACATGGAAAGGACAACCAGTCCCAAACACAAACCAAGAAGGGTGATGGAAACAAAAAGAAGGAAACTAGGAACTGGTATGAGTTCCACAAAATCCCTTGGCACAACACTAATGAATGTCGCTCAAAGCAATCATTAGTGATCGAGATCAAAGCTTCAAAATCAAAACCCTGTTTCGATTTCAATTTGGAACCCAATGTCCCAGCTGTAGACTAGAGGAAGTATGTCATTGATGAAAAACCCAGTGTCATTGTTTCTAGCACAAATATTCAATCAGAGGAGCTTGAAGAGTCAGAGGTAGAGCAATGCCTCTTCCACTCGCAGATGTGGGTGAAGGGAACCCCACTACATTTTTTTGTGGACAATGGCAGCCAAAATAACCTGATATTAGCTAAGGTCATCAATAGATTGGAGCTACCAACAACACTACACCTGCAACCATATACCATAAGTTCGCTAAGCCAAGGACAAGGTATTTGCGTTTGTCATCAAAGTCACCTCCCATATTGCATTAAGATCTTCAAAGATGAGGTATTATGTGATGTATCCCCAATTGAAGTTTGTGATGTTGTTTTAGGACAACCATACATGTGGAAGCGTCATGATATTTATGAGTCATGACCTTGTACTGTCATTGTCACTTTGGGATGACAACTCTATCAGATACCAGAGATAGTTGCACATGTCATAGTCTTGCAGGGTAGGAAGATAATATCCCACACTAGAAGATTTTCCATCTTCACAATTGCCTCTGAAGGAGAGCATCAGATTACAGATACCTCCACAACCTCTACACAAGGTGTCTCTACTCAACATAAACAAGAAGAAAACAGATTCATTTTTTTCTCATCTATCTGAGTACCTCTACGATGCAAGGCCACACATTCAAGGTGTTCCTCCAGGAGGAAATCATCACATTGGTTCAAACCAAGGACAACACAACAACCAAAATTGTTGAACAACTCCAATGCATCCATCAACAACAATTACATCCCTTTGAATATGTCAAAGAAAGGCAGTCTCTTTACTTCAGTAAATGTTGCACCAGGAGCTCAATGCAACACACAGTTCCACATATGATAAGTAATTTGACGCAATGGAGACCATTACTTCCTATGGGGGAAGGAATGATCCAAATGGATATTAGTGGCCATCCACCTATTACACGGGTTGATAATAATTGTCCACTTTGGCAGTTTCCTAGTAATTTTTTACGGTTTTGAGGTCCCAAACTTCTAGGGCCATTTTGAGGCCCTAAACGATGTTTTTTGGCAATTCGGGTGGGGAGGGTGAGGCCAGGGGGGGAGGGGGGGTAATTACCATATAGATTCATCTACCCCCAATTGAAAGTTGTAAATATCATATAGACCTTTCAACGGGCTACCGAGTGCCCCAAACAGAGATGATATGCAAAAGTTATGACCCCATGAAGTTGATTTTTCAACTAACTACCTTGGGGATGAAAACTTTATGATGATTCATATTTTAGGGTTATGTTTTTTATGTTTAGGGTTCGTTTCCTCATGCTTATGATAAATAGGCCCTTTCATCCTCCTTTTGTATTCATCTTGGCACGAATGAGCATAGCAGCCACATCTCTTCTGAGAGATAGCTACCACCATTCTAGCTACTGTATTGTATAGGTTGTTCTATTTATTCCATTTAATAGAATATGTGCTTATTGTATATTTGTGTTCCTTGCAATGTATATGTGTTTATGGTTCTATATATGTTATTTCATTTTGTTCTCACATAAATCTAGATCACAAACATTGGTTTCCTTCAACAATTGTAATTCCTTCATTTATTGACTCCCTTGGGCATGATGGAATAGTGGATAAAACACCTTATAGCTCTAAGATCAACCATTTCAACCATATGGATTCAAAAAAAATATGGGCATTATGTGTGATTGTAATGATTGGAAGTATTGCTCAAAGGGATTGCACCAAATTGGAATATCAATTTCATAGCGCTACTATAGGGTACCAAAATTTCCACTTCCAACATGTATTATTTCTATTACTATAGAATGTTTGGTGAATCCCCAAGCACTAAAGAAAGACATGCATATATGCGATAAGGAAAAATTAGATAGTTAGTCCAATGTTTAATCCTTAGCATGTCATGTGAAAATTGGAAAAATGAAATTGAGGCAAAGAGAATAGAGTCCAATAAGGCTAGAGACCAACTCGCTCTCTAGGATGGCAATCATATGCACACCCTTTAAAAGTGAGAAAATCATCCTCATGCTAACATGCCCATGAAACATCTAGAAATGGATGCAAAGTAATCTCTACTAGTCCATGTATTAAGACACATTAACTCACACCCTATTACTCATGTTGCATCTATACACTCGGACACATTTATGTCTCTATCATTGACACCCTATAAACCACTCTAATTCCCCCTTGCAAATCTTGTTACTCTAGGTCTAATGAAGGAGTCCTTATCCTTTGGCAAGAAAGACGATTTAACCACCAAGGTTGAATAAATGGATGAAAGTCATTGCGATCCTTAGTGGAATCCATGGATGAAGCTAGTGTTTCTGCATGTTTTTCATAAAAAAAAATTCATTTAATTAATTTGTAATCATTTATACTCATAGACTTGTAAGAAGGCCAACATGATTTTACATTCATAGCAAGATTGTAGTTTTATTGGTCACATTTTTTTTAATTTTAGATTGTTAGCACCTAAATTCCACACAAATGGGACATTTTTGGCTAATATTATAGGAGAAAATCATCAACATACAACATGCATGTTATCAAAGACATCCTCATCAAATTCACAAAGAGAATTGAACCTTATAATGATAAATTCATTAATTATGTACATCCATGTGACTTTTGGTTCAAACCCCACACGGATTAGCGTGATTTATTCTTTAAAACCCACACAAGTTAGAGCGGATTATTCTTCCAAACCCACACAATTTTACTAGTGGGAAATCCTACCTTATGCGATGCATCAAGGATCATAACAACTCTATTGAATCCAAATGTCAAATTGGACTCCTTACATGATTGGGAGCATTTAATATCCCCCTTCAAGTACCTAGAGAACCACTTCATGAGAAAGAGCATTCACATTGGGAACTAGATGTTTCAAGACCTCCATTTGGCCTATAAAAGGAATCCATGGGAATGCATTCATTAGAGAGAAATATAGAGCAAAATTATGTTGCAGGAATTGGTATGCGAGTTCATCTTTCAACTCACTTCTTACCACAATTTGGCATGCAAGGCTTGCTTGTATTCTTCCTCTAAGAAGCAAGAGTTTTTTTCCATTGTTCTAAGTTGGTTATAAATCATTTGTGTGGACAAAAAGGGACCCACCCTAAGGGAGTTTGTTGGCTTCCATTGAAGCCTCATATTTTAGGTGACACTATTGTAACATGCTTTACCATCGGATAAACATCATTTGGTTCAACAAACTCTTCCCCTTTCTTTTATTTTGCTTAACACTTATCCAATTTTAATTTTATTTATTTGTTTGAGTTTTTCTTTTCCATTTGATGTATAGAACACTAACCCACATCTAACAATTGATTCCTTGTTGCAACCTACTAGGATAAAAATAGGGAAGACTACTCACCCTTATGACAATTTTCCCTCTGCATAGACCTGAACTATATATTACTATAAGAAACAGTAAACAAATTCGGACAAGGTGATTTTTATGATACAATACAATTGTTACTTTGAAAAAATATCTATCTTGATGATATTTGGTATTTTTATCTTCTCTACTTGTTATATTAGTCATATATTTAGCAAATCATTTGATCAATGTACGCAACCATTACCTATTTCGTTAATTTACATTGTATTTGTGAAAAACACATGTATTGTTTTTGTTGTTGTTGTTGCTTATGGATATGTGTAACATATCCTCTACTAAATCAACTTCACTACAATGGAAAATTCAATATAAACAACTCAAGGTTATGGTCGTGCTAACAAATCAGGTTATGGTCATGCTAACAAATCACTCCAAGTTTATGTTTTGTGAATTTCCTAGTTGTAGTTTATTACGCAAAACTAGGAGACTGAAAGCTTGAATTGATTAAATGAAAGGGGCATGAATCCACTAGGGAGAGGAGTAATGGTTGGAAGCCATGTGCTTGATGACATGTGTATTTTAGGTGCCATGGACACCTAAATAAAAGTTAGATTGTTAGTGTTCACTTGACCAGTTTAAGTATTTAAGTGTCTTCCAAAACCGAGGTCAGTAGCTGTTGCCACAAGTGTTTAAATAAACTACTATGACCTGATTATTAACGTAAGGCTAAGTAATGCTAATGGAAGATCTTAATTAAATTAAAATATCGTGTTAGTTATCATTTTTATTATTATTAACTTCGCGAAGATGTGTTAAGATCTTTAAATAGCAAAGAACTAAAAGAAGTGAATGTTTATGTACATATATTTGTATTTATTAAAATGCCATACTTATATTTGAAATAAATAAAAAAGCTTTATTTAAAATAAATAAATAAAGCTTTATTATATATATAACTTGTATTATTAATTGAAATATGTAAAAATATTTATATATGGCAATGTTTTATAAATACTTGCTATATTTTTGTATGTTGATTATGAGATATTAAAATCAAATATGTTTATGAATGAAGGGTTGTTATCTAACTAAAAGATAAGCAAATAAGCAATAAGTACATCTAAAAGAAAGAATCATAACCTTCGTTGTGGAAGAGGACAATCAAGAAGTGGATTCATAGGATCCTGGGTTTTGTTTTTCTGAATGTTCTTAGGGACACAAGCTCCACGAAGTGCAGTGGCATGTTTTGGGGCGCAGATCTTTTTGCTTAAAAAAAAGTTTAGGTTGGCCTCTCCAAGAAGAAAGCCGATCCTGTTAATTTTTTTTGGAGCTGGGCGTGGAGCCGAGTTCTTGTTGTTTTAAGTTGGCCTCTTTCAGGAGAGCGACAGCGACAGACTAGAGAAGAATTGACTTCCTTCTTAAAAGAAAGATTATGTAGGCTCAACCACATGTTATATTTGTGTTTTGAGCACTCTATGCTACATGTTATATTTCTGTATATGTAAATGCTACCAAAGCATCATTTTTTCGCACATCATTGGTGGTCCTGCTTTAGATATATTCTTTATAATAACATTTAAATATAGGCTTTATATCCATGTAATCATTACATTTTATCATTTTTCTATGCAATCATTACATTTTATCTTTTTCCACATTTCAACTTTACATTAGGTTCCACCATGTGCTAATGACTTACCCCACCACTCCAAGTTATATTAATTCACTCATACATTAATTCACTCATTGGATGTTTTTATTATTATTAAGTTCAGATCTATTCTATTATGAAGAAATAAAAATACAGATAAAAGTACAATTCAGCGTGTCTATCAAACACGAAAGCAAAACTAGAGAAAACATATCAGCTTGTCTAAAGAAGATAGGCAGGTTGTGACTGTTAGGGCGATCCTCCCGAAGATGGGGGAAGCAGATCTTACAAAATATGTTCACTGTTTGAGGCAAAAGTTCCTGGCTTAACCTGAACAAAACTGCTCTCAGGAGTAATGAACCAGAAAATAACCATAAAGAGGAAGATTGGAGCATTTGACCTGGCCTTAGAACTTTTCAAAGGGCACTTTGATGATCGGGCAACCAAAATTGGTGACCCACTGCACGCCCTATTCTTTAGTGTTCTCTGCATCTTCTCCCAAGCTACCGGTGCTACTGGGTGTTCTGCTTCCTTTAGGGTTGTCCAAGCTTTCCTTGCTGTCGATGATGGGTTGCTTGACCGGTAATGGAGACGTTTTCCTGGGTGGAGGTGCCTTGGCCATCTTTCTTTTTGGCGAAGCAAACTGGCGCTGAGGAGGCAGGTGAGAATTAAGAGTGGTGGTCATGGGAACTAGAGTGGAGGGGAAGCTGGGTGCAGGGGTGGAGGTGGGGTGAGGAGGAGCAGAGGCAAGATGCACTGAGGGAGGCGCCTGAATAGAGGAGGGAGGAGGGGAGGCCAGACTCACCGAGGATGGTGCGGGCTCAAGAGGAGTAGGGCCAGCTGGTTGAGCTTCAGGAACGAGGCCAATAGATTGAGCTTCAGGGGCGACATGGAGATTGATTGAATGCAGAATGAGTCTGGTAATCAGGTTTTTAACTATCCATTAGTTCCCTTTGCGGGCTGGAGTGCGGTTTGTTGCCGAGAGAGAGCATGAAAGCTCGTTCTCCCAATCATCTATCATTGCCCACAGATCATCTGGAACTTCGAAGTTGAAACCCATTGTGCTAGCTTGAGCGTTGAAAGGTGGTGGTCTGGAAGCGCCTCCTCCATCTCTTCCACATCCTCTTCCTCTGCAAGGAGGGTCGCGTCGTTGTGGCAGCATGATTATAACTGAAAGCCTGGGAGCAGTGGGAAGGAGGGTGGCAAAGTTCGGCTCTGCGTGCGGAAGTTTGGACGGAGTAGGAATGAACAGAGTGAGATGGCTATCCAAGAAGACAATGAGCCCCCGACGCTGACCCCAAAGCGCATTAAGGTTGGCCATTAATGCTTTGTACTCGTCCTGCTTGACCTTAACTGACGAGAGGACATATACCTCATGGAAAAATGTGCTCGTTGTCACCTGGAGCTGGAGAGTCGTCATGAGTGAGGGAGTCATCATCACGTTTGCAAATGAGTTGTATGGGGATCGGATCCAGGCTATCACTTGGCCGCGTGTGCTTCGAGTCAGCTCTGTCATGAGGGATGAGGTGCCCGATGACATGCCGGGGCACTTCATTGCTGCATTGGATTCTGTTTACCCACCTGTCACCCACATCTAGGGAACTCATTGGAAGGTTGTTTATCTAGTTTATCCCATTTTCATTCCAACACCCATTACACTCTTTTCCACTTAATAACAAGAGTTTTTATAGTACCCTTTTGCATTAATAACCTCATGCTTCACTCTTAATTCTATTAGAACGATAAAAACTCTTAACCTCTAACCCTTAAGACCTACCCATTAATACACTAGCCATTTTCCCATAACCAATTAACATTTATAACCCCTAAGACTTATAATTTTATATCAAAACCTTAACCCTTGAACCTTAGAATTCATATGCATTTAATAAATGAAAACAAAGCCATAACCTTAAATAAAATGTTAAATGATGTTGAGAATATAGTTGTCATTGATGTCAAAGCAGTTCACGAAAGACAAAGGAATAACCAATAGATATGGTAGCAGGATGAAATCAGTAAAAGATAAAGGATCCATTACATGGATTATCATTGAATGTAAAAGATAGAGGCATGAGTATATGAGTGAAGAGAGAGTGTGGAGTGGAGAGTGCAGAGACTGTGTGTGAGAAAATTGTACCTCTGGTTAAGTTGAATGAAGAACAGAGTTTACTCTGCAAGTATTTTTAAGTATTTATACCTTCGTTTCAATCACCAGAAGTATTGATTTGAATCTCTCTATGTGTATGTGTGTATTTCAAAATCTAATAAGTATAGAAGATCGAAATTGTTTGTGCATAGAGCATTGCGGAAAGGAATTGATCATTCCACTGATCAATTCAATCACACAGTTAAACATCTGCATCTTGGACAGATCAACGGTTGAAAAGGGATTTCGCAATTAGAAGTAGTACTTGAATTAAGCCTAAACCAATTGCACATACGACTAGAGATCGTACGGTGGAGATTAGAGGTGGAGAGTATCAACGGCTGAAGGAGGATTCCACTAGATAAAATACGCGGAAGACAAAGAAGGGTCGAGCTTGCGAAATCAGAGATGATCGTTGGGATATGAGAACGAGATCAACAGTCTAGATTGATCATCAAATTAAATCAACGACGCACAATGATTCTGCTGGGTGGAGTTGCACGGTTTGGAAACTTTTGACGTGCGCAAAATTTTTATGAAATCCGCTTCATCATATTTGAAGTCCATCATTGATCTAGTGGGGATACAAATCTGGCGGTCCTTAAGGATTCCGCTAATTTAACTAGCAAACCTGTTAATGTTTTGCTTGGCTGCGGAATAAACAAAATTGTATAGTGTTTGAGATCCGTCGGACAACGTGGATGACAAATCGGATGATTTGCTTGCTGACTGAGTCGGGTTAGTGAGTCGATTAGATCCGTATCTCCTACCTAGCATCAGAATCATTGGGAATAGGATCGAGATCTACGGATAAGGTTGATCATTGAAACAAATCAAATCCCGTCAACGATTTCAATGGGAGAAGTTGCACAGTCTAAGAAAGTTTTGATGTGTGTTCTTGTTGATTATGTGTTTTAATAAGTAAATTATAAAAGTGGTTTTTAAATTGTGAAAAGTTACAATACTGATTCACCCCTCCCCCACCCCCCCCCACCCTCAGTATTGTCCAATATTTCAACAAATGAAGGGTCTTTCTGGGTTACAACACTTGTTAGATTAGATGTATTTTGGGGTTTTTTTTAATCATATTACTCAAAATAGTATTCACTGGTTTTTGGTTAAATCACTTTTATTAGAAGGTAATTCCAAGAAAGTAAATAAAAAAGGTAGAGTTAACTCTAGGTATAATAGCATAACTTGTCATAT
This sequence comes from Pseudotsuga menziesii, assembly GCA_001517045.1. NCBI lineage: Eukaryota > Viridiplantae > Streptophyta > Pinopsida > Pinales > Pinaceae > Pseudotsuga > Pseudotsuga menziesii. Next base: position 406,317 of record LPNX010127643.1, read on the forward strand.
CCTCTAATGGATGACAACATATCATGCATTTCATTTGTATCAAAATTTAATATCATAAATATTTAAGAGAAGGAAAATGGTGGATGGGAACTCTTGGTTCTTAGTGAACCTTTTACAATCAGAAGATGTCCCTTTAATCACAAAGAAAATTATGCAAATTGTTGCAATAGTGTAGCCCCATGCACATAATGATTTTTATTTTAAATATGATGCTAATGTTCCTTGTAGTTAGGAGTGCTTAGTTTTTGTAATATTCAAGTACATTATTTCATATGTGATAGTGTCAGGATTTGAACTTACTTTTTGTGTCAAGGCCCTGCTAGAATCGAACAAGGGATGATGAGTTACACACATCCGGGCAGACCAGTACATCGTCCCCATCGGGAATAAGTACATTTTATGTGTCCACTTAACTAATTGATTAATAGATATATTCTTGATTGATTGAAGAATTGAGAGGTTAATGTCAATAAAGTTAATGGTGAAAAAGTCAACAAAGTTGATGATAAACAAGTTTAAATTCCCAAAATAGATTAGAGAGTAGACATACCAACAATTTCTTGATTTTTCAAGGATAATAAATCTAATTACTTGACTATTTATGTGTGTAACCAAAGACATTGAACGATTATTATGTTAATATATTTTACTTAAAATTTTGTAATTGATGACACTAACATTTTTTTTGTTGTAGTAAATTTTGATATGCAAGAAGATTTCATCTTGAAGGATCATACATGTGTTTGGATGGGACTGTAACAATTTATTAAGTAAGTTTCATATTAACCTTATTCCATGTTTAAAAAGGAATTGCTATAAAAACATTAACCTTACCCATGTTTACAAAGGAATTTCTATAAAAACATTAGAGAAAAAGTTAATAATACATCATACTTTCATATTTTCATAATTTCTTGATTATCTCAATTTACAACCACCTTAAAAAATACTAATACCCCATCTAACTTTTTTATAATTTCCTAATGTTAATATTTTCATAATTTTTTAATTATCTCAATTTACAATCACTTAAAAATACTTACCAGACTCTAAACATGTACTAATTTAATTAATAAACATCTATAGCCTTTTGTAAATGTAACAAAGATGCTTTTTAATATAGGGTATTAATAATTACGCAGTAAGGCTTTTTCTCTCCGAAGAAGTTCGAGAAAGCACTGCAGCTTTCGTCGTCTATGCAGCCAACCCTGCTCCTCCGCGTGTCCTGTTGCCGATCCGGTGGTCCTCCATGTGTGCTCTTCTCGATCTGCTAGTCCTCCGCATGTTTTAAGGTTCCGATGCCCTGCTTTGTCCTGCAAGTTTCCGGTCACTGCCCTGCTCTGTCCTGCAAGTTTCATTGTTCATGGGCTTTGCCATGACTATTGAGTCTGTCAGAAGCGCCCATTTCGCCTGGAAGTTTCATTTTTCATTGTTCATGGGCTTTGCCATGAGTGTTGAGTTTGTCAGAACCGCACTTGTCCGGCGGTTCTGGAGCACCGTGGGAAATATTTGGAGAGCTCGTCCTGTGTGAAAGACCAGTGTTTTTTCCTCGGTTTGGCATTTATTCTCGGTTTGGAGGTGGTTGAACATCTTGTCATGGAGACCGCCCCTCCCTGCTGCATAAATGGGTTTGCACAAAGAAGTTGCGTGGGTTTGCACAGAGAAGTTGCATTCTTTCTAGTTGCAGGAATTCTGATTCAAAGAGCCAAAGAACTACAAAAACACAGGTACGCAATTTCATTTCGAAACCCCTGAATAGCTTAGAATATTTTGTATGTATTGCCTGATTAAGGGTTTCATTGATGGCATTAAGGGTTTCATTCAATGGTCTATATGCCCTCTATTTTTGTTTGAAAGGGGATTTGGTATACTTTAGTCATGTACATAAAAAATAACGCACCAGAAACGGTCATGTTTTGTCCCAAATCCAACTACACTTGGGTATATTTTGGATCAAATCATCTAAACATATCAGATGGCTTGCACAACCATATTTAAAGTTGTTGAAATGGTATTGAGGGGAGGTGCAGCGGTTGATGCCTATGTAGACAGCTTTGTATAACCCAATGTTGCCTTAGAACGAAAAGAAGGTTGAGTGAAGAAGATTTGGGTTCTATTTATCTTAATGTTTTATGCACTGCTGATGATACCTGGTCCAATTCTGTCAGAGTGATCACTTCTATCACAGACGTTGAGTGAAAAATATTTGGGTTTTGTTTATCTGAGGGTTTTATGCGCTGCTGCTGATATCTGGTTCAATTCTGTCAAAGTGACATCACTTCTATTACAGAACAATATAGGCTGCCACACATTTGAGAAATGTATGTTGCCCCGAGAAACTAGGTTGTTTATTATCATTGCACACTGCATTTGAGTACCATGATTCCATTTTCATTTCTCTCATTGGAACTCACTTTGGATTACTATTGAATGTTGTGTTTCACTGGGAGACATTCTTGACATCCCTACATCTCTTCTTCTTCTTTTACTGATGGAACTCACTTACTTTTAAAGCCTCCACACCCTCCCAAAGCCCCAAATTTTCAATTTTCAATTGAAAAGCAAGGGTAGCAACAAGTGAGGACTTTCTGCTTTTAGGATAAATTTTTAGCTTAGAGCAGTAGAGTTTTAGCTTGGATCAATGGAGAGAGCTAATTGTGGATGAGTGCATGTTTGTTTGTTGAAGTTTTTTCTTCAAAATTGAAGTTTTCACTTCTTATTTCCAACCATCAAACCCCATTCAGGCAACATTACAGCTCTATCAAAAACTAAACAAGTCACTCAAGTTTCAATAGTGAAATGAGGGGAAGTTAAATGGAAGAAACGTGAAGTGGGAGTGCAATTGAAGTGGGTTTGGAAACTGTTGAAAAATATACAGTTGGGCATCTGACTAGCTGGCAGTTTTACTTTGATTTGTTTGTAACTAAAATGTACTTGATCATAATCCATGGGAAGCTGAATGTTTTATCAATCCCATAGTTGTTTAATATTTATGTGTGTTTATGGTGCATAGTAAAGGCAGTGCTACAAAGTGTACTTGTGTGTATTTTTCCTTTGTCTCTCTAGGTGTTGTTGTTGCAATCTTTCTCATTCATGAACATGATATTAGAGCTTGTACAAGAATGAACTCTCTCACTAGAGGGGTCCATGGTCATGGGATTTTTCTGGAGCATAATCCTTAGTCCGTGAGAGTAGATTTATGTTTATTAGAGTTGTGTTCATCCAGTTTGATTTGCTGCTTGATGGGTTATTTAACCTATGTGGGGATTGAAGCATGTGTTGGTCAAGTTTCACTGTTTTTGTGCATATGAGATGCCAAATTTCTTTTAGTACAGTGTTGGAAGACATGCATTCTCTGATCTGTGTGTTGCATGCCATATTTTCTTGCTGCTCGAGCACAGTGATCCACTTAGAGAGGAGTGCATTAGTTTTGGCTGTTGCATATTTGTTTGTTGAACAACAAAATTGCGTCAAGGAAAGCGCTGCTATTGAAATGTGGAAGTGATGAGCTTTCTGTCCTTCTCACATAATACTGGGGCTTTTAATCATAAGCAGAACAAAGTTTAAATATTCCTAGGCTTTTTCTAGGATAATAAGCAAAACAGAATTTTAAGTGTTTTAAGACTTTTGATATTCATTTTTGTCTGCAGAATATAAAGAAACCTGAATGCCCATGTTTGAACTGCTTAGGACTCTTTAGAATGTAACTAACGATTTGTAAAGATGAAGAGTAGTGCCTGCTTTTGAAACAGTGCCAAAGGAATAAATATTTTAAACCTGTTGTCGTAAACAATTTGCATCAAGAATAAACTTGGGCCTCTTTTACAAAAGTTAAAGATTTCCTAATAGTTGTATTAATGTTTGGAAACTCATTGATAGCTACCAAAGAGGTGTTATAAAGGGTATTTAATGTTTGAAAATTTGACTACAGCTGCTGGAAGTGATTCTCGTTTCTTACAGCTTCACCTGATTGTACTTTTTTAGGATTGCGGTTTAAGGTATTTTGAGAAGTTCAAAAGAGGATTGAGATCCTGTTACCTATTAGGCTATTTGGGACATAGGTCAAGTTGTAGTGCTTTATTTTTGTTCTTGTATCAGTAGCGTTTACATAGGGTGAAAGTGGAATTATTCAATGGATACACTATGGAAGTGAATACAAAACAATGGAATGAGAACGATCTATAGGCTTTGGAAGATAAGCATTTTAGTGTTTAGGGTGTTTGATGTAACCTTCTTGTAGGGGATTTCCATGGTGTTGTTTTTTTTAGTCTGTTTGCAATTGCTGTTAGTTTTTACGTAGATTGCTCATCCATTGTTCTCCTTTGGCACATGTAGCGGATACGCTATGGTACACTCAGCAAATCCATTGTAGCATTAAGCTGTTAGGACAATTATGATGAGGGTGCATGAGAGTAGTTTTGTAGACAGCAGCGTGGTAGAGGTGTGTGCATGCTATGAATGTGCCAGTCTGCGAAATAATTCCAGTTTTACCCTTTCTTATTTTTAGAATTGCCTTTCTAAGTTTAGTTTAGCTTTTCTTGAATTAGAGTAGGCACATGAGTATCAACTATTGATATATATTGTATCATTGTTTGCAAATTGTGTGTAATGTTTGTTTTATAAAATTTGGGTTGCTTTCGATAACATGTAGTTTAGTGATATGGTTTTCAAATAAGCAGGCCATAGTTATATGGAAAGGCTTGAATTTTTCAATTTGGATTTCATAGAAACTATATCCTGTTTGGTAGGGCTGAAAATTTGCAAACTGTGTGGTTAATTTTCTATTTCATAAAGTTTTTGGGTAGTGGCTTGTTTGCCATGGTTTGTCTATATGCTAGCAATTTTGTAAGTTGTTGCTAAAGTGTTATTGGCAGTATCTACTTTCAGGGTGACCTTGTTTCCATTGATGCTTGATCTTGATATTCACATCTACAATGCGTTTTCTTTGAAGAATTTTTCGTTTTGAAATTAAACAGGTAAAGAAAAATGTTGGTTTATGTTTTTTCTATTGTTTGCAAATTGTGTGTAATGTTTGTTTTATAAAATTTGGGTTGCTTTCGATAACATGTAGTTTAGTGATATGGTTTTCAAATAAGCAGGCCATAGTTATATGGCAGGGCTTGAATTTTTCAATTTGGATTTCATAGAAACTATATCATGTTTGGTAGGGCTGAAAATTTGCAAACCGTGTGGTTAATACTCTATTTCATAAAGTTGTGTTGCTTTCCAATGCTGGTTACTGTTCATCCCTTTACTTTTATCATTCGTTTACATAACTTCTACTTATTGCTGAATAGCACTGAGCATTCTGCTCAAATATTCAACTTCCTCGAGTTATACTATCTTCATGATCGTAGTGCAATTGGAGTATGTGATAAATGAACTTAACATAATAAACTTCACATTTTTAAACATGTTTTTTTCCCCCACATTTTTGTCAAAATTAGCTCATACCAAGGCAACTGTTAGCGGCACTTTAAGACACTGTTCCTTCCGTCGTCTATTCGGCCAACCTTGCTCCTTCGCGTGTCCTCTTCGCGATCCGTTGGTCCTCCGTGTGTCCTCTTCATGGTCCGCTGGTCCTCCTCATGTTTTAAAGTTCCTCTGCCTTGCTCTGTCCTGCAAGTTTCCGGTCGCTGCCCTGCTCTGTCCTGCAAGTTTCGTTGTTCATAGGCTTTGCCGTGACTGTTGAGTCTATCAGAACCGCCCATTTCGCTCGCAAGTTTCATTGTTCATGGGCTTTGTCATGAGTGTTGAGTTTGTCAAAACCGCACTTGTCTGGCGGTTCTCGAGCGCCATGGGCGCTATTTGTAGAGCCCGTCCTGTGAAAGACAAGTGTTTCTTCCTTGGTTTGGCATTTCTTCTCGGTTTGGAGGTGGTTGAACATCTTTTCATGGTGACCGCCCCTCTAATATACAATTACCAAAACCTGGAACTACTTCTCCCATGAAATGTATAACAGGCCTTTGCAGGTGACAAAATGAGCTATGAAGAAGTTAAGAACCGAGAACAGAGAGTTGGGAATTGGGCTGCTTAATACAAAAAAAATTGAACTCCTTTCCTGAAAAATATCATGTTGTTTGATCGAAGAGGGAACAAGAAAATGATGGATTTAGCAGGGAAAGGACTGTACTGTCCATCGAAGAAAACTTACTCTCCAAGTCCAACCAATGGGGGTACAAGGTCTGATGGTTGTCTTCTGTGTTGTTTGCTGGCTTGCTTAGGCCAGCCAATTTTGCTTATTTACAGGTCAAATCTGACTACAAAAATTCTCTTAACTTTGCTACTCCACTAGCAAGTTTTGACACACAACTAGTCACGGTATCTGAATCTATTCCTACAGCCTTCTTCACATTATGCAGCTCATCGCTCAACCTTGCAACAGCTGCAATCCAAATCACATATAATCATCTTCTTTATTAACAGAAGATTCATCTTTACCATCTATGCCATAAGATGTAGGAACTGAGCTTGAGGCAGATTGATCTGCAGCTTCTGCAATATGTTTTCCTTCTGATCTTATAATCTCCTGAACAACAAAGTGCACTAAAGTTGTCTTTCCATCTGTATCTTTAACATTTGCTAGCTTGAGAAGTGTGTTAATATTGAAAGCTTGTGCACCACTGCGGTAAGTACCAGAATTCATCCGGTTACCAGTTTTTAGGACAGCTTCCAGTAATTTCAAGAACAAAAGCCTTCCTCTTAGTTCTGTGCATGCAACCTGTAACAGTAGATAACTATAATTAAATTTAAAAATTGAATGAACCCTAACTGTCATTTCAGGAGACAACATAGTTTATGGAAGTAGCACATTAAAGTGTAAAAGAGTCCATTTAACTTCTTCCAAAAATCATGCTTGTATACTATTACTACTGTTTAGCTTTTTCTAGCATGCTTCCTATGCTGAGATAATCTGGATTTTTTACATGTATCATCAGGTCCCGAAATGTCTTTTTCCTTAGGATTGCTTAAGTGAGGTTATCACTTCAGAGTGTGAACAGAGTCACATTGAATACACCTAATCTAGGACTTGGGCTTGCAACAAAATATCAGATAATGGATAGCTACATTACCTACCAAAGGGAAGATACACTATTAAAATGACTTATCATGTAATAAGCTCACTTTGTTGCATAAAAAAACTAGAGTACTGAGGCAGAAAAGAAGGTAAACTAACCTCCCATATTCTGAAGGATTTCTTGATAAAATTGATTTCCTCTTCAAATGTTGCCCTAAATAGCATTGCATCAAAACGTTTGAAGGAAAAAGGGATGTCCACTATTGCTTTAAGACACCGCTCTGCATGGCCAAGTTTTGAAATATTGCCATTGTAGTCTTTCAGTTTAATCTCTTCTTCCCGAGTTAGCGTACTTTTTACCACTTTCTCCAAGAATTTAGTGTTTAAGCCATCTCCTATACCAAGCAATAAATCTTAGTAAGCCATTTGATACCCAATTGTCTTGCCATTCAAGCATGGAGTCAACATGAGAACCTGGAAAATAATAATAAATTTTGATATATTGCACCTTCCAATTGCACAATTCTATTATTAGAATGATAGTGAAGAAGCCTACCTTCCAACAATGCATCACAAACTTCCTCTTTCGTCACATCCAAAGCCCTTAAGAGTATGGCAATATTTTGAGATTTTCTGTGATCAAGTATTTGTGCATTGTTTCTAGCTTGGGAAGCAGGCATTGAAAATTTTGTCGCTTCATTTTTCACTTTTTGGTTGGGATCATAACCAAAAAGAGACTCGATCATTTTTCATCCAACCTGCCAGTCGTATCAATTGGTTATAAACTTATGAAATGACAAGCAAAGAAATAATGCAGGTTGCTAAAGTTTAAAAAAATGAAAATAGATTTTGGTGACAGTTTTTAGAAATGACAATTGATTTCTCTACCCTGTATTTTTATATTTTTATTCCATAGTCTCACGGAAGGGGCTTCCAAGTTTCTTTCAACAGGATTAATTATAGAAGATGTAGGCTGCTGCTGAGGATGAAATTAAAAGTATCGGAACTAATGGATTTTCTCATTAAGAAAAACTTTACAATCTATGAGACAAGCAACAGTTAGAGTTTATAGAATGTCAAAAGAAATGGAGTAGTTTGTGTATCACTTAGGAAATAAATCTCTAGCTGCTAAATGATACTCCCCATTTTGTATATCAGCTAAAAACTTTCCTACACTGTAGGAGGTTCCATTTCTAAGGGAAAAATTATCTTTAACTCTAATCTCTATCATTTCCTCATTTGCAATAATATTGTCAAGGCTTTCCTATTTATTATGGTTTTGCTGTAGATTTCAATTTATTCTAGCTTTTGAAGTAGTAGAGGCTAGGAATTAAAGGCACATTTTTCTCTAACAAATTTTTACAAAAGGAAGAATTTGCTTAAAATGAATGCATGCATAACTTGTTTTGACATTTTGACCCCTGCCACTACTTTCATATAAATTATTTGGAGCTTGGAGCTTTATGTAACAATTAATAATGTTGGTTTTCATGGAAAACTGCTATGTCTGTTATTATTCTTAAAATATAATATATTCAAAGTTTCTTTTTAAAAATGTTGGATCCTTTGACTTCTATGGGCAGCGGTAAATGGAATATGTTGAACCTTTCATTTAATCTTTGTTACCTAGTATCTTGGATCCTTTTATTTATAGTTGGTTTTGGTTGTTCCTACATACACAGTAAACATTACTAACTGACCCTACCAACTCCTCTTAACCTCTATTCTATATTCCTAACCTTATCCCATTGATATCAACTCTTATTTATTCTTCATCCATTGCATCATTGCTTCTCCCTCGTTACCTATCCACTATAATGAATAAGAATTCCATTATCCTCTCCCACTCTTTTCAGCACATAAACGTTGTATATAATGTACATATATTGTGATAGGAATTTGATGTAAACTTACAAGGTCATTTGGATAAATAATTGAAACATTATATATATATTTTTAGTATACATTTTGTATATATTGTTAACCATAGTGCTATTAAACTTTTAGAAGAATATGATCAACTCAAGTGGTCCAAGAATAGTGGAACAAGGGTGTACACTATCAAGTTGGGTTATGCTGCAAGCATTGAAGAATGCCTTCTTTCATATAGAGTGTATTTGGGGAGAGCGGTCTACAAATCAACATTTCCTTTAAAAATAAAGATTATTTTATGGTTATAAATAGCCAAGAAGCTATTAACCTAGGATAATAGACATAAAAGAAACTAGACATGCTAATAGTTGCATACTTTGCAAGCACGATTTAGATATTGTAGATCACTTGTTCATGGCCTTTTATTTTGGGTTATCTGTTTGGAAGGAGGTAGCTCTTGTCTAAGTAGGATGAGATAACAATAATTTGGTGAACAGTCTCTTTGCACACAAAATGACAAAGAGAAATAAAATGGGATATGGTAATGGCTATAATATACATCTTCCAGCAATGAACAGAAAGATCACCCCAGTGGGACAGATAGACATCTGAATATCCTATAATTATATTCCATCCTTAATATGTACACAAACCAATGAATGCTTAATGAGTTCTATAAACTAAGTCACCACCATCTCTGGCAGATACAGGCGCAAATCTAATCATTTTGAGCTGCAAAATTTATCACTATACAAGACATTGTGTCCCAGCACCCAGTTCAACTGCACAAACTTGACTAGTGCAATACAAGACTTTGGCACTCCACAAAGTTCATTTCTACCACGCTTTGCTAAATAGATCTCCACAAAGTTCATTTCTACCACGCTTCCATGCTTGGACGGCTGGAAATCTCCGAATTTACAGCTATCAGATAGATCCCCCAAAGTATTTGCATTTACGAAATTCTTCTGCATTCTGAAGGTGCTCTTAGACAGGAATGTAACGAAAAAAAATGTGGCACTTCTTTGCAAAGAAGAGCCTTCTTTTCAATAGGCATATTTGAAATTTTGTTGAAGGGTAAATTTTCTATGGAATTATTATGCAAATTTGAAGTAGTTATCGGGGATTGTTTTCGCACATTCCACTCTTCACAATCCAGTGGTTCTCCATGTGTCCTCTTTGCGATCTGGTGGTCCTAGCACTTAACCCCCATCCTCGCGTGTTTGCTCCGTGGTCCACTGGTCCTCCGCGTGCTTTCAGGTTATCGAGGATTGTTTTGCAATTCTTCTGCATTCTAGAGGTGCTCTTAAACATGAATGTAACGAAAAAAAATGGCACTTCTTTGCAAAGAAGGTCCTTCTCTTCAATAGACATATTTGAAAGTTTGTTAAAGGGAAAATTTGCTATGGAGTTATTATGCAAATTTGAAGTACTTGTTGAGGAATGTTTTGGAACATTTCACAAAGAAAATAACTTTGCCTATGCATGGAATTAAAAACATTTATTGTTATTTTATGGAATCAAATAACTTTTATTATATTGTGGTTATAAATAGCCAACAAGCTCTTAACCTAGGATAATAGACGTAGCAACACCAAATTAGAGCTTCTGGCTCTTTCGACACTGCTTTCGGTTGCCATTCATTTGGGGATCCCTCTCTTGCCTGTATTTGGGGATTCATAGGTTGTCATCTCATGGGTGAACAAAACTGCTTCATTGAACACCCCACTTCTGAGTCATTGGTGTGATGACATTCTTTCTATGCTACATCATGTGCCTTTAGTGACCATCAATCATATCTATCATGAGCATATCTACCAGGCTGACAGACTCTCCATATAGGCTCTTTCGTTGGCCCCAGGGCATGGGGAATTTTCTGTATCTTTAGATTGTATGATCATTGATCATGGGATATTTCAGTTATTTTGGCTTGTGCTAGGATTTGCCCTTTCACTCTCTGTATGAGGCACAAGCATTCAGTTTGAATGAATGGTTCTTTTGCTGTCATGGATGTGCCTATCAACCATCTTGTTATGCTTCTGATTCATATGTTTCTTGGTCTCTCACGAATTGTTTCAAATAGATTTTCAGACTTGGGGCTTGTCTTGTGGGTTTTCCTTTCTTTGTTCCCCTGCATTTCCTGCAAGTTTGGTTCTTCATTTACGGTGATCCAAGACCACCTTATAATATGATGTTCTGTTCGAAGAGAAGATTGAATATCTGAAATACAACAAATTATTCTGGGGTTTTGAATTATTCTAAGGTATATGAGAATGGCGTTTTAGTGGTCGGGCCAACTGCGGTGCCTGAATCTTTTAATGGCAGTTTTGTGGAAATTGATGAATGGCTTGCAAAGGGTAGAAATTCCGATAGAAATGAAATTGCGTACCTATGTTTTTTTAGTTCTTTGGCTCTTTGAATCAGAATTCCTGCAACTAGAAACAATGCAACTTCTCTGTGCAAACCCACGCAAACTAAATTTGACCATTAAACGCCATTTATGCAGCAGGGAGGGGCGATCGCCATGACAAGATGTTCACCAACCTCCAAATCAAGAAAAAAACACTGGTCTTTCACAGGACGGGCTCTCCAAATATCGCCCACGGTGCTCCAGAACCGCCGGACAAGTGCGGTTCTGACAAACTCAACACTCACAACAAATCCCATGGACAATAAACTTGCAGGCGGAATGGGCGGTTCTGACAAGCTCAACAGTCACGACAAATCCCATGAAAAATGAAACTTGCAAGACAGAGCAGGGCGGCGCCCGGAAACCTTGACCTCAGCCTGAAAAACACGCGAAGGACCAGCGAAGCTTTAAAAAACACTGAGGACCAGCGGATCGCGAAGATGACACGTGGATGAGAAGGGTTGGCCAAATAGATGACAAAGGGAACATTGTTTTCGATTGCAATTCATTTGGGGATCCCTCTCTTATCTGTATTTGGGGATTCACATGTTAGCATCTCTTGCATGAACAGAACTACTTCATTGAACACGCCACTTCTGAGTCATTGGTGTGATGACATTCTTTCTCTGCTGCATCAAGAAAACAAACGTATTTTTTTCCTACTAAGTTGTCTAATATTTTATCTATGAACGGAAGAGGAAAGTAATATTTTAAAGTGCCTTTGTTCAATTCATGATAATCGATGAAAATATGCCACTTACCATTTTTCTTAGGGACTATTACCAAAGGTGAAACCCATCACTTTTTTGATATAGGATAAATGAAATTCAGATTTAGTAATTTGCAATTCTTATTTTACAATTTCTTTTAAAGTTGGGTTCATACATCTTTGGGGTTTTCTAATTAGTCAAGAATTCTCCTGAATACATATGTCATGTATACATGTATTAGTATGAATTCCTCTCATATCATTGTACTCCTATGTGAATGCATTCGAAGGCTTTCACATCATTTTGACCATCTGATTTTTGTGTAATTCTTCAAGTTTAAAATTGATGTTTAATGTTTTTCCTTTTTCAATAGAGGTATTACAATATTTACAAATTGCATTTCACTCATGATATAGAATTAGATAGTGATGGTAAAGTGGATAGATCACAATTTTTATAAAAAAAATTGCATCCGAGACATGATCAAAAGAAGATTGCTCTCTAGAATATTGCATAAAATCAGAATTGTTAAGAAAATTGTTAATATGGTTTTCTTTAGTATTCTCTTGAAATTTAAAATTAATTAATTCTTAATAGTAGTTGTGCAATTTCTTCATTGCTATTTGCATCACCAAGCCACTAAGTATTTTCCAATTCAATTAAAGGTTTTACAGGTTGGTACAAAGTTCTTGCTTGACTAAACCACTGCGTTAAATGATCATATGTCCAGTCATGCACTAATAAGTGCATCAACAATGTATAACCAAGGTCATCCTAATATTAGTGGGTGACCTTCCAAATGAGATTTAGATTGTAAAAACATAAAGTGCACAGGGTAATATTTCCTCAGGTTTGATTTTAGACCCATTTGTCAATTTGAGGATTTTAGATCTATGATAAAGGTTACATAATTGTAGTTATTACATTGTTCCCTTAGTCATAACATTAAGTGCAACACCCAAATCAATGAGAGTATTTAGTAGTGGAATATTGTTGATATAAATTGTGACAATAGGAATCCCGTGATCAACATATTTTTCTATAGAAACACTTCCTAACATTAAATATGTTGATCTCCAATGAATTGGATAGTTTGCAGATCTTTCTTCTTTCTTCTTGGTTTTATCAAACATAGTTCCCTAACTATTTTTGCATAAGCTGGAATGCCTTTTATTGCTTGTAGTAAAGGAATTTTAATAAAAAAATTCTTCAGTTCTGCTAAGATATATTAATTATTAGTTTGTCTAATGTAGCCTCTCTGGATAGGGAACATAATTATAGGATTATTGTTGTCTTATTGGTGGAGAATAATTTTGTTTTATTGGAATAAAACTATCATTGTTGTAGACTAATTGTTTAGGAGTTTCTTCCTCAATTTACTCTTCAATAATAATTTGAGAACCTTTATTGACTACCTTTCCTAATCCAAACATTCTTCAATTCGGCTAAGATATCAAATTTATATTGGATTATTGGTTTGTCTAAATTCAGCTTCTCTAGATAGGTAAGAGAATTGAAGGATTGTTGTTAGTGTAGAAGAAGTTTGTTTTATTGGAATAAATTGTCATTATTGTCTAATTGTTTAGGAGTTTCCTCCTCGATTTCCTCTTCAATAATAATAGGAGAATTTTTATTGACTACCTTTTGTAATCTTAAGTAGATATCTTCTAACTCCGCAGGAGTGATCATGTATGTTGGAAAGGTCTGTAACTCGCTATTATAAACAAGTCAATCCACCTTATTATTGGGGTTAGAGATCGATTGGGTAGGTAATTGGGCAGGATTTGGAAGAGGTTGATTTGTTGTCAACCAAAATTTTTTTGGTTATGAAGTTGGTTGTTGTTGAGATTGTGGGATATATGGTTGTTGAGGTTATGAGGGATATTGTTTAAAATGGTGTGGTTGTGATGGATATTGTGGAAGATGTTGTGGATTTGGGGGATAGGGGTAGGTAGGAATGCTCCCATAAGTAGGTCCTCACCATCCTTGTTTCCAAGGTTGGTGTTGGATTGATTATGAATGTCATGCTTGCCAAGGCATAGGAAAATTCCAAGTTTGAGGTGGATATTGTTGACTAGCATAATATGAAGTAGAATGCCATGTAGTGTATTGAGTCATTCTTGGTGCTCGTGGTTTCCATGGTATTCTTTTTTCTATTTAAAAATTTGCTCTGTCACTTCAGTTTCAATTTATTTCCTTACTAAACCACTTTGAGCTCAGGAAAATAAGGACAATTGTTTGTGGAATGATTTCCTGCACAATGACACAAATTTCAATGTTATTTAGAGGAAAATACCTTAACAAATGTTTCTTCCCACACTTGGAACAAAAAAATTGACAAAGATGCATTTTCTTCCTCTTGTCTCATTTTAGTTTACAACGTATATAAACTAACAGCTAATAGTGCTAAGGATGTCAATTTTGAAATTTTCTAATAATTTTTTGAGTTCAAATCTAGTTACTCATCTTGTTGCAAATGTAGATACCTTAAAAATAATGTCTTTGGGTCCCTTACCAAATATAACTTTACTTTGAGAATATTGTAGGCATAAATCATAAGTTTTGTCAAAATTTAATTGAGGCACATCTCTAACCCCCGTGAGGTTAAGTAGATCTATGCATTCATCCTTAATTCCTCTCAAGAAACTAGTTCGACTTGTATCATGATCCAATTTATTTTGTTTAGGTCTTTGAAGATTATACAAAAACCTTTCAAGATAAACTTCTAAACTTTCCTCATCTTTTTGTATCACTCTGAAAATATCCTCCAAATTTCTAGCTTTACAATATTCTTGGTATTTTTTAAGAAATGTTGTATCCATTTCATCCCAAGTACTAATAATATTTCCTCCTAATCCCATAAACCATCTTAAAGTTGCATACTTAAGAATAACATAAAAAAGTTTAATCTTTTGTGCATCGTTTGAATAATCATAACTATGACACAATATATCAAATTAAAAAATAAAAGTATCAAGACCCTCTATAACCATCCCATGAAAGTTAAACACTTATGGCGGGATGTTATTCACCTGGACAATTGCTGTTGGGTCTAAAATAGGAAACCCAAAGGTTACCTCCTCTTCAACATTTGATGTTGCTTCATCTTTTACTATATTCCTTCCATAGAAAAAATTGAACTTAGAATTTGGATGAGGAGATTTGGGTTCTATGGTTGGATTGAAGGAAACTTCTAATTCTAGTTGTGCAACTGTATATTCAATTAATGTTGCTTCCTGTGTAGGGTTAGGTGAATAATTTGCAGTTTCCACTATTGTATTTATTGCTGATATTTTCCTCTTGATCTGCCTACTACATATATTTTTGGAGTTGCTAGATTATGTTTTCATGTCCTCCTCTTGTTGTTTTAAAAACCAACATGTTAGTAAATGAGTGGGTTATGATCGCTCCCGAAACTAAAATAATTGGATTTCTTCACGGAATTGGAACTGCTCTTCTAGTTCCTCTAAGAAATATCCCTTTATTGTCTCAAGGTCTATTCATGCATTATTAAATATTATGCTAAGGGAAAGAAATTTCTGCAAATGCTTTATGCTAGAATGGAGGCTTCAAAGCAAACTATCAATTCCCTATTTTTTTTAGCACTTCCTCAACAATGATGCCAAAAATGTCAATCAATTTATGTGTCTAAATCCTATTACTTTTAATCATCAATCCAGAGTTTGTAATATTGTGAAGTGCTAACTTAGTATGTGCATAATTAGTTCATTTATTAACTCAACTAGATCTATCTTTGATATTATTCATGCCATTCAATTTGAAAGAAAACTTAACTCAAATCCATAAAATGAAAATACCATGCAAATTACCAAAATAAAATCACTTATAGAATTTATTCACATAGGGGCAATTTTTTTGAACCATTAACCATTGACTATAAGTATAGAAACTCAGGTTACAGCCATATACATAGTGTGAAAACTTCTTGTAACAATACTCTGCTTTGATCAAGTTGATTATAGTTCAAGAGATAAAAAATCTATTCGTAAATTTATAATTGATAGAGAGATTAACTATCACATAAAATAACACATAAAGAAAAATAACCATAACAAAAATATAGAAATGCTAACAAGAAACAAATGAAATAGAGAATAGATGCAACAATATACCCAAAATAGGGGGGGCTTCCTCCTTTGGGAATATGCTTCTAAATATAACTACAGGTTTGGATAAGTAATGGAGTGCCAAGCATCAACTAAGTATATCTTTGTATTAAACGCAGAAGGTTACGAATCAAAATACAAACATAGTCTTTATTCTCTCATTTTCCACCATACCTCATATCTTTGTTATGACTACTATTTATAATAATTCATGGTTATAAAAAGAAGGATTTGTTATTTTTCCCTCTCTCTGTCCCTGGACCTAGTTTCAGTCCCTTCTGCTCAGCACAACAAAGCCCAAGATATCATCCTGACAGAGAAGAGCTCAACCGAACACACCTACGACACAGATGTCGTCTCACCCAATATATCTTTGTTTTATGGGTAACTGTCAAGACCATGTTTCCACAGTTGTGTGAGAGGGTGTCTTAGTACCTTGGCTCTACGCCAAGGATTCCAACGAAGACCAGGGAGGTGGATTACTTGTATGCACAATACCTCAACAACCAAGTTGTGATCCAACCCTTCTTTATGCGACTTAATTAAATAAACAGTAAACATGCAACATAATCAAATCCATTAATATAATGCGGCCATCATACATTTATCCATTTGCAAATGCGATAGTCAACCAGTCATTCCACGTAATACTCACACATATATCTAAGCTACTTCAACATTCACGCATATACACATAATATAACGTGGAAACCCATCCGGGAAAAAATCACAAGGTGCTCTTCATCTGGCATGAGGAAATAGATGCACCTTTCGTTTGTGCACACAGCTGTAGACTTTGTACAAGATCTTCTCTTCTATATTTACAGACTTTTCCTCGCTCTCATGCTCTCTGGTCTTCTCTCTTCCTCTTCTACTCTACTTCTACTAGTGATCCGCACACAACTTGTATCGAATCAACCTTCCCTACTCGTCTGTGCACTTAGCTACAGAACCGCTACTCTGATGCACTTAGCGATACAGGGAAATTAACCAGAACGCCTACCTCAAGTCTAACTCCAACTTCTTACCAAGAGTATAACCAAAAATATACAATTTAGATGCTACTTGAGGATACAAGAGACTACTCAGATGTTATTACTGACTAACCCATATAGGGTTCCTTGTTTTATAGCCCAATTACAGAATCGATACATATCCCATCCATAATTGTTACAAAATCAATACCAACTTGATACAGACTCTAAACAGACTCATTACAGACTCCTTTTCTATCGCTATCTCAACCCACTTACTATATTCAACCAACAGGATGTCTTTCCTATTCTAGAAACACATAACGAGAGGCACTATCGACCTGACTTACAAATATTCCTTCATGCGTGTGGTTTTTGCGAGCTCCAACTGAGCTCATTCCCATGATCATTAAGGACTGTCACTTTCTTGACAGCATATCTTACTGTTGTTTATAAACCATTACGCTATTTGCATGCCTGCTTCTGCTAATATTTTGTTATTCCATCTCGTGTCACCTTCTATTCTTCTATCGTGGCTTACTTATCTGGAGCAGCTTCCTCTTCTAGTGCCTTCTCTTTGTATTCTTCCTCTCTTTTACTTCTTATGTCACAACATCCTTCCCTTTTCCTTTATCTTGCTTCCTTGGTCGTAGCTCCTTCCTCTTCTCCTTTATGTCCTTCTCCATCCTTAGGCAGAATTATGCATGAATTCTACCCTACTATCCCCAGGCCCAACAAGCCCCAAACACTCACCTGTGGCTCATCCTGAGCCACACGAACTATTGTTCCATGGACTGACTTGCACTGATTTTGTTCTAAAAATCCTCCACGATTTTCACAAGTTTCTCTATCTATGTGCACACTTCTTCTGTTTCTACATGTGCTCCACCAGG
Source organism: Pseudotsuga menziesii (assembly GCA_001517045.1). Taxonomy (NCBI): domain Eukaryota; kingdom Viridiplantae; phylum Streptophyta; class Pinopsida; order Pinales; family Pinaceae; genus Pseudotsuga; species Pseudotsuga menziesii. Next base: position 424,321 of record LPNX010127643.1, read on the forward strand.
TCGAAACTGATGTGTTTCGACATGACTCTTTCTACTAATACCAATACTTTGTGCACCTTCTAATGTATAGGATGAATTATGCCTGTAACTCTCTTTGCTTTAGCCTGCAATTCTTCTACCTTTTCCTCACGCTATTGCTGTTGTGTGTGCAGCACAGTCATTTGTTGCTACAGTTTTCGCATCTCTGTTTCCTTAACCATTTTATGTGCCAAAGGTAGTTATTTCATCTTGTTTCTTATCTACGTTATATTTGCTTCAAACACAGCCAGCTCACTTGCAATCCTCTGTGATTGTTCATCATCCATTAAGGATTCCCAAGTCTGAGATACTTGGTCCACAACATTAACACATGTTTGCTCTGCTTCTTCTATTTTTTTCGCATCCTGAATGGTTCCGTCTCTTTTGATGTCCAACACTTTTGGAGGTGTTCTAGGTATCCTTTGCTCTTCTAACTTTGTTAATTTTTTCCTAAGGTCCGTCGCTATCTCAATTAATTATCCTACTTTGGAATCTGGTATCATTTCCTCTATTATTCCTTCTTCTTCAAATTTCTTGTAGGCAAGGGATAATGCTTCGTTGATTTTTTTGACAGTTTCCTTTCGATTCCATTTTCTTCTATTCAGTTTCTTGAATTCCAAGTTTCATTTTCTTGATGTATTTATGTGCAGCCTTCACCTTCGTTTCCAAGTTGTGTTCGCACAGTTTTATCTCTGCATTGACAACACTATGTACTGCATATACTTCATTCATGTGCATAGATGAAAAATCTATAATAATCTGGTCATTATCCTGAACAATATGATTAGACTCGGGAGTGTCAAAATTAACAACGGTTTTAGATAATTGTACCGTTATTGGTGGGACTAGAATAAGGGGCAAAATTTGCTCCATTCTTAATGTTTTTGATGGGGCTTGTGGCTTGGCTATTACACTCGGACAATCGACAACAATTGTAACCTCTTCAACTGCTTTACATAGAACTTTAAGGAGATTAGTGACTGTAGCTGAAAGTTCTTCTTCTTGTTCTTCTATGGACTTGAAACTAGTTTGCACTGCTTCGGTTATTGCCTCAATCATTAGTTGCACATCATCACTATCTAAGCTAATGGTATTTGCAGTTCTCTCACCCTTCATCTTCTTCTTCTTTCTCTTTGGATGTACTTGTTCTTCCTAAGGTTCCCCAACCTCATTTTCTGATTTTGGGTCTATTGGTATTGAGGGGGTTTGACTTTCTGTAGAGTCGAAATCCTCTAGGGAGTCTTCTTCTTCGTTTTCCTCATATGAGTTATCTTCTTGTAATTGATTCTCTTCTGATACTGCAACACACCATTCCTTTGGCCATTGATTAATAATTTCTTGGATTTCTTCCTTTATCATCATAAATTTGGTTGGTAGCTGTTGACGTTGCGGTTGTTGTTGTGGATGTATGTAAATATGGTGTGGGCCAATCTCAAATTTAACAATGTGGAAAAATTGTTGAACAGTGGTGTCCTATAACCTAAACATGTTCTTTACCTGGTGTCGCATAGCCTCCCCGTGCATAAAGAATTCAACATTGCTCTGCCTCTGTCGTTCCTTTAGGTCCTTCTCATACCAGAGGTTCTCATATTTTTCTCCTTGACAAGTCACTAGCAAATTGAGCCCTTGGTAGTCTTGTGGGTCAGACCATGCTAGGAATGAAAACAAAAGTAATAGCCATGAATAGTTAAATGGCCTACTATTTTCCTATGCATCATTGGCATCTTTTACAAGCTCATTCAACAATAATTGAAACCAGTTGATCTGATTTCCTTTTGTGCAAAGTTCCACAAGCGCAATCGCTCCCACAATAGAGTGGTCCGAGTGCATTTTGTGGGGTAACTTGGAGGCCAATACCTTGGCAACAAAGGGAACAATGGGTTTGTTAATGGAACAAATCAAAAATCCCCTTTTGCTTCTTCGGACACTATATTTTTTCTTCATTCGCTTAGGTATTACAACCTCTTGATCCTTTTTTAGCAATGGTGCTAGGTCCATTCCAGCAGATGGCAGACCTATGATGGCAGCAATGAGCTAAACATCCATAGGCATGGGATTTCCTAACCATAGAATCCCTCCATGAAAAATTAGAAGTAATTGCTTGAAACATGTGTTTATTTGTGTACTTCTCCCAAAATGTGGCATATACAACAACGATAATATGCCAGAATGCTCTAGATCCTTGGCCCATTCCTTTGCAAGAAATCATTGAGGTGCCTATAGTGTGTCCTACACAATCTCCATATAGCTTCTGCGGTCTAGGTTTGGTTGTCGCTTCGTATCATGATCGATGTAACATAGACTTTCTACATTGGGTAAAATATATTTCACTACCTTCACTCCTTTGGGTATTAGTGGCACTATCTGTGGGGTATTTGTGCTTTTTGGAACTGTAAATTTCGGTGCATCTCTGTTTCTGGGTGAGAAATAGGGTGGTATCCAATTTCTTGTCTCAAAATCCTCTTCCATTGGTGGGGTTGGCACTGAGGGTGTTCATGCTCTTCCCTTCCCTTTTTTGTTGTTGGTGTGTTTTCCATGCTTAGTCCCTGATGGACCTAGTCTTTCTTTCCCAACTGAGTTACTAGGATTCGACCGTACTCCTGGATTAGTCTTTACATTAATGGGGGCCATCTGTGGTGGGAGGTAACCAGTAGTATCCTCCATGATCAAGGTAGGTTATACAGACTTGGATTCAACTATGCTTGTGCTAGAAATGGAGATGACCATACTACAATGTCACTAGTTCAGTGCTCATGGTTTGAAGCAGTAGTAGAGTTATTATTTTGAAAACAAGGAACAGATTCTTGATGGTGAAGCTTGATAAAATACCTTAACTGATGATAGTTCTTCTTCGCATGCGCAATCAATTAATCAGAAAGGAATCTGTCCTTTCAGGTGCATGGGCGTACCGTGGGCTCATTGATCAAAGTTTTTTGCATTATGCCACTACTCACCTATCACTTTAAATGGTAGTTATTGTTATAAAGTGGGCTAGTACCAAAAATCTCGTTGTCACTCGCCCCCCTTTTTAGATCATATATAGCAGGGTAATTCGTATCTTCACACGTGCAAACTCTTTCCACTTCCCATATTTTTCCTGACACATGGAGATTATGGATAATGGGTCACTATCATCTAGATCTCTCGTAATAGTATAACACTTCTTCCAGTTGTGTATAGTCATGTTGCATTGATGGAAATACATGTCTGCAACTGGGATTTCTTCAAAGATCTTATCCTGTATTACCTGTAAGGCAACATCAATTGTTGGGTGTTCACTTGTGAACTCAAATGACTAGGTGAAGCTTACAACTAAGCTTTCCCATTCAAAAGTTCCTCATTACAGCTCTACTGATATGTAACAAATTCTTGGTACCATTTCCAAAGTGTGGATGAATCGGTGAACCAATTATTGTCGTGAATGTTCTTTCCAATTCCTGCGACAATGCTCAAGATGTTCGACAGGATCTATGAGTCCTATATATTTTTTTATCAAAGCAACTGATCTATTCCCCAAATCCAATCTCCATTAATATTCTACACTGTGGACATTCAGAGATAGATTGTTTGTGTGTACCCCACCATCTAGCGGGCGTAACTTTCAGCACATAGTCCAAAACTGACAATCACTGTGATTCTATGAATTTTTCTTCAAATTCTTCCAAAAAAGATGCGAGGTTAGGTAATCCTTCATATGTAGGCAGCGTGCATCCTTCGTCTCCTACCCTTGAGACAACTCTTATGATTCTTTCAAATCTTCGCATGGAGACTTCATGTAGCATGTTCTGCCAATTTTCCAGAGCATCGCTTGAGCTGGAGGTGCACGAGCTTACACTCTGCCAACTCAGGTTTCCATAAGTTGTTGGGTTGATATAGTATTCCTTCGAAGACATGATGCTACACAATTGATATAGATAATTGTCTTTCCCTTCGCTATGTACAGGCTCGAGATATCTCTGTCCTTCAAGCAGATCAATTGGCTCAACCACTCTTATTTCAGAATCTTCGAAAGATAAGATCATTTTCTTGAAGTTTATAATAGTTTGATTGTCTATTGCCCAATAAATTCCTAGAAGTGTAGGATATGGGTTTGTTTCATTGACAATGTCAATAACTTCGAAGTCGGCATATGTTCTTATACCTTCGACTTTTATAGGAACTTGCATGAGTCTACCAATTGGTAGAACATTCAACTGGTTCGCAAGCCTTAGTTGAATGGGAGACTAGTCCAATTGTGGCTTATTCAAGGTCTCCCATGTTTGTCTTGTCAATATGTTGAAATTCGATCCCAAATCTAATATTATATAATCCATATCATAATCTCCTATCTGCACAATTATCAGCTTGTCTTTAGTTTTCTCTCGATATGATTAACTCTTTTTTCAGGTAGCAGGTCTTTTGTGGTTTCTTCTATGAGTGTTGTTAGTTTTGTGAAATCATATTTATCATTGAGTAGTTATAAACAACTTTTGAAAAGTTCTTTAAGCTTACTAACCTTTTTCATTGGTGGATTCCTAATTATTTGTTCAAATCATTCGGGCATAGCCCTAACTTGTCCATATGTCGACGAGTGATTGGTATCAATGAATTCTGGTCAAACCTCCAAGAAGACTTCTTTCTCCTGTTGGACATCTAGAGGAGATTTCTTTTGTGTCATAGGTCTCACCAATGGTTGTCCTTGCTTTGTATTTTAGTCTTCTCTCGTTGCAAAACCTCCTATTGTAACTACTGTAATGTGGGGTTGTCTTGGTTCGGTAGAAATAATTTGAATATTCTGATTGGGATTCGGATTCTGATTCTGCACCGGGATGGGATTAATGACAGTTCTAGCCTTCCATTTCGCAATAAGCTGCAGACATTGTTAGATAGTATGATCAAATGCTTTACAATATGTACAATTTTTCACATGACTTTGGCAATATCGGTACAAATGTACTAGCTTCCCACAATTATAACATACGGCTTGACCAAATCCTCCTCCTTGTTGTTGTCCTCGACCTCAAAAGTTTCCACCTCCCCTTTGCAGAGGGTAGTGTTGTTGTTGAGGATACTGATTTTGTTGGTATTATGGTTGAGGGTATTGATGTTGCTGATATTGCACAAGATGATACTGAGGTTGTGCTCGTTTAGCTTACATCTGCTCATCATTTTTCATTAAGTAGGTATCCATCGTCTTTTCTTGCAGTAGCTGGAATTCTCCGCGGTATTTTTCGTCATGGCCTATTGATCTAAAAAATTTACAATACAGATTAGCTGGTGTACTTACAATCTTCTGTAAGTATAGAAATTCTTCGGAATTGTGGCACCTAGTTTGGCATATTCTACACCAAGGAATTCCTTGGGTGTTTAACAGGTTTGAGGCACCTGTTGCGACATAGTTCATAAGTGACAGGCAATTATATTTATGGTTTTCGTCTGTTCTGCATCTTGTACACCATAGTTCTTCCTGAACTTCTTTTCCTCTTTTAATGTCATGGAGATGCACCATAATATTGTCCAACTGTGACTGAATTTGCATCATTCTTGAGCTGGTGTCTCCAACCGGCAAAGCTTTAATTTCATTGTTATTTCTACAGCCTCTATCTACGACATGGGTTTTTGTTGCATCAATGGGGTTCAGATATGTGGTAACAAGGAGACAATAAACCATTCCTTGTGTTGCACATCTGATGTTTGGAAACTCACTTTGGCCATTAATGTCTTAAATCTTTGGTCAAAGTCCCAAATAGATTCTATTGGTAGATGCTTAATCTCTTTGATTTCGATGATGCACTTTGATTCATAATTCACTTTTTTGAATTCATCTATGAAACCCAGTCAAATCTCATTGAGTGTTTTCGGGACAACTTTGACTGGTACTATGGAGAATTTCATATACCAGTCAAGTGCATGACCTCTCAGAGTCATGATCATTTTTGCTTTATGATATTCTCATCCTGGATCTGCCTCATAGTCCAAATAAGCTTCATAAAGGATCCAGTGTTGTTCTAGGTCTTCCAACCTATTACCATTGAATATTGGCAGCTTAATGTCAGCTCCAACCATCCTATTTGTTGTTGGTACAATCGAAACAAAGTTTTGGCTAGTTGGACTTCCTTATCCACTATTTACGATGTTAGTAGTACTCGTATTTACATAATTACTTGGAGACAGGTCTCACGATCTTACCTCCGGTGTTGTAGGCGAGTTGTAATTGCATTCTTGTTTTGGGGATTCAATCGACTCTTCTGACTCTTCGTCTCCTTCATAGATCGACTGATATTTTTCTTCTTCATCACAAGATCCTCCGTCCAAGTATGACGCAAGCAGGTAGCCTTCTTCTTCTTGGTATGTGCTGCAACTCCCTCTTCATAACATATTTTTTCTTCGCTTGTCGGACCTGAATCTTCTTCTACTTCTTAAAAAGATTGTCTCTAGTTCAATTCCACTATCTCCTGGGAATATCTCACTATAGGGTTCTATTGAGACATAACCACTCTATTTTTGTATAGTCTTGTTACATCCAGAGAATTCCTTTCTCACATATAAGCATTTTTATCCATGTTTTTAAGGATAACAGGTATCTACTGCGTAGTCCTTGAAAAAACTTTCGCTCCACCTCATTGTATGAGGTGATAGTGTCAGCAACAAACTCAATGATGTATCCTTCTAAAATACTATCTACCAAAAAATCCACAGCCCTCGAGACATGGTTGTTTACTCTTTTCATTCACTCAATCAACCGAGGACTCCACTCTCTCGGTTCTCCTCCTTGAAAAAATCTTTTTTGGGTTGCCAACTTAGACAACCACTCATGCAACATGATGGTAAACTCAGAAAATAAAATCTCGTGAATGTATGAAAAAATGTACAGGCCAAACCACTTTGTTGGGGTCCACCGAGATCCTTCACATTCTTTTCGTACAAACTCTAACTCTTTGGCTTCCACCCAATTTTGGATCTCCAATATCATTGGTTGCCACAACATATCCCTCACCACAACAATTTATGGTCCCGAAAACAGAACCATTTGTTGGATTTTTTCGTCTCTCTGTCCCTAGACCCAGGTTGAGTCCCTTCTACTCAGCACAACAAAGATTGAGATATTATCCCGAAGGAGCATAGCTCAGTTGAAAGCACCTGCTACACAGATCCTGTCTCACCCGAGATGTATCTGTTTTATGGGAAACTTCCAGAACCATGTTTTCGTAGTTGTGTGGGAGGGCGGTTTAGTACTTTGGCTCTACACCAAGGCTTCCAACAAAGACCGGGGAGGTGGATTACTTATATGCACAGTACCTCAACAACTAAGTTGTGATCCAACCCTTATTTATGTGACTTAAGTAAATAAACAGTAAACATGCAACATAATCATATCCATTAATATAATGTGGTCATCATACATTTATCCATTTGCAAACGCAATAATCACCCAATCATTCAACACAATACTCACACATATATCTAAATTACTTCAACATTCACACATATACACAGAATATAATGTGGAAACCCATCTGGGAAAAAACCACAAGGTGCTCTTCATATGGCATGAGGAAATAGATGCACCTTTCGTCTACGCACACAAACGTAGACTTTGTTCAAGATCTTCTCTTCTATATTTATAGAATTTTCCTCCCTCTCATGCTCTCTAATCTTCTCTTTTCCTCTTTCTACTCTACTTATAATAGTGATTCACACACATCCTAGATCGACTCAACCTTCCCTACTCGTCTACACACTCAGTTGCAAAACCTCTACTCTAATGCACTCAACATTACAGAGCCATTAAACAGAACACTTACCTCAAGTCTAGCTTCAACTTCTAAACAAGAGTCTAATCAACAATCTACAAGCTAGACACTACTTGAGGCTACAAGAGACTACTCAGATGCTATTACTGGCTAACCCATATACAACTTGGGTTCCTTCTTTTATAGCCCAATTACAGACTCGATACAACTTCCATCCATACTTGTTACAGAATCAATACTGACTCGATATAGACTCTAAACAGACTCATTATAGACTCCTTTTTTGTTGCTATCTTGGCCGGCTTACTATATCCAGGAAACATGTTGTCTTTCCTATATTAGCAACACATAATGAGAGGCACTATTGGCCTGACTTTCAATATTCCTTCACATGTGTGGCTTTCTCCTGCTCCAACCGAGCTCGTACCCATGATCGTTAAGGATTGTCGCTTTCTCAATAGCATGCCTTACTGTCATTTTCCAGTTGCTATGCTATTTGCACACCTGCTTCTGCTAATATTTTGTTATGCCATCTTGTGTCACCTTATGATATTCTGTTGTGGCTTACTTATCTGGTGCAACTTCCTCTTCTAACGCCTTATCTTTGTCTTCTTCTTCTCTTTTAGTTCTTCTGTCACAACATCCTTCCCTTTTCCTTTATGTTGCTTCCTTAGCCGTAGCTCCTTCCTCTTTCCTTTTATGTTGTTTTCCATCCTTAGGAAAAATTATACATGAATTCCACCCTACTATCCCTAGGATTAATTGTTCCCAACAGTCACCTGTGGATCGTCCCAAGACACATGAACTATTGCCCCATGGACTGACTAGCGTTGATTTTGTTCTAAAAATCCTCCACGATTTTCACTAGTTTCTCTATCTCTGTGCACATGTCTTCCTCTATTTTATGCATGTGCTCCACTAGGTCAGAACCGACGTGTTTTGACTGTGAAATTCAGCCACAACAATCTTGAGACTAAAGCATAGTCTTACAAAATATTCAAGACCATTTACACACAAAATGACATAGCAATGCTGCAATTAGAGCTTGCAGTTGTATATTATCAATAATCAATAATCATATATTGATACAATGTCATACACTTGCATGAATAGAGAGACCATTTGAATGGGAAACATGAGAGTGGCTTAGCTGTCAGTTAGCCACACTAAATGCACTAGTTAACCACTATCATAGCCATAATTGACTCTAACTGAGTCCTAACTGAATCGGAGGGTAGTAATGTCTCAGTCTAACTGAATAGAACTCAACTACATGTCAATCAGTAGGTGGGGGCACATATCTAACTTAAGTCAGCTCCTATGAAGTGAACTGAACTGAAACTAATCACCAGAAGTTGTTGGAGGCGCCTTAAATCACTCCAGTTAACCCAAATCATCCCAAAATAGACAAATGGATAAGGAAGGCATTTTTCCAATTCAGCTTAATTGATTATTAGGTGAAACAACAATCGGTTAACTAATTGGTGCACTTATGACAAGCATGTCACCCCATATTATCTCCCTAATTGAAGGATGAATCCTAGTTAGCCTCCCTTATTGAAGGAGAAGGATTAGTTGGCCTCCCTGATTGAAGGAGTGTGCTAGTGCTGATGTCGATGTCAGGAGTGTGCTGGTGTGATGATGTTGATGTCAGTAATTCGAGTCAATTGACTTAGGATAGTGGGTAATTAGGCCAAATTGACCAAATAAAGGTGTGTGAGTTGGATAATGACTCCAACACCCCCGCTTAAGCTATACTCATGTGGAGGAGTAAAAATAAAATGCTAGGGCCCCGACAACAAAGGACATAGGTCACCCTGTACAAAAAGGTAACTCTAAAATGCTCAAAATAAAAGCTAAGTGAGGAAAGAGGGAAAACCCCCCTCAAGCTGAAAATTGAAAAAGTAACTGTCTTCACCCTAATGAACTCACCCCCAACAGTGAATGAAGTTAAGTGAACTTTTTCTTAGTAAATTTCTAGGTGAAAATATTTGCAATCTACTCATCTATAGGGAAATATTGCAGAACAATTGTCATGTCATGCACCAACTCCTTGATGTAGTGCATGTGGATCTCAACATGTTTGGTTCACTGCTGTTGAAATGGATATGTTGAGATCTTGATAGCACTTTGGTTGTCACAAAATATGACTGTGGACAAATCACTACCAATCTCAAACTGTGACAGAAGGCCTTGCATCGAAAATGCCTGGATGCAAGCATTTACTGCTCCCTGTACTCAACCTCTACTGAAGAAAGTGCAATGGTAGCCTGCTTTTTGCTGGACCAGAAAATGGATCCACCACCAAACATAAACACATACTCGGAATTAGAATTCTGATCTATAGAATCCCCTGCCCAATCTAAATCTGTAAAACTGACCAACTCTAGCTCAGATTTTATAGCATAGTGAATGTCGTAGGATCTAGTTCCCTGAATGTACTGAAGGATCCTCTTGGATGCCTTCTAGTGGAGCTCATGAGGCTGTTGCATATATCTTGATACATGATTCATAGCATAACAAATTCCATGCCCTGAATGTGTCAAGTATAGCAAGCTTCCGATCAACTGGCGATAAATAGTGGAATCCATGGGTGGAGTGGATTTTCCCTCTTCAAGACTGATTCCCGAGAGGAAAGGAAATGGTGCAGACTTGAAATAAAACATGTTAAAATTAATTAACATGTCTGCAATATATTTAGACTGAGTTACCATTATCCCATCAAATTCTTGTGTGATTTCAAGCCCGAGAAACTGTCTTAGCAAGCCCAAATCACTCATTTCAAAAGCATCGCGAAGAGCAGTTTTTATAAAGGAAATCAAAGCAAGTGTGATTCTTGTTATCAAAATATCATCAATATATAATACTATGATCAGAATATTACCCTCATACTTCTGTAAATATACATTAGGATCATATTTTCATCTCTGGAAGTTTTATGAGAGCAGAAAGGCATCCATTTTGGCATACCAAGATCTTGGCGCCTGTTTCAACCCATATAATGATTTATGCAACTTACAAACCAAGGAAGGATCTGATGTATATCCTTCAGTCTGCTTCATGTATATCTCCTCTTGCAGGTCTCCATGAATAAAATCACTCTTGACATCCATGTGATGCACTTCCTAGTGCTTGGATGCGGCAATGGCCAAAACTAGCCTTATGGAATCCATATTTGCCACCGGTGCAAAGGTCTCATGATAGTCCACTCCTTGGACTTGGGAGAACCCTTTTGTAACTAGTCGTGCTTTGTACTTGCAGGTTGTTCCATTTGCAGCAGCCTTTGTCTAATATACCCACTTGCATTGAACCAGTTTCCTCCCGGGTGGAAGGGAAACTAGCTCCCAAGTTGCATTTTTTCAAAGAGAGTTGAACTCTTCGTCCATTGCAGCTTGCCATCTAATTGGTGCACTTATGACAAGAAAATCACCCCGTATTTGCTCCCTTATTGAAGGAGGACGCCTAGTTAGCCTCCCTGATTGAAGGAGAAGGCTTAGTTGGCCTCCTTGATTAAAGGAGTGTGCTGGTGCTGATGCTGATGTCAGGAGTGTGATGGTGTGCTGATGTTGATGCCAGTAATTTGAGTCAATTAACTTAGGATAGTGGGTAATTAGGTTAAATTGACCAAATAAAGGTGTGTGGGTTGGATAATGACTCCAACACCGACATGACTCTTTCTATTGATGCCGCTACTTCATGCACCTTCTAATGTAAATGATGAATTATGCCTGTAACTCTCTCTGCTTTAGCCTGTAATTATTCTACCTTTTCCTCGCGTTTTTGTTGTTGTGTGCACAACATAGACATTTGTTGTTGTAGTTTTTGCATCTCTTTTTCCTTAACCATTTTCTGTGCCAAGGGTATTTTTTCATCTTGTTTCTTATCTGTGTTATATTTCCTTCAAATGCAGTCAGCTCACTTGCAATCCTCTGTGATTGCTCGTCATCCATTAGGGCTTCCCAAGTCTGAGAGAGATGGTCCACAACCTTAGCACATGTTTTCTTTGCTTCTTCTATTCTTTTCGTAGCCTAAGCGGCTGCGTCTCTTTTGTTGTCCAACACTTCTTGAGGTGTGTTGGGTCTCCTTTGCTCTTCTAAATTTGTTACTTTTTTCCTAAGGTCAGCCGCTATCTCAGCTAATTGTGCTACTTTGGCATCTGGTGTCATTTCCTTTGTTATTCCTTCTTCTTCAAATTTCTTACAGGAAAGGGCTACTGCTTCGTAGATTTTTTGACATTTTCCTTCCGATTCCATTTTCTTTTGTTCAGTTTCTTGAATTTCAAGTTTCTTTTTCTTGATGACTTTATGTGCATCCTTCACCTTCGTTTCCAGGTCGCGTTTGCACAGTTTTATATCTACATTGAAAACACTCTGTACTACATATACTTCATTCATGTGCATAGATGAAAAATCTATAATAATATGGTCATTATCCTGAACAATATGATTAGACTCCGGAGTGTCGAAATTAACAACGGTTTTAGATACTTGTACCGTTATTGGTGGGACTGGAAAAAGGGGCGCAGTTTGCTCCATTCTTGATGTTTCTGATGGGGCTTATGACTCAGTTGTTGCACTTGAACAATTGATAGCAATTTTAACCTCTTCAACTGCTTTACACAAAACTATAAGGAGATTGGTGATTGTACCTAAAAGTTCTTCTTTTCATTCTTCTATGGACATGAAACTAGTCTACGTTGCTTCAGTTATTGTCGCATTCATTAGTTACACATCATCACTATCCAAGCTAACGATTTTTGCAGTTCTGTCAACCTTCATCTTCTTCTTTTGTCTCTTTGGATGTATTTCTTCTTCTTGAGGTCCCCCCCCCCCCCCCCCCCCTTTTTTTNTTCCTCATCTGAGTTGTCTTCTTGTAATTGGTTCTCTTCTTGTCAAAGTTTCTCTTCTGATACTAGAACACACCATTCCTTTGACCTTTGATTAATAATTTCTTGGATTTCTTCCTTTGTCATAATTTCGGCTATTGTCGTGGATGTATGTAAATATGGTGTGGGCCAATCTCAAATTTAATAATGGGGTGAAATTGTTGAACAGTGGCATCATCTAACTGAACATGTTCTTTACTTGGTGTTGTATATCTTCCCCATCTATAAATAATTCAACATTTCTCTACCTTTGGCGTTCCTTTAGGTCTTTCTCATACCATAGGTTCTGATATTTTGCTCCTTGACAAGTCACTAGAAGATCGAGCCCTTGCTAGTCTTGTGGGTCAAACCATGCTACAAATGAAATTAAAAGTAATAGTCATGAATAGTGAAATGGCCTACCATTTTCCTATGCATCATTGGCATCTTGTACAAGCTCATTCAACAATAATTGACACCATTTGATCTGAGTTCCTGCCACACAAAGTTCTGTAAGAGCAATCGCTCCCACATTACACTAGTTCGGGCATATTTTACGGAGTAACTTGGAGGCCAATACCTTGTAAGCAAAGTGAATAGTGGGGTTGTTAATGGAACATGTAAAATATCCCTTTTGCTTCTCCGTACGCTATACTTTTTCTTCATCCACTTAGCTATTGTGACCTCTTGATCCTTTTTGAGCAGTGGTGTTGGGTCCATTATAGCGGATGGTAGACTTGTGATGGTGGAAATGAGATGAACATCCACAGGTATGGGTTTTCCTAACCATAGAATCCCTCCATGAAAAAATATAAGTAACTACTTGACACAGGTGTTTATTGTGTACTTCGCCCAAAATGTGGAATATAGAGCAACGATAATATGCCAGACTGCTCCAGTTCCTTGGCCCATTCCTTTGCAACAAATCCTTGAGGCACCTCTAATGTGTCCTGTGCAATGTACATATATTTTCTGCGGTCCAGTTCTGGTTGCGGCTTCGTATCATGATCAACATAAGATATATTTTCCACATTGGGTAAAATATCTTTCACTACCTTCACTCCTTTGGGTATTAATGGGGTTATCAGTGGGGTCTTTATGGTTTTCAGAATTGTAACTTTCAGTGCATCTCTGCATATGGGTGAGACATAGGGTGGCATCAAATTTATTGTCTCAAAATCCTCTTCCACTGGTGGGGTTGGCACGGGGGGTGTTGCTTCTCTTGCCTTCCTTTTTTTGTTGTTGGTGCGTTTTCCTTGCTTAGTCCCTGATGGACCTGGTCTTTCTTTCCCAAGCAAATTACTAGCATTCATATGTACTCCTGGATTAGTATGTACATTAATGGGAGGCGTCTGTGGTGGGAGGTAACCAATAGTATCCTCCATGATCAGGGTAGGTGATACAGACTTGGATTCAACTGTGCTTGTGCTGGAAATGGAGAATGACCATACTACAACCTCGCTAGTTCAGTTCTTAGGGTTGGAAGATATAGTAGTGTTCTTATTTTGAAAACAAGGAACATAGTCTTGGTGGTGAATCTTGATAAAATGCCTTAACTGATGCTATTAATTCTTTGCACACACAATCAATTAATCAGAAAGGAATCCATCCTTCCAGGCGCATGGGCATACCGTGGGCTCATTGATCAAATATTTTTTTGTTATGTGACTACTGACTTGTCACTTTAAATGGTACTTATTGTTATAAAGTGGGATGGTACAAAAATGCTCATTGTCATTCCCCCTCCCTTTTTTTAGGTCATATCTAGTAGGGTAATTCATATATTCACACGTGCAAACTATTTCTACTTCACGTATTCTTCCTAACACATGGAGATTATGGCAAATGGGTCACTATCGTGCAGATCTCCCGTAATAGTATAGCACTCCTTCCAGTTGTGTATAGCCATGTAGCATTGATGGAAATTCGTGTCTGCAACCGGGATTTCTTCAAATATCTTATCCTTTATTACCTGTAATGCAGCATTGACTATTGGGTGTTCACTTGTGAACTCAAATGTTTGGGTGAAGCTTACAGCTAAGCTTTCCCAATCGGCAATTCCTCGTCATAGCTCTACGGATGTGTACCAAATTCTTGGTACCATTTCCAAAGTGTGGATGAATCGGTGAACCCATTCTTGTCATAGATGTTCTTTCCAATTCCTACAAAAATGCTCAATATGTTCGACAGGATATGCCAGTCATGTATATTTCGGATTAGAGCAACCGATCTCTTCCCAAAATTTGATCTCCATTAATCTTCTACATTGTGTCCATTTGGAGAAATATTGTTTGTGTGTACCCCACCATCTAGCGGGCGTATATTTTAGCATGTAGTCCAAAGCGGACAATTGTTGTGATTCTGTGACTTTTTCTTCAAATTCTTACAGAAATGATGTGAGGTTAGGTAATCCTTCATATGTAGGCAGCGTGCATGATTCGGATCCTACCCTTTGGACAACTCTTGTGATTCTTGCACATCTTCGCATGGAGACTTCATGTAGCCTATTCTGCCAATTTTCCAAAGCATCGCCTAAGTTAGACGTGCACGAGCTTACACTCCTTTAAAAGTATTCCTTTGAAGACATGATGTTATACAAATGATCTAGATAATTTTCTTTCCCTTTTCTATGTACAGGCTCGACATATCTCAGTCCTTCAAGCAGATCGATTGGCGCAACCACTCTTATTTCATAATCTTCAAAAGATAAGATCCTTTTCTTGAAGTTTATAATAGTTTGGTTGTATATTGCCCAATCACTTCCTAGAAGTGTAGGATATGGGTTTGTGTCATCGACAATGTCAATAACTTCAAAGTCGGCATATGGTCTTAAATCTTCGACTTCTATAGGCACTTGCATGAGTCTACCAAATGGTAGAACCTTCAACCAGTTTGCAAGCCTTAGTTGAATGGGAGACCAGTCCATTCACGGCTTATTCATGCCCTCCCATGTTTGTCTTGTCAATATGTTGGCATCAGAGCCCAAATCTAATATGATATAATCCATATCATAATATCCTATATGTGTAGTCATTTGCAGTTCTTGACATGTCTTCAGTTTTCTCCTAATATTATTAACTCTTTTTTTCAGATCGAAGGTCTTATGTCGTTTATTCTATGAGTGCTGTCTGTTCTGTGACAACATTTTTATCATTGAGTAGTGCTAAACAACTTTTGAAAAATTCTTTAAGCTTACTAACCTTTTTCATTTGCGGCTTCCTGATTAGTTGTTCAAATCATTCGAGCATGGCCCTAACTTGTCCAGATGTCGATGGGTGATTGGTATCAACAAATTCTGGTTGCACCTCCAAGAAGACTTCTTTCTCCTGTTGGACATCTAGCAAAGCTTTATTTTGTGTCGTAGGTCTCACCTGTGGTTGTCCTTGCTGTGTCTTTTGGTTTTCTCCCATGGCAACACCTCCTCTTGTAACTACAACAATGTGGGGTTGTCTTGGTTCGACATAAATCATATGAATATTCTTATTAGGATTCAGATTCAGATTCTGCACCGGGTTGGGATTAACGATAGTTCTAGCCTTCCATTTCGCAATAAGTTGCGGACATTGTTCGACAGTGTGATCAAATGCTTTACAATATGCACAATTTTTTGTACGAATTTGACAATCTCGAGAAAAATGTCCTGGTTGCCCACAATTATAACATACGACTTGGCCTCTTCCTCGATTAAATCCTCCTCCTTGTTGTTGTCCTCAACCTCGAAATTTTCCACCTCCCCTTTGCAGAGGGTATTGTTGCTGTTGAGGATACTGATTCTGCTAGTATTGTGGTTGAGGGCATTGTTGTTGTTGATATTGTGCAGGCTGATACTGAGGATGTGCTCATTCAACTTGCATCTGCTCATCATTTTTCATTAAGTAGGTATCCATCATCTTTTCTTGTAGTAGCTGGAATTATCTAGTCTTTTCATCATGGCCTACTGATCTACAAAATTTACAATACAGAATCGCTGGTGTACTTACAATCTTCTGTAAGCCTTAGACATTCTTCGGACTTGTGGCCCCTAGTCTGACATATTCTACGCCAAGGCATTCCTTGGGTGTTTAATGGGTATGGTGGATGTGTTACGACATAGTTCATCTGCGTCGGGAAATTATCTTTATGGTGTCCATATTTTCTGCATCTTGTACATCATGGTTCTTCCTAAACTTCTTTTCCTCTTTTAACTTCCTAGAGTTGCACCATAAGATTGGCTAGCTACGACTAAATTTGCATCATTCCCAAGCGGGTGTCTCCAACCGGCAAGGATTTTAATTTCATTGCTATTTCTAGATCCTCTATCCGTGACACGAGTTTATGTTGCATCAACGGGGTTCAGATATGTGGTAATAAGGTGACAATAAAACATTCCTTGTGTTGTACATCTGACATTTGGAAACTCACTTTGGCCATTAATGTCTTAAATCTTTGGTCAAAGTCCCAAACAGATTATGTTGGTAGCTTCTTAATCTCTTTGATTTTGGTGATGCACTATGATTCAAACTTCAGTTTTTTGAATTCATTTATCAAACCCAAATGAATCTCGTTGAGTGTTTTTGGGACAAATCCTATTGGTACTATGGATAATTTCATATACTAATCAAGCGCACGACCTCGCAGAGTCGTGATCATCTGTGCTTTCTTGATATTCTCATCCTGGATTTGCCTCACAGTCTAGACAACTTCACAAAGGAACCGGTGTTGTTCTAGGTCTTCCAACCCATTGCCATTGAATATTGGCAGCTTAATGTAAGCTCCAGCCATTGTATTTGATGTTGGTACAGTTAGAACAAAATTTTGGCTAGTTGGAATTCCTTGTATGCTATTTACAGTGTTAGTAGTACTCGTATTTACAGAATTACTTGGAGACATGTCTCACGATCTTACCTCTAGTGTTGTAGGTGATTTGTAAGCATGTTCTTGTTCTGGGGCTTCAGACAACTCTTCTGACTCTTTGTCTCCTTTAGAGATCGACTGATATTCTTCTTCTTCATCACAGTATCCTTCGTCCAAGTATGATGCAAGCTTGTAGCCTTCTTCTTCTTGGTTTGTGTTGCAACTCCCTCTTCCTAATAGAGTTTTTCTTCGCTTGTCGGACTTGAATTTTCTTTCACTTCTTAAAAATCCTATCTCTAGTTCAATTCCACTATATCTTGGGAACATGTCACTGTAGGGTTATGCTGAGACATAGCCACACTATTTTTTTATAGTCTTGTTATATCCATAGAATTCCTTTCTCACATATAAGCATTTTTATCCATGTTTTTAAGGATAATAGGTATCTACTGCATGGTCCTTGAAAAAAATTTCGCTCCGCCTAACGGTATGAGGTGATAGTTTCAGGAACAAACTAAGTGATGTATCCTTCTAAGATACTATCGACCAAAAAATACACATCCCTCGAGATAGGGCTTTTTACTCTTTTCAGTCGCTCAATCAACTGAGGACTCCACTCTCTCGGTTCTCCTCCTTGAAAATGGTTTTGTTGGGTTTCCAACTTAGACAACCACTCATGTAACGTGATGGGAAACTCAGAAAATAAAATATCGTGAATGTCTAAATAAATGTACCATCCCAACCACTTTGTCGAGGTCCATTGAGATCCTTCACTTTCTTTTCATGCAAACTCTAACTCTTTGGCTTCCACCCAATCTTAGATCTTCGGTTTCGTGGGTTTCCACAACATATCCCTCACCACAACAATTTACGGTCCCAAAAACGTAACCATTTGTTGGATTTTTCCCTCTCTCTATCCCTGGACCCAGGTTTAGCCCCTTCTCCTCAACACAACAAAGCCCGAGATATCGGCCCGATGGAGCAAAGTTCTGCTGGCAACACCTGCAACACATATATTGTCTCACCCGAGATATCTCTATTTTATGGGTAATTGCTAGAACCACTTTTCCGCAGTTGTGTGGGAGGGTATTTTAGTACCTTGGCTCTATGCCAAGGCTTCCAATGAAGACCAGGGAGGTGGATTACTTGTATGGACAGTACCTCAAAGACTAAGTTGTGATCCAACCCTTCTTTATGCGACTTAAGTAAATAAACACTAAACATGCAGCATAATCATATCCATTAATATAATGCGGCCATTATACATTTATCAGTATAATCAACCAGTCATTCAACACAATACTCACACATATATCTAAGCTACTTCAACATTCACACATATACACAAAATATAATGTGGAAACCCATCCAGGAAAAAACCACAAGGTGCTCTTCATCTGGCAAGAGGAAATATATGCACCTTTCATCTACACACACAACTGCAGACTCTGTTCAAGATCTTCTCTTCTATCTTTACATACTTTTCCTTCCTCTCATGCTCTTTGATCTTCTCTCTTCCTCTTTCTACTCTACTTCTACTAGCGATCCGCATACAGCCTGGATTGACTCAACCTTCCCTACTTGTTTACACACTCAGTTGCAAAACCTCTACTCTGATGCACTCAGTGATATAGAGCCATTAACCAAAACGCCTACCTCAAGTCTAGCTCCAGCTTCTCACCAAGAGTCTAACCAACAATCTACAAGCTAGATGCTACTTGAGGCTACAAGAGACTACTCAGATTCTATTACCGGCTAACCCATATACAGCTTGGGTTCCTTCTTTTATAGCTCAATTATAGACTCCATACAACTCCCATCCATACTTGTTACAAACTCAATACCGACTCGATACAAACTCTAAACAGACTCATTACAGACTCCTTTTATGTTGCTATCTCATCCGACTTACTATATCCAACCAACATGATGTCTTTCATATTCTAGCAACACATAACGAGAGGCATTATCAACCTGACTTACAAAGATGCCTTCACACGTGTGATTTTTGCGAGCTCCAACCAAGATCGTACCCACGATTGTTAAGGACTATCGCTTTCTCGGAAACATTCCTTACTGATGTTTTCTGGCCATTACGCTATTTGCACGCCTGCTTTAGATAATATTCTGTTATGCCATCTCTTGTCACCTTCTATTCTTCTATCGTGGCTTACTTATATGGTGTTGCTTCCTCTTCCTGCACCTTCTCTTTATCTTCTTCTTCTCTTTTACTTCTTCTGTCGCAACATCCTTCCCTTTTCCTTTATGTTGCTTCCTCGGTCGTAGCTCCTTCCTCTTCTCCTCTATGTTCTTCTCCATCCTTAGGAAGAATTCTGCATGAATTCTTCCCTACTCTCCCTAGTCCCAATGGGATTGTTATTTAGATAATAGCATACCAGATCTTTACGATTTGGGAGATTGATCATATTCCAAATAAAAATGATGGGAGAAAAATATAGACGCAAACAACTATGTGAGACTTGATATATATATGTGTTGAATCATACACTATGATGTTGTCAACATGGATCTTACTTTGATCTCATCATGTCTATCACAAATTTCTCCATATATTTCATGACATGAAAATGCATGAAATGTCTCTTTTCACCAAAATTTGGAACGCTTCCCATATTGGATGCCATTGATTACCTCCATCATATTGAAGTTTCTAGGTTTGACCACCTCCTCCTAACGCCCATGTTTGATCTTTTCAACATCTAGAAGGCGTTCAAGCATCCCCATGATGTCTAGAATGTCCTCCAAGTGTCATATCCTGATTACACTTTGCGCTACCATGAAAACCATTGGTGGTTACAAGATCCTAGACTGCTTGCAATAGGTAGTTGTTAATATCTTCAAAATGGATATTTAGGCTATCAAATAACAAGAAATTGTTAACAAATACAACCTTATTATCTTGAATGCTCTTGAATGGTATATACTACATAAGGTGTATGGACATTGGCAAAAAGGAAGGTAGAGTGGTAAAGAAGAGAAAGATGGAATGCAAAAAAGACTTGATTAATAGTCAAAATAATGTCAAAATGGAGGAGCAACAATCACCCATATTGTGCTAAAGTTTGCATGTTGAGTATTTAGTTGGTTCATAAGTAGGTTAACATATTATGTCTACAATGTGCCTCAATGAGGTACCTTTTTTTATGTATTTTTGGTCATCCATATATGCTTGGTGTTAAAGGATCATTTGTAGTGAGATGATTTTTAATGTCACTCTCCAAGACAGAATCATTTATGGCCTTTTTGACCTCTTTAATGACCCTATTAAAGGACTCCCCAAATCTTCCCATAACTCGTGGTGGTGGTCAAATGTGCATTCATCTTGGACAAGTAATCATCTTTATTTATGATTTTGATGACCCCACCCTCATCCACTTTCAGAATGATCATGCAATCATTCTCTTTGAGCTTTTTTAAAGGTTCACTCTTGTTTCAATAAGTTGCTTCTTAGTAATTTGGCATGCCTCAAGATCATTGCACACTCTTGTTGAACCTCTTCTTTTGAGATGTCCAAATGCCCTTTTTTACGATATTCAATACCATTGATGATGCCTTCAATAGTCATTTTCTTGGGGCAATAACTGAATACAAACATTTCTCTAACATGTTCAACATGGCCACATCCATCTCTTGGTTAGATAGGTTGAGTGCAATGTTTTTTACCTTTTTCTTCTTAAGGATTACTATTAAAGGAAATCAATAAGGTTAAGTTAAATTAAGGTAAAGAACAGTTCCTAAATATGCCTTAACTATTTAAAAAGAAAAGTATTATGATTACTTATCTCTTTCTTCAGTGTTATCTCATATTGGTTGCGAAGTTAAGGCATTGAAATGCAAGTTTATTTGTATATGTTTTCCTATTCCAATTTTGAATTAGACAAGCTTTCAATTGATTATTTTGCATTTCAACGTGATTGTAATAAAAAAATGTGTTATGAAGAGTTTCAAGGAAGACGTATTATTTGGTGTCATACTATGCACATAAATATTGTTGTATCATAAGTTAAACCCTACCTACATGCTTCATCAAAGATACATGCAACATGTTGACATGGCTACTTTGAGGTGTTTGATAAAACCTATCAAATGGGGACTTCAATTAATGGTATATGAAGACATTTAACCCAATGGCCATGACTACATTAGTAAAATCATTTAACTCAATAGCCATGACTACCTTGAATAAAATTTATGAATAAGACTCTAATTAATGGTGTAGAGTTTCATTATTAACATTGTTTTCCTTTGATATCCCACATAATACATCAATATGTTTCACATGATGTGATATAAGTATAAAATAACTTTACTATAAAATCATGAAATAAAATAATATAAAAAATTAAAATAATAATTTAATAAAAAATGTCTATATTTAATAATATTGTTCATGTCATAATTATGATTGATAATGAATAATTTAGATGTAATAAATATTTTTAAAAATATTAAATATTTATATATAATTATGATCAGTTAAAAAGAAACCATATAACACTTTAAACTATTATTATTATCTTCCATTTCTTATTATTCAAATTGACACAATTTCAATCTCTATCTATAGTGGTCCCTACATATCACAATCCAACCACCATTCATGTTTTCATGCAAAACTTTCTATTGACTTTTCTTGTTGACAAGTTCCAAAGCTTAATCCTTGGAACAAAATTTAGTGACGGGAAATGAGACTTGTTGGATAAGTTGGTCCCTCCCTGCTCGTGATGTAACACCAACCACATCACATTATTCTCAATCCACCAAACAAACCTAAATTGAGAAGAATCATGTGCAACACGTACTTCAAAATCCAAATGGTATTCAACAACGAACCCCCAACCACAATCTTTCTCTATTTCCAAGTGGGTAAACCATTTTTCTATTTATCATTCTGTAAATACTCTGTCATTCTGTAAACGGTCTGTAAACCATTCTTTCTACTTGTCATTCTGTAAAATGGTCTGTCAAACTAATTCTGAATTCTGAATTCCCGCTGACAACTGTAACTATAGCTCTGAAATATGTACTGTGTCATACTAATTCGGAATTCCTTTTACAGATTTTTTATTTTTTATTTCCTCTTCAATGATAGTTCCTTTACCCAGGATCTAAAGAAAATTTCAAGGAGCTGGTTTAGGAGTAAGATCTAGAAGTAAGATCAAGGCTTGGAGAGCTTTTGGGCTTCCCCAGAAGGATCTGGTTGTGCCATAGGCGGAAGAAGAGAATTGCTATACGTAGATAACTCTGAAAAAAGTGTTGGAATATGTGACAACCAACCATT
This sequence comes from Pseudotsuga menziesii, assembly GCA_001517045.1. NCBI lineage: Eukaryota > Viridiplantae > Streptophyta > Pinopsida > Pinales > Pinaceae > Pseudotsuga > Pseudotsuga menziesii. The sequence goes on from LPNX010127643.1 coordinate 447,071, forward strand.
TGACCAGATATAGGACAAGTTGGTTGTTGAAACAAATTAGCTGAATTAGGTTGGAGCATTTAGTAATCCAGTTTTATGTAACTGTGGGATAAAGATTTAAATATGCAGCAGACTGAGGCAAATATTGAGTCAAGGCTGCAAGCCTGCTCCTGGGCTGGTTGTAATTCTCCATTATTGAGCAATAAGATTACTGTGCCTTTGCCCCGTTAACGTTTTTTTATGAAGGTTTTTACCACGTATAAATATTTATGTACATCTTGTGTGACTGTTGTTTTGCTTTTGTATTTTGTATTTTGTTCTTCTGCGGTAGATTACATCACTGTGTGCTTCTGCTGCACAACAAACACAATAAAAAGAAGCCAACACAATAAAAAGAAGCCAGAGCACTTCATTAGTTTTTTTTTTTTAACCTTGGGAACAACAACCTCCCAAGAGTATATCCAACAGCCTGCAAGCCAGATATACCAATAACTTGTGACTTAGCAGGGGTCGAGATGTCTTGAAGCCCACCCTGGTGAGCCTCTATCCCAGGGGTTCCCTACCCTTCCACCCTTGTCACAACAGGCCAATGAGCAACCTTACCCTGCCTTGTCACAACATGTCAATGAGCAACCTTACCCCAGCCGGTTTTGAACCTGTGACCTCCAAGGAGATAACACATATTCTTAACCATTAAGCCCACTCAAGTGCTCTCAAGTGCTCTTCAGAGCACTCCACTTGTTGATACGATGCTCCCTTATTTGTAATAGGAACCAATGACCTTTGGCTGGGTCTTAGGACCAATGTCTGGCATGCCATACAGATTAATTTGAATATCTGTGTCGCTGGGCTGAGATGAATACTCTCGGCTCTTATTCTTTGTGACAAAAAAAATGCCAGTTGCTCTTTACCCCTTAGAGATTTAGAATGAAATTTCCTGGAGGATATTCAACTGGGTGACAACCACTGTCATAACCTTCCAAATGTCTCACCTAGAACTGTCTTTTCATCAAGATACTCCCCAACCTGTGATCCTGTGTCAAGGGATACCCTCTTATGTTTGAAACACCAGGAGTTGATCTACGTTGAGCAGTGTAGCTCTGCCAACTAATGGCTTCAACTTCCGCATTATTAACCAACCCAGTCATTGTGTAAAACTTCTACAATTAGCCTGATTCTGGGAGAGGAATCAGGTTCTCAATTTCCTCAGTTTATCCCATGACCTGAGACAGTCAAGGGATAGTTTTGGTCATCACACATGTGAGAGTGTTCTTCCAACCACTAAATTGTGACATATTCTTCCCTTGGATATACTTATAATTATCCATTCCATCTGCAATAGAATTTGCTAATTTACAGACATGTGAAAATCTAAGTTAAAAAAAAGACAAAAGTACTAACCTGCACCAACTATTAATGTTTTCCATATTCCCAGAATTTACCTTCAGCCTTTCCTTTAAAAAAAGGTCTTGATTATTGGATAATTCCCCGTTGCCCAGTGAGAAGGTCAAATAAATGCCTTTGAGGACTGCCAATCCTTCTTCTTTCTTGTTGGTTTCCTGTTGTAGAAGGAGAAACACATGACTTAACAAGCCTTTCTTGGTCCCTTAAAACACCTTTCTTGGTCCCTTAAGACACCTGTTCTTCCCGAGCTAGGAATTCCCCTAGAAAGTCAAATCAATGCCTTTGAGGACTGCTAATCGTTCTTCTTGTTGTTGGTTTCCTACTGTAAGAAGCAGAAGTACATAGACTTAGAAGCCTTTCTTGGTCCCTTAAAACACCTCCTGTTCTTCCCCAGCTAGTAAATCCCCTAGATGCTCCGCTAAAGTTCAGTTTCAACCAGCCTTCTAATATTTGTTGGAACAGTGAACTTATCTTTAGATTTCTTAATTGATCTAGATCATAGTGGCATTGATAGATTCTCTAATCACCCTTTGATCTCGCCAGATGTGATTCATAGTTAAGAACTTCTCGTTGATGATTCTAAGATTTTGAGATTTTCACATGTCTACGACTCCACATAATAAAATCAGGGATTCTTTTCCAATGTTTGTTTAAAGTTGGTGATTTTCACGGGGATTGCCACCATGAACTGAGAAGGTATTTTAGATAAGAGGCCGCAGGATTATTTTGAATTACCGTCATCCTCAACTCTCCAAATCTTCATTGCAACCTCGCAGTTTAGCAGAACCAGAGAAATATCCTCACCTTCCAGTAGGCAATCACTACATCTTGTAGGCCTTGTCCTAACCCTATTCCTGAGATCTTCTTCTGACTGGACTTTCCTTTGATATGCAAGGCTTGTGAATGCTGCTAACTCCCCCAAAATGCTGGGGACTAAAATCATTTTCCAATCGACTTGCTTCTACAAACTTTCCTTCCTAGGATAGAGCATACAAATAGCCCTTCTTACACTGTACATAACGTTTCAACTTTCTATCACCACGCCACCCCAAGGCACATGCTCCTTTATTCAAGATGATCTTTTGTTTGGAGAGATGATACAACCATTTGGTTCCTTTCTGAGGAAGCCCAAGTAACATGCCATAATTCCAGGGGTTTCCATGATCTGGAAACAAAAATTTTACTTGCTTCCCGCTAATTGCCATTTTTGTGCACCATCCAATTCTTGTAAATTCATTTAGAATAGCTTCGAGTGAGGTTTAACCTTTAATGGGTTCATGCCCATTCCAGGCATCTTCCCATAATTGCTGCAATTCGCGAGCATTCACTTCCAAAACAATTAATCAGTCGCAATAAATTTGCTTCGAGAAATGTTCTTCCAGATTGAGGAATGCATAGGAAGGTCTGAGAATCTAATGATTTGATTTGAAGAGGGATTATAGCAATATTTTGAAATAAATACCCTTGACCCTAATGGATTCTGAGTATCTATCTGGATTAATCTGGTTGTAAGGGATTTATTCATTAGAGCCAATCTCTTGATCCATAAACTACTAGTCCATTTTGGTTTTGTATCCTTATGCAATGGCAAAAAATGTCACTTCTCCTCTTTGGCACTGCTCAGCACAAAATGCCTTAACCTTCCTTCAGTTTCTAGAATAATGCTTGAAGGTGAAATCAAGATCAAACAAAGGTACACTGGAATTGCAGAGAGAGCTGCTTGAATACAGCCTAATGTCCCTGCTAAAGAGAGGCTCTTATTAACTCACGATTCAAGCTTCTTTCATTTGTCTATTGAAAATATGTCAATCCTCAACTCGATGGGTATCATAAGGCAGAGGAAACAGGTATTTTAATAGCAAGTCTTTAGAACCCTAACTTCGTATATATCTTTACTAAAGCTTCAGCACGGCTCGAGAATCAAGAGTTTTGATTTATCAAAGATGATTTTTTGACATGAGGCAACTTCAAACTCCAACAACATCTTGAAATTGTTGGAACCCAAGAACAGACCGTCAAGCCCTTGATTTTACCTTATTTTGGCGATGAATCTTTCCAGAAATATTGTCATTGTGATGAATAACCAAAAACAACAACAAAATAATTTGACTGGTATTTATAATAATACAGGGTTCTCAAGAAAAAAATGATTAATTAGATAACATCATATCCTGGATCTTTATGATTTCGGAGATTGATCATATTCCAATTGAAGTTTATGGGAGAAAAATATAGACACGAACAACCACGTGAAACTTCATATCTCTGCACTGTCTCAAACATTTCGTTGTTGTCTGCAGGGATGTTACTTTGATCACGTCGTGCCTATCTCGATTTCCTTCATAGATTCCATGAGACGATCAGCACCAAGGGTGGAGCTTAGTTCAATTGGTAAGACGTGCGTATACTCTCTGGGTTTGGGGCAGTTTGGGGAGGTCACCCGTTCAAGCCTTGAGTCTTCCTTGAGTCCTCTGGGATTAGGCCTTCTTCTAGGATGACCGACGGTTTACCACCTCTACCAATCACAAATGTGGAGAAGAATCCCTCTTTTCCACAAAATCTGGAACGCTTCCCATACTGGATATTGGCTACCTTTGAGGTATTGAAATTTCTAGGTTTGGCCTGTGGTCTGACAGCCTCCTCCTGACGCTCTTGGTTAATATTTTCGACATCTGGAAGGTGCTCAGGCATCCCTAAGGCGTCTACAATGTCCTCCGGGTATCACATCTTGATTACGCTTTGTGCTACTATGAAAACCATCGACAGTTACAAGATCTTAGACTTCCTATCTTAAAGATGACAGTTGTTAATATCTTTTCAAATAAGTTTTAACACTAGTACACCCTCAAAGATGATATAAAATATCGAAAAGAACTTTGGTATGTTTAAAATGAACAAAAGTTATGGGTAGTAGATAATGTAAGTTTATGTGTTAAAAGCAAGTATAGTAAATTTATAGAAATTATAGTGCAAATACTAATAAGCAATAAATAAGAATCTATGCAATAAATAGAAAGCAATGTAATGCTATCTTCCAAAATTAAGTGGCATTCCAATATTTTGGTATCTTTATAAAAATATTTGTACCAAAGGTCTTATTTTGTATTCCTATTCTTCTTTATGTGATTTATTTTTATTTTTTATCGCTCTTATTTTAAGGTGAGAGTATAGTAAAGATCAAATTGACATATGAAATCCTTTTATTTGTTATAATATTGAAGTGCTTAGGTGATTTTGCAAAGCATTCTTGAAAATTTTATTCCACACAATGAATAGTTTTATGTTTATTTAAGTTCTAATATTATGTCCCACAACATTTATCTTCATTCAATGCTCGTGCAGTAAAAATGGTTGATACAAATAAGGAAGGTTGATTAAACATGATCTATGGTTTAAATGCTACAAAATACCCTTGAAATATTAAGCAAATTAAAATGACTTTCTTGTTGTTTAAACTTTTTTAGTGCATAATACCTTTCATGCATATCCAATTGTATTTCCATTGGGTTTAAATTTTTTATATGAGTTGTTAACTTAGTAGGTATGAGTTGTTTTTCTAGTGCCAAAAATATTGGATATGCAAAAATGTTGTTAGTAAGATTAGGCTCAATCATAATTATAAAAACACCATTACAACTCTACATGATTATTTATGTTTTCTTTGATAAATTGATTAAAAGTTCACAATGTGATTAAATTAACATAATAAGAGCATAACTCCAATTCTATAGTAATAATTTTGTTTTCTTTAATCAATTATTTAAGATTATGCAAAATAATTTGAATTTGCACTATATGAATCTTCATGAGACATGGGGAGGCTCTAACTCTGCACAACATGTGAGATTACCAACAAAAAAGAAACCAGATGGTTGAGGGAGGTATGAGGCAAATCATTTGTTCTAGACAGATTCAATTGATTTCGTGGCTATTGTGTTCTTCAACTACACATAAGGGATTTTCAATTGTCTGTGGTCATGAGCAAACTGACAAATGAGAATCTTACAACCCTCGATCAGAAACTATCTGCAAATCCATTGACTCAGATTACTCTCATTTTCATGTGGAACGTGTGAGTTTTCTTCCTGTCAGCTCTGCATGCATGTAGATTGTTCTTTGCTTGATCGGTGGGTGCTCAAAACACCTCTTCATAACTGTGTGTCGAAACGATGGAGAAGAACTATTCAAATATCTTCTTGGCTGAGTTATAGCAATGAGTTCTTCATGTGGGGTCCTGAAAAATGGTAGAATGGAACGGATTGTTCTGTGCATGTCACTTCATATCTTTATCAATCTGGATTGACTCCTGGAGTTTGTAGACAACTTGAGTATAAATATGAAGATAGAAATCACCTGCATATTGTTCAGATCAAACTTCAGGCTGGGTGAAGGAGAATCACTGTCACATAATGAGGATCGTTATCCCACCATGATCGCCAAATTGTTTTGATTGGTCGGATCAATAGGGATTCTGCTATAGATCATGAGACATTTCACAGCTCATAGGCTTTCTCTATTAAGCAGAATGGCTTGATCTCTTCAATGGATTTCTATGTTAAAAACATTGTACACACTACAAATATTATAAAGATCGAGGACCCACTTAAATTCAATCTTGAAACCTATGTTTTAGTATGTAGGCGCTTTGCCATTTGATTATTTTTATGAATTGTGTGACCACTCTGGATTGTAAAAGAAATTCATTAAATTATGTGCTAGATCACAGAAGAATTGTGTTTCTATAGACTCTTCCTTCGGTCAGCAAGTTATTTCGCATGTACAACTGCCAAGCCAAGAAATAGAGATTAGACGCTGCCATAAATAGAGGTAGGTTATTCAATATATTACTCCTTCAAACCAATCCACCATGAAAGGCATGACACAAGATTCATTGCTGATGCTTTCTATTTTATACAGAATCAAGTCAAACCCTTCATTGGCCTCATATTTTCCTTTGCTCTTTCCACGTCGGCTATAATGATTTTAAAAAAATGATGAAGGCAAATTGCTTTTGGCCCTACTTGGCCCACGACAGGTTCATATTTTTCTCGGACGCTTCCATATCTATTACATATGGAATTCATTCGTGGCATCGGAGAAGACAGAAGGTGACTTCATAACACCCATGATATTCCACAGCTCCATGTGGCTCGGTTTCATCACAAAAATGGAACATTTTGAATAGCTTTCAGAGATCAATTTTTGTCCACCTTACAGTTGAACAATACTGGGCTACCATGATTTAAAAAAAATGATGAGGGAAAATTCTATTTGGCCCCACTTGGCCCACGACAGGTTCATTATTTTCTCGTGCGCTTCCATATATATTACACACGGAATTCATTCATGGCATAGGAGAAGACAGAAAGGGACTTCATAACCCCCATGATCTTCCACAGCTCCATGTGGCTCGAGTTCATCACAAAACTGGAACATTTTTAATAATTTTCAGAGATCAATTTTCTTCCACCTTAAAGTCGAACAATTGATATTTTATGATATATTAGAGTATGTAAATTATAATACATATAAATATTATATCCGTTGTTTTATTTTGCAATCAGTGAAATGACATTAGGGCAGTATTCGAAACATGATATATGATACGATTTTTCTCTGTAAAGGCAATAGGGCAATTCCAAATTAGTAATATTAAAAATATGATTTTGCATAATACTCTTAAAAATGTATATTTAAAAACATATTAAACCTTGGAAAACTAATATGTGTTTTAATTTCTTCCTCAAGAATAGACTGGCCACACATACCGATTTACTTAATTGCTGGGAAACAATGATTGCTCCTCCAACGCACCGAGAACACAACTCCTGCTGCGTATTTCGTAAGCTTGGTGTTGGTCTTCTCGAGACAGTAAAAAACACCATGCATGTAACACCATGTATTTTGATATCATGCATGCCACCACCTGGCTCATTTATTACAAAACATACACAACTTTTACCTTTGAAATCATGCACGCTATCACCTGCCTGGTTTGTTGTTGCAACAACGACTGATAGGCAAAGGCAATTAGCTATAGGGCAAGCACATGGTAGAGAAAAAGCATTGCACTTGTTGGAAAAATGAGCCGACACAAATTATCATTATTCTCAAGGAATCCATGCAACTAAGAAGTAGAAACCATATCATGATACGAATAATAATAATAAAAATGTTCGAGCATGTAAACGTCAAAGTACCCACCGACTGGCAACACCCGATGTTGGTCAAGCTACATGCGGTAGCTTTTTCAGCGTTGGTGCTAGTAATGCCAGGCAAAGAACAATGCAGTGATTTTCATTGTCCACTGCGCATTAGGGAACCTAGAAGAGGAGGGATTCAAATGGGGCCAGAGCAGATTAATATGCTTGACAACCAAGATAAATAAACAATTTATGGATTTATACTAGGCACATTTTAATTTTTCCATCATTCTACTACCACACACAAATTGTTTTACCGAGACTATTACTTTATTCGATAGATGATGCCGCGAAGGGGTAGTTATAGTGGAAGGTGTTCGTGAATCTTACAGCCCCGAATATACCTTGACTATTAAACCTTTGCGATAATGGTGGCTATGGTGCATCCCTGAGGAAATCTCGATGGATTTGGATTATATACGGTCCATAATGCTTTCGGCTAAAGAAGGTAAGCTTCCATTTTCCTAATTTTTCTACCACGGTTAGGAGCACAGTTTTGAATAAGATCGCCAAGAATATTTATGAATATGTAGGACTCAAGATAATATGATATAACAGAGAGTTGTGTCAAAACTAAGTTCTCACAAAGATAAGCAAGTTTATTTTGTTTTAAATAGCATTGGGTTTCCTATTTGAATGAAGATGATGAGAAATTAGTAGCATAAGGAAGCATAGATGAGAGAAAACGAGATCCACAATCAGTGTTGGAAATGCAACTATGGTTTGCATAGCACATGGAAGGATCTCTTAAAAAAGCAGGGTTAACATGGATAATCTGCAATAATTTTAACATGGATTGACCCTTCACTTCGAACATAAAAAGGTATTCCCTTGGCTTTGTCCTCCAATTATGAAATCTCGCAATTTAATGGTAGTTTATTCGGGATTTTATCTAAATAATGAAAGGGACTAATAATGGCAGTGAAGGTGGTGATGAGAGGTTGGCCATCAAGGCGATGGTGATAAAGGTGGCCATGAAAAGGATGGTCATGAAGGTGATGATGAGAAGGGTGGCGGCGAAGGCGGTGGCAGGCCGTGTAGGTTGAGTCCACTGCAACCATTTGAATTTTAAATTTTGAAATTGCTTCCAGAACAAGAATCTCATCGCATCTCACCGACTAAAAGTACATTTTCAACTCAGTTATCCATAAATATCATGAAACGACGAAGGCGTGGTTACACGACATCGGGTTTGTTAATTTTTCGCAAGACACAAGGAGGCTCCTCATAGGTCGTCAACAGATAACGAAACCTTCAGAGGAACAAGCCCCTTAAATAACACCTTCGATGTAATTATTTAGGCTGTCAAATGACAGAAAATCATCAACAAAAACAATCTTATTACTTGAATACTATATTTTAGAGAAGAGCCACTACGTGGTAATCTATGTGACATTGCCAAAAGCTCTTGCTATAAGACGATAGTTATAAAAGTAGGTGTGATGTGTCTAGGATTTGTTGGATTGAAAAAATATAGTTCAATTTACATGTTATTTGATAATTGCAAGGGTCTATACCATTGATAAGAATCAAAGTAGGGCTAGTTGTTTTCGACTAACTCTAATCTCCACCATAAAAGCTATAGGAAACAAACATCTAACCATGTTTGATTTACATTAATGGCTAGTTTCTATACTCTCAACCATATGCTCCTAACTTTTCTATACCTCTCACTAGATCCTTGTTCAAATGTTGATTCTCAAGCATAGAATAGGTGGAAATAACCATTCCAAATACATGGAAATATTTTGGAAATGAATGCAAGAGAATTAACCAAATGTACTTCACATCTATTCTAATCCATCTATGATTTATTTAAACAAAGGTCTATGATAACTAGCAACAACCATATTAATAAGATTAATATGTTTGGAATAAGCCGAAAGGAATATGTTTGACACATTGATAATGTTTTTTTCCCAAAGAATGTTTTTTACTAATATGTTAACTTGTTGTCTATCGGTGTTCACTGATTGTTCTCATGATGCTACGCTGCCAAATGGAAAGTTTATTGGGCGGTGCATGGTTTCACTGCAATGAAGTTCGACTTCTTAGGCTAAGAGATGGAGTCATAGGAATACAACTACACATTCATCTAATAGCTTCTTCTTGCCACATTTTAATTACCATGTTCATCTAAATTTAATCTAATAGTTGTATTACGATTGGAACTAACCTAATAATTATCTAATATTTTTCCAATATAACCACGATTAGAATTGAAGCTAAGCTAATACTTGTAGAATCATTGGAGTTAAGCTAATAGTTAAGATAATATTTATCCAATATAACCATGATTAGAGTTGAAGTTAAGCTAATAGTTAAGTCAAAAGTTAATATATCAACAATTGCAATTCAAGTAAAAGTAGTGATTGGAATTGAAGT